>JAVIAB010000025.1:47596801-48094301 GCA_032433765.1 Megaustenia siamemsis | reverse complement strand
CTTTTACTGACCTATGGAAGCGAATCATGGACATTAGACAAACAATTTTCAAACAAATGAAAAGACGATTAGAGGCCACAGAAATGAGTTTTCTCAGAAGAATGTTCAGAGTCCTCGGGACAATTAAAAAGACCAATGAAGACATTCTAAAAAAGAGTTCATAAAAACTATTGGAAAGAAACAATCAACAATTTTCGGGCACATCATGGAGAAGAGCTAAGTTGGAATACTTGGTTACAACTGGAAAAATACAGAGAAAGAGAAATGGCTGACGACAAAGAGAGAAAATGCTAGACAGCTTGGTGTTATGGCACGGTATAAAGTCAAGAACATAACTGATACGAAGTAGTGTTGATAAAGAATTGTGGAAGGACATGATCGCCTACACCAAACGGTGTATATACTACATGATGATGAAACACTTAACCACCGCCGCCTGTATTAGTGCTGTCCAACTTATATTAATGCTGTAGTGGAATGTCTCCAGTTTTGTTTATATATCCGAAGACCACGCCTACAATTAAAATAAAAAAGAAATAGATACGAAAACAGTAACAAATTTGGAAACTAAACTGGAGCCAAGAGGGGATGTATACAATTATAACTGATTCATTCAGTTAATGCAGCCAAGAGGGGATGTATACAATTATAACTGATTCATTCAGTTAATGCAGCCAAGAGCAGATTTTACAGTGATAACTGATTCATTCAATCATCATCATGTGTCTTACCGGTTGGTGTTGGTGATTATGTCCTTCCACAATCTTCTATCTGCAGTGCATCGTATCAGTAAAGGTAAAGTACGAGACTTGAACCGGCGTCTTAGCACGCGAGTTTCCACCCATATGTGCTCGGCCACCTATCCAGAAATGTTCCGATATTTCTGTATAGTGTAGCCTCAAGCATCGAAGCTCAGATGCGAAGCGACATTCCTCACCTTCCCAGGATAATACCCTGGTACCCATTTTTGCCAACGGTTGGGTCGACCGTGGGGGTATTTTTTTTTTCCAACCACGAGTACAATTCACACTGCTCCCAGCGGGAATCGAACACGGGTTGTCCGAACGTCGGTAGTCCAGTCGGGTGGTTTTCCCAACTAGGCTACCGAGGCACCCAATCGTATCAGTTCTGTTGTTGACTGTTTTCCATGCCATGACACCAAACTATCCAGTATTTTCTCTCTTTATCGTCCGCGATATCTTTTTCTTTTCTTTTATCAGTTGTAACCAAGTATTCCAACTTTCCTCTTCTCATGATGTGCCCGAAAAATGTTGATTGTTTCTTTCTGATGTTTTTTAAGAGCTCCCTTTTTGTGTTGGCCTCTTTGAAAATTTCCTCATTGGTCTTTTTATCTGTCCATGAAAGTTTCAATATTCTTCTGAGAAATTTCTTCTCTGTGGCCTCTAATCGTGTTTTCATTTGTTTGTCTACTGTCCATGATTCGCTTCCATAGTCCAGAATTGGTTCTATATAGCACCGATGAACTCTCTTTCTCATTCAATAATGCAGAAAAAAAAGTACAATGATAACTGATTTATTCAGTTAATGCAGAAAAGAGATGTGCACATAATTATATTTGATTCATTCAATTAATGTAGACAAAATGAGATGTGCACATAATTATATTTGATTCATTCAATTAATGTAGACAAAATGAGATGTGCACATAATTATATTTGATTCATTCAATTAATGTAGACAAAATGAGATGTGCACATAATTATATTTGATTCATTCAATTAATGTAGACAAAATGAGATGTGCACATAATTATATTTGATTCATTCAATTAATGTAGACAAAATGAGATGTGCACATAATTATATTTGATTCATTCAATTAATGTAGACAAAATGAGATAAGAGCGATAACAGACATACCAAGGAACTTGTTCGGTCGTGTCCCCAGAAGAGATCCAGAAATAATATTTGGTCAAGTCCTAGGTTAGTCATATAAATTAAAGTTCGGAAGAGTAACGTCCACTTGGGTAACATAGCACTTTACTCGGACCCCTAATTGCAGAGAAGAAACAACGCGAGCGGAAAGTCATAAACCTAACCCTACAATAGTGCTTGGTAATTGAGAACTACTGTGGTGTTTCATCGACGCGAACTAAAGGGGACATCACTCGTTTCGTTTAAATAATGTATATGGCTAAATTAGGACTTTAATATTTTTACTTATAGAGTTATTAAGAGACTTATAAAGTTACTATGCATTTGTGATTTGACTGACTGGAAGGCGAGAGAAAGGTGAACCAAGAATAATCTGCCAGAGAACAGTAGAAACGTACATGAATTGTAGGCCAGATCTGGGGCACCTTACCAAGGATTGTCTCGACGGAAGTATATTGTTGGTACACGACATTACCTGCCATTGACGTGTTTGCCGATCAAAAGATAAAAAAGAGCAGAGAAAACATTTACCATTTCTTGTAAAATACTCACAATTCTAGAAAGAGATTATTCCCGTTTGATATTTTGACTCCTTTGAACGATTAAAAGAAACCTCCAATATTGAATTTTCATAACAGCCACAAGTCACACTTTTTAATAAATTAGAAAGAGTTCTCGTCATAGCTCTCGGAAGTAAACAATCCGTCTGGTCTCGTTTTTCGCGAGTAACACAGTGTCCAAGTGTCGCACCAGTGGGCTCGATTTTGTGCTCTGGTCCAGTGTCATGGGCTCGATTTTGTGCTCTGGTCCAGTGTCATGGGCTCGATTTTGTGCTCTGGTCCAGTGTCATGGGCTCGATTTTGTGCTCTGGTCCAGTGTCATGGGCTCGATTTTGTGCTCTGGTCCAGTGTCATGGGCTCGATTTTGTGCTCTGGTCCAGTGTCATGGGCTCGATTTTGTGCTCTGGTCCAGTGTCATGGGCTCGATTTTGTGCTCTGGTCCAGTGTCATGGCTCGATTTTGTGCTCTGGTCCAGTGTCATGGGCTCGATTTTGTGCTCTGGTCCAGTGTCATGGGCTCGATTTTGTGCTCTGGTCCAGTGTCATGGGCTCGATTTTGTGCTCTGGTCCAGTGTCATGGGCTCGATTTTGTGCTCTGGTTAAGATGGTGGCCACAGTTCAGCAATTTAAAAAGTAGAGGATGTCTCAAAACATATAAAGTCATATAGGGGCAGACTGATTTGTTAGAAGTACTAAGCACGCCAGTACTGTCGAGGCCCGAAAGGGGAGTAAAGAATTATAGCGCTGCTACACCAGGCATGTTCGTAATACAAGCGACAAGAGGCTTGGGTATGGGACTGACTATCATGTACAGTAAAAAATTAAACAGCAAAAAATGTCACAAATAAGGACAAGTCAAAGAAAATATTCATTAATGGAAACGTGCGTAGAATAGAAGGATGGAAATGGCAGGACAAAATCACTAACATAAAATTATGAAAAAGTAGCAGTCGCATAGCAGAGTTTAAAGAGAGGGGGGGGGGGAGACAAAGAGGAAGATCGAAATATTCTTGGAGAAGACAGATAGAAGAAGAGATAAAAATAATGAGGATGACATGGGATGATCTTAAAAGTATGGCAAGAAATAGGACGACTTGGAAAGTGTTTGTTAAAGATATATGCTCCACAGGGAGCTGAAAGTGTTTGCTCAAAAAGTATGCTTCACGTGAAGCTGAAAGTGTTTGTTGAAGACCTATGCTCCACAGCGAGCTGATAGAGTTTGTTGAAGACCTATGCTCCACAGCGAGCTGAAAGAGTTTGTTGAAGACCTATGCTCCACAGCGAGCTGAAAGAGTTTGTTGAAGACCTATGCTCCACAGCGAGCTGAAAGAGTTTGTTGAAGACCTATGCTCCACAGCGAGCTGAAAGAGTTTGTTGAAGACCTATGCTCCACAGCGAGCTAAAAGAGTTTGTTGAAGACCTATGCTCCACAGCGAGCTGAAAGAGTTTGTTGAAGACCTATGCTCCACAGCGAGCTGAAAGAGTTTGTTGAAGACCTATGCTCCACAGCGAGCTGAAAGAGTTTATTGAAGACCTATGCTCCACAGCGAGCTAAAAGAGTTTGTTGAAGACCTATGCTCCACAGCGAGCTAAAAGAGTTTGTTGAAGACCTATGCTCCACAGCGAGCTAAAAGAGTTTGTTGAAGACCTATGCTTCACAGCGAGCTGAAAGAGTTTGTTGAAGACCTATGCTCCAAGGCGAGCTAAAAGAGTTTGTTGAAGACCTATGTTTCACATGGAGCTGAAAGAGTTTGTTGAAGACCTATGCTATACTGGGAGCTGAAAGAGTTTGTTGAAGACCTATGCTCCACTGGGAGCTGAAAGAGTTTGTTGAAGACCTTTGCTCCACAGCGAGCTGAAAGAGTTTGTTGAAGACCTTTGCTCCACAGCGAGCTAAAAGAGTTTGTTGAAGACCTATGCTCCACAGCGAGCTGAAAGAGTTTGTTGAAGACCTATGCTCCACAGCGAGCTGAAAGAGTTTGTTGAAGACCTATGCTCCACAGCGAGCTGAAAGAGTTTGTTGAAGACCTATGCTCCACAGCGAGCTGAAAGAGTTTGTTGAAGACCTATGCTCCACAGCGAGCTGAAAGAGTTTGTTGAAGACCTATGCTCCACAGCGAGCTGAAAGAGTTTGTTGAAGACATATGCTCCATAGCGAGCTGAAAGAGTTTGTTGAAGACCTATGCTCCACTGCGAGCTGAAAGAGTTTGTTGAAGACCTATGCTCCACTGGGAGCTGAAAGAGTTTGTTGAAGACCTTTGCTCCACAGCGAGCTGAAAGAGTTTGTTGAAGACCTATGCTCCACAGCGAGCTGAAAGAGTTTGTTGAAGACCTATGCTTCACATGGAGCTGAAAGAGTTTGTTGAAGACATATGCTCCACAGCGAGCTGAAAGTGTTTGTTCATAAACTATGCTCCACAGGGAGTTGAAAGCGTTTGTTCAAGAACTACGCTCAACAAGGAGTTGAAAGCGTTTGTTCAAGAACTATGCTCCACAAGGAGCTGAAAGTGTTTGTTCAAGAACTATGCTCCACAGTGAGTTGAAAGCGTTTGTTCAAGAACTATGCTCCACAAGGAGTTGAAAGCGTTTGTTCAAGAACTACGCTCCACAAGGAGTTGAAAGCGTTTGTTCAAGAACTACGCTCCACAAGGAGCTGAAAGTGTTTGTTCAAGAACTATGCTCCACAGTGAGTTGAAAGCGTTTGTTCAAGAACTATGCTCCACAAGGAGTTGAAAGCATTTGTTCAAGAACTATGCTCCACAGTGAGTTGAAAGCGTTTGTTCAAGAACTACGCTCCACAAGGAGTTGAAAGCGTTTGTTCAAGAACTACGCTCCACAAGGAGTTGAAAGCGTTTGTTCAAGAACTATGCTCCACAAGGAGCTGAAAGTGTTTGTTCAAGAACTATGCTCCACAAGGAGTTGAAAGCGTTTGTTCAAGAACTATGCTCCACAAGGAGCTGAAAGTGTTTGTTCAAGAACTATGCTCCACAAGGAGCTGAAAGTGTTTGTTCAAGAACTATGCTCCACAAGGAGCTGAAAGTGTTAGTTCAAGAACTATGCTCCACAAGGAGCTGAAAGTGTTTGTTCAAGAACTATGCTCCACAAGGTTGTTGAAAGTGTTTGTTCAAGAACTATGCTCCACAAGGTTGTTGAAAGTGTTTGTTCAAGAACTATGCCTCACAAGGTTGTTGAAAGTGTTTGTTCAAGAACTATGCCTCACAAGGTTGTTGAAAGTGTTTGTTCAAGAACTATGCCCCACAAGGTTGTTGATAGTGTTTGTTCAAGAACTATGCTCCACAAGGTTGTTGAAAGTGTTTGTTCAAGAACTATGCCCCACAAGGTTGTTGAAAGTGTTTGTTCAAGAACTATGCCCCATAAGGTTGTTGAAAGTGTTTGTTCAAGAACTATGCCCCATAAGGTTGTTGAAAGTGTTTGTTCAAGAACTATGCTCCACAAGGTTGTTGAAAGTGTTTGTTCAAGAACTATGCCTCACAAGGTTGTTGAAAGTGTTTGTTCAAGAACTATGCCCCATAAGGTTGTTGAAAGTGTTTGTTCAAGAACTATGCTCCACAAGGAGCTGAAAGTGTTTGTTCAAGAACTATGCTCCACAAGGTTGTTGAAAGTGTTTGTTCAAGAACTATGCCCCACAAGGTTGTTGAAAGCTAGAAGAAGATATTAAACAACCTTCCACCTACAACCGTGATCCCTAAACTTTTGACACCTCGGGGCTCCCTTTTTTGGCCGATCATAAACCGTCGCTTTCTCGTGGCTAATAAGTCAGGTAAACTCTGATAGTTGCAGTTGTTTGTGCGTAGTTTACTACTAAAGCAGGTAAATGAATTTAAATATTTGGAAGAAGAAGAGATAAAAATAATGAGGATGACATGGGATGATCTTAAAAGTATGGCAAGAAATAGGACGACTTGGAAAGTGTTTGTTAAAGATATATGCTCCACAGGGAGCTGAAAGTGTTTGCTCAAAAAGTATGCTTCACGTGAAGCTGAAAGTGTTTGTTGAAGACCTATGCTCCACAGCGAGCTGATAGAGTTTGTTGAAGACCTATGCTCCACAGCGAGCTGAAAGAGTTTGTTGAAGACCTATGCTCCACTGGGAGCTGAAAGAGTTTGTTGAAGACCTATGCTCCACTGGGAGCTGAAAGAGTTTGTTGAAGACCTTTGCTCCACAGCGAGCTGAAAGAGTTTGTTGAAGACCTTTGCTCCACTGGGAGCTGAAAGAGTTTGTTGAAGACCTTTGCTCCACAGCGAGCTGAAAGAGTTTGTTGAAGACCTATGCTCCACAGCGAGCTGAAAGAGTTTGTTGAAGACCTATGCTTCACATGGAGCTGAAAGAGTTTGTTGAAGACATATGCTCCACAGCGAGCTGAAAGTGTTTGTTCATAAACTATGCTCCACAGTGAGTTGAAAGCGTTTGTTCAAGAACTACGCTCCACAAGGAGTTGAAAGCATTTGTTCAAGAACTATGCTCCACAGTGAGTTGAAAGCGTTTGTTCAAGAACTACGCTCCACAAGGAGTTGAAAGCGTTTGTTCAAGAACTATGCTCCACAAGGAGCTGAAAGTGTTTGTTCAAGAACTATGCTCCACAGTGAGTTGAAAGCGTTTGTTCAAGAACTATGCTCCACAAGGAGTTGAAAGCGTTTGTTCAAGAACTACGCTCCACAAGGAGTTGAAAGCATTTGTTCAAGAACTATGCTCCACAGTGAGTTGAAAGCGTTTGTTCAAGAACTACGCTCCACAAGGAGTTGAAAGCGTTTGTTCAAGAACTATGCTCCACAAGGAGCTGAAAGTGTTTGTTCAAGAACTATGCTCCACAGTGAGTTGAAAGCGTTTGTTCAAGAACTATGCTCCACAAGGAGTTGAAAGCGTTTGTTCAAGAACTACGCTCCACAAGGAGTTGAAAGCGTTTGTTCAAGAACTACGCTCCACAAGGAGCTGAAAGTGTTTGTTCAAGAACTATGCTCCACAGTGAGTTGAAAGCGTTTGTTCAAGAACTATGCTCCACAAGGAGTTGAAAGCATTTGTTCAAGAACTATGCTCCACAGTGAGTTGAAAGCGTTTGTTCAAGAACTACGCTCCACAAGGAGTTGAAAGCGTTTGTTCAAGAACTACGCTCCACAAGGAGTTGAAAGCGTTTGTTCAAGAACTATGCTCCACAAGGAGCTGAAAGTGTTTGTTCAAGAACTATGCTCCACAAGGAGCTGAAAGTGTTTGTTCAAGAACTATGCTCCACAAGGAGCTGAAAGTGTTAGTTCAAGAACTATGCTCCACAAGGAGCTGAAAGTGTTTGTTCAAGAACTATGCTCCACAAGGAGCTGAAAGTGTTAGTTCAAGAACTATGCTCCACAAGGAGCTGAAAGTGTTTGTTCAAGAACTATGCTCCACAAGGAGCTGAAAGTGTTTGTTCAAGAACTATGCTCCACAGTGAGTTGAAAGCGTTTGTTCAAGAACTATGCTCCACAAGGAGTTGAAAGCATTTGTTCAAGAACTATGCTCCACAGTGAGTTGAAAGCGTTTGTTCAAGAACTACGCTCCACAAGGAGTTGAAAGCGTTTGTTCAAGAACTACGCTCCACAAGGAGTTGAAAGCGTTTGTTCAAGAACTATGCTCCACAAGGAGCTGAAAGTGTTTGTTCAAGAACTATGCTCCACAAGGAGCTGAAAGTGTTTGTTCAAGAACTATGCTCCACAAGGTTGTTGAAAGTGTTAGTTCAAGAACTATGCCCCATAAGGTTGTTGAAAGTGTTTGTTCAAGAACTATGCTCCACAAGGTTGTTGAAAGTGTTTGTTCAAGAACTATGCTCCACAAGGTTGTTGAAAGTGTTTGTTCAAGAACTATGCTCCACAAGGTTGTTGAAAGTGTTTGTTCAAGAACTATGCTCCACAAGGTTGTTGAAAGCTAGAAGAAGATATTAAACAACCTTCCACCTACAACCGTGATCCCTAAACTTTTGACACCTCGGGGCTCCCTTTTTTGGCCGATCATAAACCGTCGCTTTCTCGTGGCTAATAAGTCAGGTAAACTCTGATAGTTGCAGTTGTTTGTGCGTAGATTACTACTAAAGCAGGTAAATGAATTTAAATATTTGGGAACTTTGTTTACCTCAGACGGTAGATGTACAACAGAGTTGAGATGCAGAATAGCTCAGGCAAAAGAAGCTTTCCAAAAAATGAGGAAGATACTGTGTAATCTATTGTTGACAATAGAAACAAGAAAACGAGTTCTTAAATGTTATGTAGAGCCAGTCTTAACATATGGGTGTGAATCATGGACAGTAGGTCAACATACAAGAAAATCACTGGAGACATCACTAGAAATGTGATTTTACAGAAGAATGTTGAGAATACCATGGACAGCTAAGAAGAGTAATGAAAACGTTCTGAAAGAAGTCAAAGCAAAAAGAGAACTAATTTCCAATATTAGGAAGAAACAATCATCATTTTTTTAGCCATGTAATGAGAAGGGAACAGCTGGAATATATTGTAACAACTGGGAAAATTGAGGGACGAAGAGATAGAGGGAAGCAAAGAGAAAAGATACCAGACAGCTTAAGAGAATGGCTTGGCAGAAGGTCAACAATAGAAATGATAAATAACTGTCGTGATCGAAAGTTGTGGAGAGACATGATCACCTACGCCAGCAGGCCCGGTACTTGATGATGATGTTGATGAGATTACTACTATACGTGCATTAGTGAAGTCGAGTAACAAAACAGATGATTTAATGTTTGACATGAACTACATATGTAAGTTATGGGGACTGGTTGGTCTCGAGGCAAGACGCCAGCCTTGAGACAGAGAGGTTTTGGGTTCAAATCCCGGCTGCACCGGTTGTGATTTATAATTATGATTTCTCTCTGCGGCAACCACCCCTGGTTCCAGCAGTGAGGCCCAGCTTGAAACGTCAATTACTCATGGACAGTCAATTAAATTGAAACGTCAATTACTAACATGCCCCAAAAATTCCATTTGTCTTGTTTTAATTGTATTTAGTAGTTCTCTTTTCATTTTTAGTTGTTTTAAGACTTCGTCGTTTGTTTTCTTTTCTTTCCATCCAATTCTACCTATTCTTCTATATATCCACATTTCAAAGGCTTCAATTTTCTGTTCTGTTTTCTGATCTAATGTCCATGTTTCTGCACCATGCAGGAATATTGAGAAGATGTAACATTTTGCTATTCTTAGTTTTAGCCCTGGTGTTATTTGTTTCATGTTAGTATATTTTTCATGACATTAAAATTACTTTTTGCCATACCTATTCTTTTGTTTATTTCAGTTGTACATTTTCCATCACTGATTATAGTATGTCCAAGGTAATTGCAGTTCTGAACTGTCTCCATGTGTGTTCCTTCAACTTTGATATTTAATTGTAGGTCTTGAAAATTTTCTTTGTTTATGATCATTATCATCACTTCACCTACATAGAAAATGGAGCCTCAGTGGTTAGTGTGCTCGCTTCCTGACAAGAAGAGATCAGTTTCGATCTCTAGCAGTGTCGTTTTTTTTTTTGGACTGATAAAGCTCCAGGGTTCACCCAGCCTATAAATATAGGTACCAGAACATTTTTCTAGGAAGTAAAGGCGGCCTGGCGTGATACCGACCACATCACCCAAAAAATGTGCCGTGGTCATAGATAAAATCTAGTCACTAACACCATATTCCCCAACGTCTAGCAAGGCGCGGAGGGAACCTTACACATCATCAAGTACCGGGCCTGCTGGCGTAGGTGATCATGTCTCTCCACAACTTCAAATCTCGACAGTTATTTATCATTTCTGTCGTTGACCTTCTGCCAAGCCATTCCCTTAAGCTGTCTGGTATCTTTTCTCTTTGCTTCCCTCTATCTCTTCGTCCCTCAATTTTCCCAGTTGTTACAATATATTCCAATTGTTCTCTTCTCATTACATGGCCAAAAAATGATGATTGTTTCTTCCTAATATTGGAGATTGTCTGTAGAAATATGGTTTTATAGAAGAATGTTGAGAATACAATGAACAACTAAGAAGGGTAATGAAAACGTTCTGAAAGAGGCCAAAGCAAAAAGAGAGCTAATTTCTAATATTGGGAAGAAATTAGGATAAAACACACAGCTCACGGTGTGCACAGAGCACTTAACTCAGTAGCTCCTGCAACAAGCCGGACTTGGAATATGAGGAAACTGCATTAAGGAACACGTTCATACAGAGCCTTCAATGGTTCCTGCCGCCTATCCACCATATTGACCGGAAGTTTCAGTCCTCCTGAAAATGACGTCATATCCAGTGCCATCGTCTATCTCTTCGTCCACTAGTCTGCTACACTAGACTGCTAATTTTCCATAATTTATACGTGTGTGATTTTGTCCTGCCATTTCTTTCCTTTTATTCTGCGCAAGTATCAATTCAAGAAGGCATGTATACTATTTTGTTTAACCTTCATTAATTTGTTTTCCCCACAATCTATGCGTAGTTTTTGGAATATTTCGTGGTGTACCTATTCTTAACACCAGTCATAATTTATCCTGAAAACAGAACTAATGCCATAAGCTTAATGAGATCGTTCACTTCTTCCAAGAACATACTCTAAGGTAGGTCTACATATGTATGTGTTCATCGCCCTGTTTCAATTGATGTTTCCGTTTTACTAAAGATATTTTGGGAATCCCCAAAGAAAAGATAACGAGGGAGGCATGGAATGATCTTAAAAGAATGGCAAGAAACAGAACGTGTTGGAAAGTTCTACATTTGTTGAAGACCTATGCTCCACAGGGAGTTGATAGGGAGAAGATGAAAGTGGTTTATATGTTCCTACAATTGATACATATGTTATGTAGAACCAGTCTTAACATATGGATGTGAATCATGGACAATAGGACAACAGATAAGAAAATCACTGGAGTCTGTAGAAATGTGGTTTTACAGAAGAATGTTGAGAATACCATGGACAGCTAAGAAGAGTAATGAAAATGTTCTGAAAGAGGCCAAAGCATGAAGAGAGCTAATTTCCAATATTAGGAAGAAACAATCATCATTTTTTGGCCATGTAATGAGAAGAGAACAACTGGAATATATTGTAACAACTGGAAAAATTGAGGGACGAAGAGATAGAGGGAAGCAAAGATAAAAAATACCAGACAGCTTAAGAGAATGGCTTGGCAGAAGGTCAACAACAGAAATGATAAATAACTGTCGAGATCGAAAGTTGTAGAGAGACATGATCACCTACGCCAGCAGGCATGGTACTTGATGATGATAGTTAACCTATTGCTACAAGTAGTTGACTTCCTGTCACCCACAGAATCACAACACCCATCATGCACTCCTCTCTGCCTACAACTGCTTGGTGTGAACTGACAACACCCATCATGCACTCCTCTCTGCTTACAACTGCTTGGTGTGAACTCACAACACCCATCATGCACTCCTCTCTGCCTACAACTGCTTGGTGTGAACTCACAAAGCCAAGACAACTCACAACACCCATCATGCACTCCTCTCTGCCTACAACTGCTTGTTGTGAACTCACAACACCCATCATGCACTCCTCTCTGCTTACAACTGCTTGGTGTGAACTCACAAAGCCAAGACAACTCACAACACCCATCATGCACTCCTCTCTGCTTACAACTGCTTGGTGTGAACTCACAAAACTCATTCCCTTATATTTTTGCAGTGTTGTAGAAACAGTCCATATAAATAATGGATTGATGCACATAAACGTATTACAACATACAGGACCATAAATCATATGTTTGGTTTGACTACTGTTTATTTTGTTATGAAGCCTTGCAATAGTGCAGTCATAGTTAATATGTTAGTTAGTATGTGTGGTATCTATTCAGCAGACATACAACGGTTGTGCTGAATACAATCATAGAGGAAACATATGATGGTCAGCCACAATTGTATTTCAAAAAGAAATGTTAGCTGAAAGTTCAAATTTGTAAACCATCCTCTCATTTGTTTATCGATGAAGGTAAAGTATGAAGAAAATAAACATGATATGGTATTGAGCAGCTAGACTAACAGAAAGACAGGACAAACTACAACGTTTCAGCAAAATTCTTCATAGGTTATAACAAACTATACAAATTACAAACATAAATTCAAACCAGAAAACACAACACAGATCTCAAATATGGTGGAAAAGACGGTGGCCTGGATTTACATAGAGTCTATCTATTGACCTTTCAAGCCGTAGCCGGCCCATAGGGCGTAGACCAAGATACTCCTTCTCTTATCTGAATTTTTTTTCTAGCAGTTTTCAATTCTTTTAAAGATATTTTATCAAATCTCGCCATTTACCTCTGTTCTGTGCAAGAAGCTCTATCTCATTGAGGGAGCCGATTCCTGCTGCTTTTGCCTCTCTCATCAATGTTCTTCTCAGTGTCTTTCTGTGTCATCTTTTTCTCTTACCTGTTGTTTCCCACATGAGGGCTTGCTTTGCTATTCGGTTATTATCTCTTCTCATCACATGTCCAACATATGACCATCGTCTTTTCTTTATTACTGAAGATATTAGTGGTTGATTGGCGATTTCTCTAATTTCCTCGTTTGTTTTGAATTTGTTCCATGCTATACCAAGTATTTTCCTTAGACATTTATTTTCGAATGCGTTCAACTTTGTTTCTATATCTTTTGTTGTTTTCCAGATTTCACATGCATACGTAAGGGTTGATAGTACATTTGATTTGAATAGCCTAAGTTTTGTGTTTGTGCTGATAAGTTTTGATTTCCACAACTTTTCAAGTCTTCTGAAAGACATTGCTGCTTTAGCTATTCTGATTCTAATTTCTTTGCTTGTATCCCCTTCTCGATCAATGTGACTTCCAAGATAGATAAAGTGATCGATCTCTTCCACTGGTTTGTTTTCCATGTATATTTTGTCGTCCGTTGGAATTAAACTTTTCATGACTCTAGTCTTTTCATGATTGATCTCAAGCCCAATGTTGCTGGCTATTGATGAGAGTTCAATTGTTTTCCTTGGCAAGGATAACAAGAGTCTGGTTAGAGGATAATAGAGTCTGATTAAAGGATAAATAGATAATTTGACAGGTAGGATTTCATTAAACCAAAAGAGCCAAACATTGAACAATTGGAAAAATGAAAGGTGTCCCTTAGTAAATGGCAAATAGCATATAATGTAGTAGGGAAGTGATGTAGCTTAGCTGGGCAACAACATGTGCAGGTTTATGCTATTATATGTTATTACTTGATCCATTTGCATGTTTGTTGTTTCAGCTGAAATGATTAGAGCATCCAGCTAGTCTTGTCATGAAATGTTTTATACTTTCACATTTATGCAATGAATTGGTCATGACGTATACGCACTTTTCATGAGCATTCCAGATAAGAGTGCAACAACAACAAATAAAGAGACAGCAGGCTTTTAGTCAGGGAAGGAAAGGCATTTAGAGGAAGAGTAAACCAAAAATGACTATTGCCTTGGGCAAAAGTGATATAGAAACAAAAATCAGGATGAGAAAAAAAATGAAAGTATCAAGGAATCTGTGGCACAGCCTTCCCTCTCTCTCAAAGATGTGCAATGAAGAAGTTGTTGTTAGGACCATCATCACAGCACAACCAGACAAAGGTGCTCTGATATCCCAATCAAGAATGTTGAGAAAGTCCAGGCAGATCTACACAACGAAGAAGTTGTTGTTGGGATCATCATCATCATCATCATCATCACCACAGCACAATCAGACAAAGGTGCTCTGATATCCCAATCACGAATGTTGAGAAAGTCCAGGCAGATCTACACAACGAAGAAGTGGAGATAAAGCACTTCAGTCCCCCAGTAATGGTATGGGCTACCCTCGACCTATTAACTTTGACCAAATGTTAGGAGTATGCTGAATAGATACCACTAATACAAAAAACTAATACAAGTAATATTAAAAGAATATGATTGCAATACAAAACACCAAACAATGAATAAATCTACACACAACATACATAAGAGTTCTGAACATTTTGTAATTACATTTGGAGAATATTGGAAATGTTCAAGATTTCACTCTTTAACCAAATCTGTGTCATCAAAAATCACATGAGTATTATAGGCAAGAAATGAACACTGGCTTAACTGGCAAGACACAGGAATTGAAATGACCATGTCTTGGACAAAAACTGGCCCTTAGTATGTGTTTCATTATCTTCATATATTAGGCAATTTGGTATTTTAAAGATCTACAAATACATTTATTGACATAAATGAACCAATCCGCCTCTTAGCAAAGTTTGAAACAATTTATTTGAATATCTTCATTTAATGTGGTAAAACATTTGATGGCACTTCTGCTTCTTCATGAAATAGAAATGCAAAATGGTTTTGGGGCACCCTGTAGAATTAGCACGCTACTGGACTTGGAGGAAGACAAAGGAGAGAACACTGATGGTATATGATGAAGAAAGAAGGTAACAACTAGATTTGACTCTGGGTCAACCATGAACGTTGCTATTTGCCCATGGCACAGTTTTGCCTCACCTGCTCCCCATAAGAGACCACTTATAAATGTTTGTTCTCATCAGAATAGAGCTTCATCATCATTGCTGGTTGTAACATTTCACATGATTTAAAACAAAACAGTAAATGCATTGTGGTCAGAGTGGACATCAAATAAATATATCACAAGTAATAGTTAAGCAGTTTAATTCTGAAACTAGACAGCAATGGGCTAAAAAAAACAACAGAAGCCACAGGCTGAGAGATAGCTGTTGATCCAATTAGATTTGGTCTTCTTGTTTGTGTAGACCAACTCTGAGAGATAGCTGTTGATCCAATTAGATTTGGTCTTCTTGTTTGTGTAGACCAACTCTGAGAGATAGCTGTTGATCCAATTAGATTTGGTCTTCTTGTTTGTGTAGACCAAATCTGTGTAGCAAAGCCGTGAGGGGACAGAATTTGGCATGAATATCACTTTGTTCTATTCCATCACCCATGTGTTCAGGTGCCCCATACAAGTTGCTCTCTCACTTCCTTGGTACTTTCATTTTTTTTCTATATCACTTTGTTCTATTCCATCACCCATGTGTTCAGGTGCCCCATACAAGTTGCTCTCTCACTTCCTTGGTACTTTCATTTCTTTTCTCATCCTGATTTTTGTTTCTATATCCCTTTTGCCCAAGGCAATAGTCATTTTTGGTTTACTCTTTTGATTTCCAGCCACCAAAATTGTTTATTGTGCACAGACTGCATGCAAGACCTGACTTTTTGCTATCATCCAAGGGGGATAGATGTCAGAGACCAGGGAATGGTAAAGCTTCAATTATTGCCATACCTGTGCTGGGACCCATGACCTTCCTGACCAGAGGCCGACTACCTTACTTCTAGATTTCCCCCTTTACAGGTTTGATCTTAAAAAGTATGTAGAACTCTGACATTATTTTCCATGAGCCAAGTGTTGAGCCAAGTTTGTAGATTCCAATAACTGTTTCACTATCTGTAGCAGCACTTGTTGGTGAGTGTGTGCTATAAGTCAGTGCTTCTCATGTTGATATATTTTATACAAGTCTTCCAAGGGAAATACATGTCATTATGAGTATTGAGATAACATCCAGAATAAACGAAACAGCTATGGGGACAGGCAATATGGTTAACACTTCTTACCTTGACCAGGTGCTTTTGGTTTCATTCTCAAATGTGGCAGATATTTCCTTACCAACATAGATCCTGGATTTATCCAGTCTCCCAACTGTGGCAGATACTTCCTTACCAACATAGATCCTGGATTTATCCAGTCTCCCAACTGTGGCAGATACTTCCTTGCCAACATAGATCCTGGATTTATCCAGTCTCCCAACTGTGGCAGATACTTCCTTACCAACATAGATCCTGGATTTATCCTGTCTCCCAACTGTGGCAGATACTTCCTTGCCAACATAGATCCTGGATTTATCCAGTCTCCCAACTGTGGCAGATATTTCCTTACCAATATAGATCCTGGATTTATCCAGTCTCCCAACTGTGGCAGATACTTCCTTACCAACAAAGATCCTGGATTTATCCAGTCTCCCAACTGTGGCAGATATTTCCTTACCAACATAGATCCTGGATTTATCCAGTCTCCCAACTGTGGCAGATATTTCCTTACCAACATAGATCCTGGATTTATCCAGTCTCCCAACTGTGGCAGATACTTCCTTACCAACATAGATCCTGGATTTATCCAGTCTCCCAACTGTGGCAGATACTTCCTTACCAACATAGATCCTGGATTCACCCATTCTCTCTGATGATGGGTACCAGAGATTTTTTCTGGAAAAGTAGGTTTCTGCCTGATGTAATGCTGACCATATCACCCATAAAATATACCACCAGTCGGAAATAAAAATGAGCACAGATATCATAAACCACAAGGCATTCAGAGCAACCATAGTTGAAAAATAAAATAATAGAACTAATTAATTAATTAATTCATTTGTTGAATGAGATAACACAACTATATAATACATTATCTGTAACAGCCAATTTAAATTAAATTTAAAGTTATAACAAGTTATGATTGAATTATAACACTCAATGTTCAAATACACAAATCTCTTTGGTGGGAAAAAGACTCCCAAAAAAATTAACATAGAAACATGAAAAGTATAAATAAACAATAAATAAAAAAAAATCTATAAAAGCCATTGGCAAAAAAACAGAATAAATATATTTAGATCCTTCATCTTGAAATCTGTAAGAGGTGGTAAACATAAATATACAATTACAAATAACAAGAGGTTGATTTTAATTAGATTTATGTTTAAGTATAAAGATAAATCAAATAAAAAAAGATATTGAAAAGGTTAATCAAGACAATATATTTCAACATTTATAAAGAAAAGGTGAGGGACTAATATCGAGCTATATATTCAGAATTGGTGAAAATACTTGTTTAATTATTTGTGTAATTCTTTTCCAGGGATTTGATGGAAACTAGACGGCACAAGAAACAGAGGAAGACCAAAACATGTCTTATGTAGAACAATCAAAAGAGAGGCGTTCACCATAGGTTTAAGGGATACACAAGATCTACAAGAATTGAGTATGCTCAAAAAGATGGCTATGCTTGTTGTAGATTGATGAGAACTTCTGGGGAGGTCTAGCCTAACAAATATCTGCTTTATTTGTGTACCAGGGTACATGGATGTCATAGGCATGGATGATGCTGAGTGCAAAAGAGCAATGGACCACAATGACATCCTGAATACCATAGGGGACTCTGGATGAAAAAAATGATTGTGAACCTGCCGTGGTGAACAGATGTCAAGGTGGGAGATGGGAGCACTAGAAGGGAAGCCAAAGAAGACTTGTCAACCAACACAATGCTGTGTCATTAGTCTCTGCACCTTGAGGGACACCCTTTGGATCTATAATATCTTTCAACTGAACTAAACTACAAGAATTAGCACTGCTTTATCTAAGATAAGGGATCCGCGATAGCTCAGTGGTTAGTGAACTGGACTACAAAGGACAAGAGGTAGGGTTTGATCCCAACCGACAGCTTCCGGGTTCACCGAGCCTTAAATGGGTACCAGATTTTTTTCTAGGAAAGTAAAGCGGCACGGGTGTAATACCGACCACATTACCCCAAAAATCATGTGCTGAAGGTCTGTAAAATTTATGGTCACTAACACCATATTCCCTATACGCCACTTGGCGTGACGGGGGCTCTTTACTTTTTTTACTTTTATCTAAGATAAGGATAGGGTGTCCGGTTAGCGCAATCGATAGGCGGTTGGCTTACCACGGCAACAGCCGGGGTTCGTAATCCTGGCGAGGACACCTGGGTTTTACTAATTCCCTAAAAATTAGTAGGAGCCGCGATAGCTCAGTGGTTAGTGAACTGGACTACTACGGACAAGGGGTAGGGTTCGATCCCAACCGACGGCTCCGGGTTCACCCAGCCTTAAATGGGTACCGGATTTTTTCTGGGAAAGTAAAGCAGCACGGGCGTAATACCGACCACATTACCCCAAAAATCATGTGCTGAAGGTCTGTAAAATATAGGGTCACTAACACCATATTTCCCTATACGCCACTTGGCGTGACGGGGGGTACTTTACTTTTAAGATAAGGATAATGTGCCATATTTGGTTCGGGGAGGGGGTGACAACATAATAATAAAATAACATAACTTAGAAGCAAACCTCTAAAGTCCCACACATATACTAGCAATTTACAAGCTGAACAATGTCAACTGCAAGCAAATAAATCACAAAGAATGTAATGTCAACTAAATAAGCAAATATAAAATAACAGAAATGGACATTTCTTTGTCATCTTCTGCATTGACATAACTACTACACTTCGTTGTCCACTCTTAGAAGGACATTAATTTGGCACAGATGTGACATGTCGCTGGTTTATGGCATGCTGCAATACACATATTTAATGTTACTAAAACAAAGACAAATATGTCATGTTATCTTCATTGTTATTTTTTCTGTAACCATATATTAAATGTGAATGATAACCATCATCAACCCTCAACTCATCTATTCACATCTCTTCCCCTTCATTATTGTTAACAAATGGATGTTTCTAGACTTGGATATCTTCTTCTTCAACAATCACTTTTAAATGTTCAACAAATTACATAGAAAGACAAGTGCCTGTGTTGAAGACTTCATGCATTGGGCTACATGTGTACAACACAACTCTTGATGTAAACAAGCATCTATTTTATCTATATATTATCATGGCTGTCCACTTGCTTGAGCTGTTATCAACCTGCTACTGATATTCATTTCTGATTTAATTCATCTTCCTCTAGCCCACATGATATTATCATCTAATATGGTTATCAACACTCTTATAGGATCTTCTACTTGCCCTGTTAGACATGTTGCTAGTATATGGCAAGTCATTACATCTTGTGTCATTCAGCCAGGCACACCCAGCATGGGTACATTTGTTGAACAATATTTCCCTGGGCAGTTGCCAACTTTTGGCCTAGACTTGCATATGATTTTATCATGGATGACATACAAACAATGAACCCGTGCACTGCATGGCAAATCCACTGGGCTTGCTGCCTTTATTCCCTAATGTCTTGGTTAAACCACTGGCAAACAATAGAAATTAGATAAATGCCACAAACGTTATTTCAAACAATTTTTGTTTTAAAGAATGTTAAATGTTGTTCTCATATTTCTAAGTCATAATGATATACAAAACAAGCAGTGTTCATATTCATGAGAGCCATGTACAATAGAACATTTAATTGTAATCAAATGAAGGATAATGCCTAATGATATAGATCAGTGTTTCTCAAGCTGTGGTTTCTGGCCCTCCCCCATGGCGCCATCACAGTTGGTCTGTGAAGGCTTGAAGAATCATATTTGGTAGCTAAATGAAACAAGAGAATGGATGAATGAAAGCACACAAGAAAATAAATTGCAAATTGAGTTAAAGCTGAATCATGGGGATCTGTGATACAAAACATCTTTAATAGGGGTATGTGGTAAAGGAAAGTTTGAGAATCACTGATATAGATCAATATTTACAAACAGGATTAAACACACCGGGGTTTATCATTGTTTTGATTGTTTTTTAACATGTTGATACAAAATGATGGCATTTATATTTTACTAGCTAAAATACAAAGTATGGATAAATATTGTGAATGGAAATATACAAATAGTGGCTTAGATTGTTTGCTGGTGCAGGCTGACTGGTTATGTTTGTTGTACAAATACTGGAACATTAGGGTGAGTAGTTATCTTTGCTGGTGATATGAAGCTTGTGCATTGTAATCATGGAAGAGATTGTTAGTTAACACTGAGTATAATGATGATAGTTTTATTTATATACAAAAATACAGAAGTAAATTGAAGCCATTCACTGTCTTTTTGATAAAGACTTGGTCACCGACGGAGTCCTGAGATCATGGGAACTTAAGTGACTAGATGGGTGAACTAAAATGTTTAATCTAAAATATTTTACCAGCTAGTTGTGTGGCACTGATGAGATCATAGGAATTTAAAATCAAACATAGTATGTAAATTAGTGATTTAAGATATGAACTAAGAATGTCTTAATGTTCTCATCATACGTATTACTAACCAACTAGATACATCTTTAACTAGAAATGTCTTAAAGAAGGTATATCTTAACTAACTATATGTGTTGTTAACTAACTGGAAGTGTCTTTAACTAAGAAGGTATATCTTAGCTAACTATATGTGTTGTTAACTAACTGGTAGTGTCTTTAACTAAGAAGGTATATCTTAGCTAACTATATGTGTTGTTAACTAACTGGAAGTGTCTTTAACTAAGAAGGTATTCCTTAGCTGTGTGTGTTGTTAACCAAAAGTGTGCCTTTAGGCAACTGAAGGTATCTTTAATTAATTAACTACAAGTACCAGAACTGTCCTTATTAACTAACCACTGTTATTAACCATAAGTTCAATAATTGTTTATATCAAAAGTCTACAATGTGCGGTTAATGTATTAAATAAGCCAGGCACTTATAATTGTAGGGTGGACGGAACAATGTTGATGCAAGAATGAAACTCACAATGCTTGAGTAGTACAAAACCCACTACTTGACCCCCAACCTTTTCCCTCTTTCCCAAAATTCACCAGAGAGGAGAATTATTTTTATATTTAAAAAATCATGAAAGCAAAATTGGTATCATTCAAGTTGTACTCCTAGGAGTGTTTTGTGCCATTTTAAAATCAATGGTAAGATGTAGCCATATAATCTTTCCGACATTATTTTTAAAATTTCTTTTATATAAGCCGTAGCAAAGCCGTACATTTATGCCCATCCCCATACATACATCAGACCTTTCATACATCAGACCTTTGTCACTTTACACAGAAAAGCTAAATTGACAGTTGAGTGGAGACACACTGACACACAGCATGATGATAATCACAGACCTTGACAATGGCCATTAATCCCTTTTCCCAAAAGGAAAAAAAATGTACAAATATCTAGGTAGCAATAAAATAAAGTTTCACAAAATAATGCTGTACAAGGGAAAAATGTATTTCAATGACATAGAACTAATCTTGAATGTTTGAAGATGAAGGGAACAGCACCCCATTGCCCCTGTTGCTTCCTCACTGTTATTACTTGAGATGATGTCTGTGAGTTACCTACCCTCACATATTTAAATGAGCTCTCATTGTGTGTCCATTAAGAAATGAACCATGTGACAGTAAAGCTAGTGAACTAACTCAACTTCCAACTACTAAACACATACCAATAAAGCTGCAACATTTTGACCCATTCAACAACTACTTCCCAAACACACACACACATAACCTTACCTTGTAGAACAGCTTTTCTGAAAATGGATTATTATTTTAAAACCCAAAAAATGTGTACATTCAGTCTCCATAAATATAGTTATTGCACTGCATGAAATTGAATCCATATTTCTTAAAATTCAATAAAAGGAAGTTAATTTATCCCTACTATAAATAGCAGAAATGGAAGAAAAAAACCCAAATAATTTTGTTCATTTTGGCTATCTTGTGTTCAAGTGAGATTTGAGATGTACAGGACTAGAGCTGACCAAGATCCCCTAATCTACACATGGTGGTTCCGTATATGTAGGCTTGTTTATTAAGTTGTGTTCATGGGGGAACGGATGAATCTGACAAGAGATAAGAGTAAGAAGTGTGGGGTAAAAGGTCATAAATACCACAGCTCTGATGACACCCTGCAACAAATACCTTTTTTCAAGACAAAACAAGGAGGTACTTAGACTGTCCTTGCAGGTAAAGGTAGCTCCATACAATATTATTATTAAGCCACAACATTATAAAATGAGTTCAATTTTTTTCTCTGGTGCTATGGAATTAATGCATTTGAACTGAAACCATCTTCAGTGCTTTTGCTAGTGTGGTGATGCTGCATGCTGGAGGAGGTACTGGGGAGGAGAGCTAACCATTATGGAGTTGATGAAGATGATCTGTCAACTAAACTGTTACAAAAATGAAAGTGATGAGAATAGTCAGAGGAACAACCATGACACAAACATACATATCTTGCCAATATTGAAAAGGTATGTTTGCTTCTATCTCCATTCGGCACACTCATATGTTACTTTTAGTTCACACAATATTTGATAAATTGATGGGTAAAGGTCTAGTATAGTCCAATAAAATATTTCAATGAAAAAATGGTCCTCCCTTAGTTGACCTCACAACAAAACTAGTGATTCTCAAGTAGTGTTGAAAGTCACACAGATCACTTCTCAATTCTGGTGCTATTATTATTTTTGTATTATTAAGCGTAGATATTTAGTTGATGTAACTTTGTATGTTCCAGTCAACTTTCCTGATATGAAATATGCCCTAACTTAAGTGCTAATTAATTAGTGATCATATAGGACATGCGTACTTAGAAAAAATATAGGTGATAAAGTGAAAAGATATAAGGCTAACAGACAGTGACTTTCTCTAAGCTGCAAATCTTTTGTGCCACTGGGAGTCAGCTATCTTTCTCAACCCTCCGAGAGTCAATTTGTGAACAAGCTGTATCAGAAACATAGAACTTTACCCTGGCGCTGTTTTTCTTTTCTCTAGAATTAGGGCTCTTCTAATGGCAGATTGAGCACCACCAAATAAAGTGCAATGTTTACTCAAAGGGACACTACTCTTCTGAAGTGAAATAATTTATCAGGCTAAACTTGACCTTTACCAATTGATATTTTATGCATTAGCCCTGCCACTGCTGCTTATCTAGAGGCCTAATTCACTCAAGATAACAACAACTATTTAACCCTCATTTTGTGTCATCATGTCCCTTACCTGTGTACAATATGTTTACTATCCTAGTTTGGGGGCTAAGACATCCACCAGCAACCACACTGAGAGCAGTCAGTGACTCAGCTCAATGCATGCATCAGAACTGGTGACCAACAGTGCTGATCTAGACTCTAATCCACCTACCTGTGTACAATCTGTTTACTATCCTAGCTTGGGGGCTAAGACATCCACCAGCAACCACACTGAGAGCAGTCAGTGACTCAGCTCAATGCATGCATCAGAACTGGTGACCAACAGTGCTGATCTAGACTCTACTCCACCTACCTGTGTACAATCTGTTTACTATCCTAGCTTGGGGGCTAAGACATCCACCAGCAACCACACTAAGAACAGTCAGTGACTCAGCTCAATGCATGCATCAGAACTGGTGACCAACAGTGCTGATCTAGACTCTACTCCACCTACCTGTGTACAATCTGTTTACTATCCTAGCTTGGGGGCTAAGACATCCACCAGCAACCACACTGAGAGCAGTCAGTGACTCAGCTCAATGCATGCATCAGAACTGGTGACCAACAGTGCTGATCTAGACTCTACTCCACCTACCTGTGTACAATCTGTTTACTATCCTAGTTTGGGGGCTAAGACATCCACCAGCAACCACACTGAGAGCAGTCAGTGACTCAGCCCAATGCATGCATCAGAACTGGTGACCAACAGTGCTGGGGAGGAGACTCTACTCCACATACCAGTGGTACTGCTGGAAACAAGACTAATCAGTCTGGCCAAGCAAGAAGAGTTTGAGAGGGAAGACAACCTGGCATTAAGAAAACATTCTACTGAATTTGGAAATGTTGGGCTGAAAGATGCAAATATAACAGCTCTGCCACCAACCTGCATCTACATCCACTTAACATATTTTCAAGAATGAATAATGAAAAGGAATAGTCGTATTAATGCTGAAAAAAAATTATTATAGTTTTCTCACAGATACAGCGAAGACGGTGCTCTGGATAGGACACACACTGCGGAAGCCAACTGAGAGTATTACACAACAGGCCCTTTTTTGGAATCCCCAGGGGAAAAGACAGAGGATGACCAAGGAATTCTTGGAGAAGACAGATGGAAGCAGAGATGAAGATGATGGGGAAGACATGGAACGATCTTAAAAGAATGGCAAGAAACAGAACGGCCTGGAAAGTGTTTGTTGAAGACCTATGCTCCACAGGAAGCTGAAAGTGTTTGTTGAAGACCTATGCTCCACAGGGAGCTGAAAGTGTTTTTTGAAGACCTATGCTCCACAGGGAGCTGAAAGTGTTTGTTGAAGACCCATGCTCCACAGGGAGGCTGAAAGGAAGAAGAAGAGGAGAATGGATAAGATGGAAACAAGTGCTAGAGACCAGAGATAAGAAGAGTCAGGGAGGTAAATCTTCTTACTGATACTGGAACCAACAAGTGTGTGAGGAGAGTTTGATCAAATTTGGTACCATCACAAATACACTTGAGTTGTGTTACCCCATTAAAACCCAACAACCATTATAAGAATGATTTTTTACAACTGAATATATAAACAAATATATGCCAGTCTCACAGCAAACACACAACAACAACATGGCTAGAATATCAACAAAATTAAAAGAAATCACAATCAATAGCCAGACCTGAATGGGACAAATTTATCTATGTATAGCTGTTGGGTTTAGCATCCAGAAACACAGAGTCCTCGTGTGGTAGTCCTGTAAGTACTCATATATTTTTGTGATCATAAATCCATACACCAATCTTTGCAAACTTTCAGGTTCATGTACTGCTCAGTGATTTTAAAGTTATTGAAGCAAAGTGGTTCTAGATTTAAAATAAACAAAAATATACATAACATACAAGAAGAAGTCATTCAATAGCAGGAATTATATTATAAAGTGTTTGGAAAAGTAGGTACAATGGGGAAATCTTGTTTCAGGTCATTAAAATAGGCTCCTTAGCATTACCAATAGTATGCACACATGCAATAGCTCATACAACATGCTCACTCTACCTTTGTGATGACTTGCCACCGTGAAAGAACAAAGGGCAATTATTTCTTATGGTCAGAGAGTATGAAACCTTTGGAGCTGTACAGAAGAAGGAAGGTTCAGCGTGGAGACAGTTGTTGGGGTTAGAGGAAAGTGTACGAAAGGATGAAGACATGTAAATAACGGAAGAAAAACTGTCAGTGTCACACAGTGGAGTAAGAGATAAGCTAACATGGCAAGTGACAGTGAATCAACTCATCAAGAAAAACTGTCAGTGTCTCACAGTGGAGTAAGAGATCAGCTAACATGGCAAGTGACAGTGAATCAGCTTATCAAGAAAAACTGTCAGTGTCACACAGTGGAGTAAGAGATAAGCTAACATGGCAAGTGACAGTGAATCAGCTTATCAAGAAAAACTGTCAGTGTCACACAGTGGAGTAAGAGATAAGCTAACATGGCAAGTGACAGTGAATCAGCTTATCAAGAAAAACTGTCAGTGTCACACAGTGGAGTAAGAGATAAGCTAACATGGCAAGTGACAGTGAATCAGCTTATCAAGAAAAACTGTCAGTGTCTCACAGTGGAGTAAGAGATCAGCTAACATGGCAAGTGACAGTGAATCAGCTCATCAAGAAAAACTGTCAGTGTCACACAGTGGAGTAAGAGACCAGCTAACATGGCAAGTGACAGTGAATCAGCTTATCAAGAAAAACTGTCAGTGTCACACAGTGGAGTAAGAGATAAGCTAACATGGCAAGTGACAGTGAATCAGCTTATCAAGAAAAACTGTCAGTGTCTCACAGTGGAGTAAGAGATAAGCTAACATGGCAAGTGACAGTGAATCAGCTTATCAAGAAAAACTGTCAGTGTCTCACAGTGGAGTAAGAGATCAGCTAACATGGCAAGTGACAGTGAATCAGCTTATCAAGAAAAACTGTCAGTGTCTCACAGTGGAGTAAGAGATAAGCTAACATGGCAAGTGACAGTAATCAACTCATCAAGAAAAACTGTCAGTGTCTCACAGTGGAGTAAGAGACCAGCTAACATGGCAAGTGACAGTGAATCAGCTTATCAAGAAAAACTGTCAGTGTCACACAGTGGAGTAAGAGACCAGCTAACATGGCAAGTGACAGTGAATCAGCTTATCAAGAAAAACTGTCAGTGTCACACAGTGGAGTAAGAGATAAGCTAACATGGCAAGTGACAGTGAATCAGCTTATCAAGAAAAACTGTCAGTGTCTCACAGTGGAGTAAGAGACCAGCTAACATGGCAAGTGACAGTGAATCAGCTTATCAAGAAAAACTGTCAGTGTCACACAGTGGAGTAAGAGACCAGCTAACATGGCAAGTGACAGTGAATCAGCTTATCAAGAAAAACTGTCAGTGTCTCACAGTGGAGTAAGAGATAAGCTAACATGGCAAGTGACAGTAATCAACTCATCAAGAAAAACTGTCAGTGTCACACAGTGGAGTAAGAGACCAGCTAACATGGCAAGTGACAGTGAATCAGCTCATCAAGAAAAACTGTCAGTGTCTCACAGTGGAGTAAGAGATAAGCTAACATGGCAAGTGACAGTGAATCAACTCATCAAGAAAAACTGTCAGTGTCACACAGTGGAGTAAGAGACCAGCTAACATGGCAAGTGACAGTGAATCAGCTTATCAAGAAAAACTGTCAGTGTCACACAGTGGAGTAAGAGATAAGCTAACATGGCAAGTGACAGTGAATCAACTCATCACGTTGCAAATCTATGAGAGCAGGTCTGCTGTTGTTGATGAAACTCTCAAAGAAATCAGCAAAAGTCATGGTTCTGTGAACAAAATTGTTAGAGATGGCCTCGGATAGTTGAAAGTGTGCAACTTATGGGTCAACATAATGCAAGAAGTGCAGCAGAGTTAGTTAAAGGCCGCACACAAAATTAAGGCTGATTTCTGAAAGGCACATGTAAACTTGTGAAGCTAGTGTGTTGTGAAGCAGAGGAATGATAATTTTAACCCCAGATTACGATATCAATCTGTGACTGATGTGTTGATATTATCATAGTAAACATTATTACCACTTAATTGTAACATTAGGAGCTCTAAAAATAGTGTTTTCTTTGAAGTTGTTGACACAAAGCTGTGTGTTTACACTAGGATAGACACAGGGAACTCAGATTTCTTGCCCCAGGTTGATTTATAACCTGAATTTGACCTCAGGGGTTGGACATTTTACAATATCTATCAGTTCGGGAGCCGCAAGTCCGTCAGAATGTTCGGCTACCTCATAGCATTATTCGGCACATTTCCCAAGTTACAAAGGGTTGTTTGATGGTAGACAACGAGCGATGCAATTTCCCTAGTCCCAGACAAAAAATGAAAAGTCGACCAACTTTTTGGAAACAAATTAAACACTCAAGAGTTACTAGAAGTAGTAATTAGGAAGGTACACAGAGGGAGATAATGCTAGAACACGACAAAATGTCAAATTTTGTAAAATTTGTGTTGTGATACAGTCATTTTTACTATGGAATCGTAATCTGGGGTTAATAAATACTTGTGTAATAAAGTTATGAATAAAATTCCTGCTGTTTAATGACTATATCTCATATTAATTGAACATAAACACAATGACCAGCTTACACAGGAGCAAATTGATGTTGTTTGCACAGAAATATAGGGAGACAAGTCATATTTAGCAGAAGTGATTTATATTTCATCAGCAAACTGTCTTTTCTACAGTTGTCTTAAACAAGAGATTATTGTTTGAAAATTGTCAATGACTAAAGGTGAGGTAAAGTACCACACTTGAATTGGTGTCTTCACATGTCAGTTTTCATATCGGCTTGGTGACCTATCCAGAAGTGTTCATTTAAAAATAACTTTCAATTCAGATTTCTATTTTCTTTTACCTTTCTATTGTCTAAGATAGATTCTTCTATTGTTTTTATTGCTCAAAATAGATGATTTTATTTTACTAGACTCAAAGGAGACTGCTTTATTTCTATACTCCACCCAGACTACTCTATTTTTCTACACTCAATTCAGACTACTCTATTTTTCTACACTTAATTCAGACTACAGTATTTTTCTACACTCAATTCAGACTACTCTATTTTTCTAGAAAAAAAATGTATGGTCTAAATTATAAGCCAACTTCAATATGGAAATATTTATAATTTCTCAAATTTAAAGTTTAAATTACAAACCAACTTTAACATGGTATTATTTTTATTTCTAATTGTAACAGTTTATATTAAAAACCAACCATAACAAAATATATATTATTTGTAAAATGTATGATTTCAACAATAAATAAACTTTAAAATTATCATTTTTAAAATTACAAACATGATAAAAGCCTGTGGTATATTTGACTGCTGCAATGTGGGGCATCCCTATAAATCAAATGAAAGTGTAATTTGTTCTAAAGCCCACACATAAACCTGAGTGTCTTTTGGTTCAAATACAAATCTAAAATTCATTTCATTGTAATAAAAGTCAATGAAAAACTGTCAATAAATTAATGAATAAAAATAACAGATCTACCACAAAAAGTGCTGCTGTAAAAAAAGACCAGATCTTGAAGTTCCACTGCGATGACATGAACTCTCCTAAATGACACTTCCTTGCTCATGATGATGCTGGAGAAGACTCCCCCTAATGTAAGCATCCTTTCAACAAATGGCTATGTCCCAAGTGTTTCAAGAGCTCGACTGCTTCTTTCTGTGACTGAGAAAACATGGGAAAACACAAGATACAAATGATAAAACATGAAACAAATTCATGTCAATAAAGGATCTTTCTTTCTCTCTCTGGCTTACACCTGATTACTAAAGGAATTGATTGACCTTTTTGTCCTACAACCTTAATCCTGGATTATGACACTGTTGTAAAATTGACCATCTTAAAATACAAATTCTTGCAATTTGAAAATTTGCCTTGTGCAAACATTCCTACTCTGCGCCGCCCCTCTCCCCCCTAAACTTCCTAATTACTACTTGCGGTGACCCCTGAGTATTGGTTTCATTTCCATTGATGTTGGATAAGACACAAACGTACGCACCATAAAAAGTACTGCCCTATCTTGTTTTTTTTTCTTATGACGGGGTAAATCTCGGCCGTCAGCACAGATATCAAACAGACCTTTGTAATACGGGACAGGCTGCAAACAATGCTATGAGGGAGCCGAACATACAACTGGAATAACGGCTGACATGTAAATAGACAACATAACACCTCCGGTAGCCATGACGCTATGCGGTCAATGCATATATTCATTATGCATGAATTTGCATAAGAGAAGCAAAATTAGCAGGCATAGACTCATTAGATAATATCGAACATCATGCCAAGAATAGAAAAGAATGGCAACAAAACATTACAAGCCCTATGTGGTGTATAGCTGTGTCAAAGGATCAAGATTGCTAATCTTCTTTTGATCTCTTTCTGGGAAAGAGTGACTACAGCAATGAAATGTGACAGGTTATCTGTAAGTAAGGCTGTGATGGTAGATTGGTAGTCGATACTGAGGAAGGCTCAAATGATATGATGCTGTGATGGTATACATGCAGGTCTAGAAAAATGAAGAATACTTGTAGATTTGTTGTTTAGGTCATGTGGGGGGTATGTGAGCATAAAACATCAATAACTGGGATCCTGATCATTAAAAGAAGAGGGCTGCCTGAAAGGGCAAGGCAGTAAATGACAAGTCACCATCAGAATTTGAGATCTCAATGTGAGATGAATGAAAACAAATAATTGAGGTGTAAGGTCAAGTAAAAAGACTTGAATTGTCTTAGCACACGAGTTTTCTCCCATATATGCACGGCTGCCTATTCAGAAATGTTCAACAACTTCTCGATAGTGTTACTTCAAACATCAAGACTCATGATGCAAGGTGGCATTCCTCACCTTCCCAGAGTACTACCCTGGTACACATTTCTGCCAGAAGTTGAGTCGACAGCGGGGGTATTTTTTTTTATCCAAGGAGTACAATTGACACTACTTACAATTGAGGTGTATTTACAAGCTGTGGGTGCCAGGAATCATCAGCATGTTTAACAATTGACACTACTTACAATTGAGGTGTATTTACAAGCTGTGGGTGCCAGGAATCATCAGCATGTTTACCCCCTCACTGCCTGACAAAGGGCACAGAGCATCTATAGGCTTGCCCAAATTAATTTCTTCATTATGATCAAATAGATAGGTTAAAGTACAGCATGTCTAACCCTGGATTAAATAAACCATGTACCATTAGATTTTGATCCAAAAGTCTCTATAATAGCACAACATCTGTTACCATCCTGCTCAATAATGAAAGATGTAACGACAACATGCAGTCTCCTTTCTAGAAAATCTTTATGAAGATATTTTGAGCCTTCAGTTGTTGGATGCTTTCTTAATAATCATTAATGTGGATGATTACAAGTGGTAGTAGCAGTGGTACCCTCCATCAGTCAGAGTTGACTGTGGATTTTTGACTAGGAAATGTTCCTCTCCAGAGCACGAGATTGCGCAGAGGAAAAGTAAGAGACAAGTTATCTGTGCAACATGTTTCTTCTCTCAATTCAGCTGAATGATCCAGACAGGACTAGAACAATTTGGTGCCAACTGCATCGCAGAAGTTGCCAGAGCAATGTTGAAATCAAATCAATACTCAACTGACTTACGGACTCCATCTCCGCATTTTTCCTCAGAGTTTACTCCGAGTCTATTCCATGAATGGGTAGACCCGCTAGATAGCAGGGGTTTATAATCAGAGTTGACCTCCTAGATGGGTTGTTATTTTTAGGCTAACGGGTTGCATCTACGGGGAGGAGGTTATGGCATTTCCATCACTAACGATTACTTCACAGGACATATGGAGCATTTGATAGAATTAACTACCGTACGCAACTAATTCACCTCGCCCTCTATAATCATAACTCAAAAACACTTACAAGTGACACATACAGGTAGTTGCAGCATGGGCTGAGCTCATACAACAGACTAATTATTTCACAGAAGTTTGGCTAATGCACTCATAAAACAATACAAACAGTTGAATTGTTCGCATTTATAACAAACAAATCACCACAAACCTGCTCATCATCTGGGGTCTTCACAATATAGTCAGCTGCTTTCTTCAAGTACTCCACTGCCTTCTCCTTGTTATGTATGCGCAAGTAGCTTTTGCCAATCATTAGCAGGTTTGTGCACATGAAGCCTTCCTCGACTGAGGAAATGACAACAAATACATTGAAAATGAACAGAAATGGGAGCCATGACAGCTCAGGGGTTAGCAAAATTAACTACTAATGATAATAGGTAGGTTCGATTACGGCAGATGGCTTTTAGATTTGTCATCAAGGGCTGTGCCTGCTGGCGTAGGTGATTATGTCTCTCTACAACTTTCGATCTCGACAGCTATTTATCATTTCTGTTGTTGACCTTCTGCAAAGCCATTCTCTTAAGCTGTCTGGTATCTTTTCTCTTTGCTTGAAATGCAATCTTAGCAACATTCTTCTGTAAAACCACATTTCTACAGCCTCCAGTGATTTTCTTGTCTGTTGTCCTATTGTCCATGATTCATATCCATATGTTAAGACTGGCTCTATGTATACATTTTAAGAACTCTTTTTCTTGTTTCTATTGTCAAAAATGGATTGCAAAGTATCTTCCTCATTTTTTGGAAAGCTGCCTTTGCCTGAACCATTCTGCATCTCATCTCTGTTGTACATCTACCATCTGAGGTTAGCATTGTTCCAAGATATTTAAATGCATTTTGCTGTTTTAATATTGTTCCACATGTCTTTGTTGTGCATCACAGTGATGTCTTTTTATTTTTTTGTTGTTGCTACCATTACTTTAGTCTTGTTGCTATTAAGACTGAGTCCTTTATTTTTGCTTTCTTTCACTATAATGTCTAACGTTTCTTGTAACTCTTAGCATTTAAAACTGTATCATCAGCATACCCGATGCTATTTATATTATGATCCCCAATTGTTATTCCAGGTATGACCCTTATGGATCTTAAAATAATCTCACTATATATTTTAAATAAATCTGGAGACAGCACGCAATCTTGCTTAACACTGTTTTATTTGGTGAAATATTCCCAATTGATTTCCAGTTCTTATGGCCATAGGTGAGGGTCAAAGCAGATGCAAAGATACATTAAAGCTAATTGTAAGGAGACATAAATAAATTGTTAAAAAATAAAGAGAAAACAAAAATAGAAAAAAACAGTATTTTTAAAGCTTGACATAATAAGCGGATGACACAAATAAATTTGGTTTAAATGTCTTCCATGTGTACAACGCTGTGGCTGCCACTTGTCATGTAAAGCTTTAACCATAACGTTCTTTTCTATATATCTTTTTTTCATTTCTCCTTGGCATTGGTGATCATGTCGTTGCATAATTATCTGTTCACAGAACATCTGATCAATTCTGTTATTCACTGTTTACCCTGCCACTAACACCAAGCTATACAGTATCTTCTCTCTCTGTCATCTCTCTATCCCTGTATTTTGCCAGTTTTAACCAAATATTCCAACTTTCTTCTCATGATATGCACAAAAAATTTCAATTTTTTCTTTCTGATTTGTATGTTTTCTAAGGGGCTCTCTTTTTATGCTGGCCTCTTTGAGAATTTCTTCGCCTTTTAAGTGTCCAGGAAACTCTCAGCTATAAAAATAATAATGAGCAATTTTAAAATTAGAAGTCTTGTCTTGTCCGTCTCATGACTAGCTTTGTCTATCTCATGACTTGTCTTGTCTATCTCATGACTAGCCTTGTCTATCTCATGACTAGCCTTGTCTATCTCATGACTAGCCTTGTCTATCTCTTGACTTGTCTTGTCTATCTCTTGACTTGTCTTGTCTATTTCATGACTAGCCTTGTCTATCTCATGACTAGCCTTGTCTTTCTCATGACTAGCCTTGTCTATCTCTTGACTTGTCTTGTCTTAGACATAATCTATTGTTGTTTGATCCAGTTTTCCAGCACATACAATAATAGTCTCCCTGTGGTAATCAAATCACCCTTACTCATGAACATTTTCTCTCTTCCCTCTAGCCAATATCAATGCTTTTAAGAGCTTTCATAATTTCCCTTCAAAATTCTCTGGAACATCTATGTGCATAGTGCAGGTTTTTACCTGCTGCTTCAAGTCAAACACACCAGCGAAGGAGAAGACAATTGTGACAAATTCACTTCCATGTTCAGATGTTATTAACAAAAATAAATAAAATAATGACTTACTTTTCTCAGCTTTCAAGAACCACTCAAGTGCCTACAGAAATTGCAAAGAACAAGAAACAATTAAAAAGCAATAAATACTAAAAAGCTAATTAACCTCATGATTAATAATAAAGCAAAGAGACTACTAAAATAGGGTATGAGTACACCCAACAGTTACAAACCAGTTCAAATTAGTCAAGGTTCCCTCCCCTGCCTAGCTAGGCATATGGGGAATATGGTGTTAGTGACCATATTTTTCCATGACCACTGCACATTTTTGGGTGATGTTGTCTGTATCATACAAGGCCACCTTTACTTCCCAGAAAAATCTCTGGCACCCGTTTTTAGAGTAGCCTTGACAGTCAAAGCAAAAATATTTGTAAAATCCACCACTTCTGTAGATCAAACCCAGATACTTCTGATGAAGAAGAGAGCACACTAACCACTCAGCCAGCAGGGCTCCTAGGGTACATCAAAAATGCATATATTTATATGGGGAGCCGCGATACCTCAGTGGTTAGTGAACTGGACTACAAAAGGACAAGAGGTAGGGTTTGATCCCAACCGACGGCTTCAGGGTTCACCCAGCCTTTAATGGGTACCGGATTTTTTCTGGGAAAGTAAAGTGGCACGGGCGTAATACTGACCTCATTACCCCAAAAATCATGTGCCGAAGGTCTGTAAAATTTATGGTCACTAACACCATATTACCTATACGCCACTTGGCGTGACGGGGGTACTTTACTTTTATATATATATATATATATATATATACATATACACACCGGCACATTTATTTCACCACATCATTACATTGGGAAATTCAAGCTATTTACTGACAGTTGCAATATATCAAATGATGACACCAACTTTATTAACCTTGGATTACAATATCACAGTAAAAATTACCACCTCAAAATACAATTTTCTTTTTAAAAAAGAATTTAATAGTTTGCCATGGACAAACACCACCCTGCTCCCTATATACCTTACTAATTATCGCTAATGGTGATCCCTGAGTGTTTGCATTTTTTTCCCCATTTTGTTGTTGTTGTTTTTTTTTTCCATACACCATAGTAAAAATTATTACAGTATTGTTTTAATATTTTGTTAGCTTTCAAGGAATTTGTTATTTCCCCCCTTTTTTTTTTCTCGTGACGGCAAGACATCAAAAAAAACCTTGGTAACACTGAAGTCAGCAAAAAATACCAAATGGCATCGTACATAACGGCTGATCTGACAGTTTACAGCTGGACATATGAATTGACAGTTGAAGCGGCAGGGCGGGGGGAGGTAGGAGATTCATCCATCCTTAAATGGGTACCAGATTTTTTGTGGGAGGAAAGTAAAGTACCATGGGCATAATACTGACCACACTACGCCAAAAACCATGTGCCGCAGGTCTATAAAAATTATGGACACTATCACCATATTCCCTATATGCCACATGGTTTGACAGGGCTCTTTACTTTTTACTTACATACTTATATATATATATATATATATACATATATATACACTACCGTAGCCACAGCTCTAAAGTTTTCATATGAATTCCCAAACAGTTTTCATATGAATTCCCACACAGTTTTCATATGAATTCCCACACAGTTTTCATATGAATTCCCACATAGTTTGCATATAAATTCCCACCGAGTTTTCATGGCAATTCCCACATCACAATGTAAGCAATATGAGCCAGGCTTGAGGTTAATTTCAAAGATAGCCATAGACAAACTGCAGATATAAATATTCAATCTAAACAAATATAATAACACTCCCCCTTTCCAAAAAAAAAAAAAAAAAAGTTATGGTTATGGATAGCCACAGTATCACTGCAAACAACTTAAAATCCATAATTGCTCAACCGCCCGTGCCAGTGGAATCATCCGAATTAATATCTCATCTCCCAAACAAAGAAAGGTAGCTGCAGTCCCCATCAAAGCAATCTCAACACACACTGAAGAATGGTGCACACACACACAAAAGTATTATTATCAACAAATTTACATACCTCATCATAAGTGGTTTCAGGCAAAGCCATAAAAAGGGCAGATGCAATTTTTCTTTGGTACCAAGGACGTTCAGCAAAAGTGAAACACCAATAGCCAACTGAATGGAGGGATATGACATCATCAGGGTCAAATGTCAGAGCTTTCTGTGAGAATAGTAAAAAGAAAGGATGGAATATAAACAAATAATGTTACTACACTGACTTCTGCAATTTGTATGTCTACTGTCAAATCTCATAAATGTAATCAACTTGCCCTCACAGGCAAATTAGTTTGATTAACTTACTGTCCCCATGCTTTCATAAACTAATCATCAACCTAGCTCTTCATTTTTGTTTATCTGTTTGCTCTCCATTTTTTTGTCTATTCCATTGCTCTCCATTTTTTTGTCTATTCCATTGCTCTCCATTTTTTTGTCTATTCCATTGCTCTCAATTTTGTTTCTATTTCATTGCTCTCAATTTTGTTTCTATTTCATTGCTCTCAATTTTGTTTCTATTCTGTTTGCTCTCCATTTTTTTGTGTGTTGCATTTGCCAGCTTTAACCTCTGGTGAATAGAGACTTCAAACTGAAATTTGCGTGTTAATCTGTTTTTTCCTTGGCAGCCATATGCACTGGGGCCCCACACCGCACAGGCAGATAACACAATCTTCGAAGGTACAATTTTTTCCGTCGATGAGTAACTGACATTTCAAGAGCTAACATTCTACAAATGTGGTAAATATGGCTTTAATCAATTGTACAGTAAAAAAAATTTTTACTGGGTGAAATAAAAACTTAGATTTGAACACCATCAAACAACTGCACTGGACATGCGGTCTTTCTTCTCCTGCCAACTGACTCTGGAAATGGAAGATATCCTGTACTTGATAGTTTGTTTTTTTTCAGCTTTAAAGTTCATACTCTGGATATTTTCTGTTGGAACATAGTTGGTCTGTGGTGGTACCCATATCATCACCTATAAATATGTCAACAGTTATGAAAGCTATGTACACTAACATTATATTTCCTTTACAAAACAAGATGTGGTAGGTATCACAGCTCACCCCCCTAATTCTCGACCACAGTACAGGGAGATAATGGTCTAACCTCACTGCTAATATCTTCATTATAAAAAGATCTTTTTTCTTAGTTGGGTTGACAGGAACATCAAACTGGTGATTAAACCACAATTACTTGAGTATCAAGTCAGTGCATTAACCATCATGCCACTCTCTCTCTCTCTACACCTATAAAACACACCTTTATTTCTATTTCAATTATCACACTTCTGGTCTATTACCAAACATCTACATCCCACCAGTTAAATGGTCCAGAATGTACTCACATCAAAGTGTTCACGCACTTTATATGCTGCCTGAATCTTGTGTTTTAGTCCAATACCTTCAGTTGTGAAGTAGAGTAACGCTCCATACCACTGAGGTAGATAGGTAAATAGACAACGTAAACATCTGTGTTCACATAGGTATGGAGTAATCACAACATATGTGTGTGCATTAAGTTCAGTCAGTGAATGGGGCACTGAAAATGTGGGTTTAGTCTGTGAATGGAGCACTGAAAATGTTTTAGTCTGTAATGGAGCACTGAAAAGGTGTTTTAGTCTGTAATGGAGCACTAAAAATGTTTTAGTCTGTAATGGAGCACTAAAAATGTTTTAGTCTGTGAATGGAGCAATGAAAATGTTTTTGTTGAACGGAACAATGAGAATAAGTTGTTACTCTTGTCTGTTAATAAACCTCTGAGAATGTGTGTATTTATTCTAGCCTGACAAATGCAACTCTGAGAATAAACCTTCATAACATTGTGTGCATGAAATACTACAACTATAACAGTGGACCTAAACACTAACAAAGCACAATGTGAAAAAGAGAAATTACTTCTCTCAATTAAAGAAACACTGTTCTTTACCAATGACTAAAATGACAGATCTAATTTATTAAGAAATTAAAGTTGACCAATAGAAAAACAGAAGGTAGGATATCACACAAGATCACCTCCTTAGCCCTGGAAGCTTCTAATAAAATTAATGTCCCATAAAAAGAACTTATTATTTTCATTCCTGAAAATAATAAAACATGACAACTAAAACTGTTATGATATCTATCTCCAATTTTATTTATTTTTGTAACTCTAGATTATGATACAGTAGTAACAATTTTTTAAAAATTAAGAATAGCAAAATGTATATCTTCTCAACATTCCTGTGCAGAAACATGGGCATTAGATAAGATAACAGAACAGAAAATTGAAGCTTTTGAAATGTGCATTTATAGAAGAATAGGAAGAATTGGATGAAAAGAAAAGAAAACAAACGATGAAGTCTTAAAACAACTAAAAATGAAAAGAGAATTACTAAACACAACTCAAACAAGACAAGTGAGATTTTTGGGGCATGTTAAAAGATGAGCAACCTACTAAAAGTAATATTGGAAGGGAAAATGCAAGGTAAAAGAGGCAGAGGCAGACCAAGACTAACATCAAAAGAAGACAAATTAGCCTATGACAACCTGCACCATCAAAGCAAGAGATAGAGCAGAATGGCACTCCATGGTAGCCAAAACACAAATTCTTCCAAATTTGATAGTTTCCTGTATTCAAACATTGCCCACATTCACTGTTAATGAAATAGGAAAAAACTGTGTATACCATGGATTAAGTTCAAGACTAGAGTGCAGAAATAAGAGATGTGACAAAGCCTTAAAAAATATAGCTAAAATCAAGAGAAAAAGGTATGTTTGCCATGTGATGAGAAGAGACAACATGAGAATCTCAAAGCAAGTCATCAGATGGTGAAAGAAAATAAGGCTGACCTACAGAAACACTAAAATAGAACACAGAAGCAAGAAGCAACAACAGCAGGCATCAGTTGGATTGCTGAGGTTGAGCTACTGGCCCAGAACAAGAACATATGTAAGATACAATGTGGATCTTGTGCAAAGTCTGACACCCAGAACAAGAACATATGTAAGATACAATGTGGATCTTGTGCAAAGTCTGACACCCAGAACAAGAACATATGTAAGATACAATGTGGATCTTGTGCAAAGTGTGACAGTTAACAGCAAAGATCATCACACATGTAGAGTCTAGAAATTCTGCCCTATGTGTCATTTCAGCATGAAAGTCACATATCATTTGTACATTACCCTGTGAGTATGGGGACTTTCTGAGTTCATTTCTAAAGCCTTCTCTGCATAAGAAAATGCCTCAAGCATCCAATTCTGGCGCTTCTGTTTGTCCTTCTCATGTTTTGCTTTATCATGAGTCACTCTTGCCAGACGCCACTGAATTTCATCGTCTTCCACATCTGAACAAAAATGGAAAGATTCATCAGAATTAAATCCCAATAAAAGTATCAGCTAAATTTACAGAATTTGACAGCAGGGAAGAGAATCTAGTTTATGAAGGTTTATCTTCTTCTTAGCAATCAGCCATTACGTGAGTGTGGATGTTGCTAGTTTATGAAGGTTTATCTTCTTCTTAGCAATCAGCCATTACGTGAGTGTGGATGTTGCTAGTTTATGAAGGTTTATCTTCTTCTTAGCAATCAGCCATTACATGAGTGTGGATGTTGCTAGTTTATGAAGGTTTATCTTCTTCTTAGCAATCAGCCATTACGTGAGTGTGGATGTTGCTAGTTTATGGCAGAGTCATGATATCTATTTAGGCCCAACACAGCCCTCTTCAGCAAGGCTAGATATGATTCACAATTTTGCCCAGGCAGTGGCTACAGTTAACATACTCTTTTCAACGTATAAATGTCACTGGTTCTTAACATGTATGAATGCACACAGGACCTCCAGTTTTTTCACCGTTTAACTGTCACGGGTTCTTAACGTGTGTGAATGCACACAGGACCTCCAGTTTTTCACCGTTTAACTGTCACGGGTTCTTAACGTGTGTGAATGCACACAGGACCTCCAGTTTTTCACCGTTTAACTGTCACGGGTTCTTAACGTGTGTGAATGCACACAGGACCTCCAGTTTTTCACCGTTTAACCAAGAGGACTAGACATAGGATCTCACTACCTAGAGGTAAAGCATGAGGGAGCAAACAATAGATCAAAAGTAGAATATACCCACCGCCTATGGGATTTGAGCCTGGAACCTTCTCATACAGAGGTCAACATCTTACATCTAGACCACACAGTCCTCCACAGTAAGGTTCATGATTACAATATTATTTATTTTTTTGTGTTATGTCGAATTTATTTTGGCAGAGTATGGGTGGGTGAGATGTTAAAGCATTTGTTTTATGAGTTGTAAGGGGATAGCAGTTCAATGCTAGGTAGGGCAAGGATTCATCATCATCGAGTGCCGTCTCTGCATCGAAGGTTGGCTACAATGAAGTGCCATTCCACTCTGTTGCTTGCTTTGATGGTGCAGGTTGTTATAGACTGACTTTTCCATCTTTAGAAGTTATTCATACATATTAGTCTAGGTCTGCCTCTTTTACCTTGTATTTTCCATTGCAATATTACTTTTAGTAGGTAGCTGTGTCTTTTAACATGCTCCAAAAATCTCATTTGTCTTGTTTAAATTGTGTTTAGTAGATCTGTTAATTGTTAATTATTTTAAGACTTCATCATTTGTTTTCTTTTCTTTCCACCCAATTCTTCCTTGGTAAGGATTAAACTAAAAAACACTATATATTCAGTTTTGACTCTACTGGATATGAGGTTCTTATCTCCCAGTCTTTCGGCAAACAGGGCCAGACTCCAGATAAAATAATGCCTTGCACATCTAACCACTGCAATGCATTTTTTGGCATCAAGTTTCCTTGGGAACAGGCAAATAATTGCGATGCTGCGGTGAAGCTGGTAGCAAGAGGCCAGTGGTGAGGAGTGTAGAACACTCCAAGGTATGAAGACACCTTCACAAGGGAGGAACACAACACAATACTGACGTTTCGGCCAGGGGCCTTTTTCATCGTTTGTTTTCGTTGTCCTTGAACTCTGAAAAAGGCCCCTGGCTGAAACGTCAGTATTGTGTTGTGTTCCTCCCTTGTGAAGCTGTCTTCATACCTTGGAGTGTTCTACACTCCTCACCACTGGCATCAAGTTTCCTTCCCTCGTTGATCCCTACTTGCTACAGAATGGTTAATTTTATCTTCATCAGTTCTGGTTCACTGATAGTCAGCGGGGGTATATACACTCATCCAGCAACTGACCTGAGTGCTGTCAGCGACACACATCATATATCAGGATCGACAAATAATAGTTAATCAAAACCCTACACCACCTCCCAGCAGTGCTCATGGAAAAAGACTATCTAGTCTGGTCAAGCAAGTAGAAATTGAATAGGGAAGGCAAACCAGAACTAAAAAATTTAGTGATGAAGTTAAATGGGTTAAAAGGTGCAAATAAACAGCAAGGCATCTATGCCCAAATGAACTTTCCTTGCCAGAAAGAAGGAAGAAAAAAGATAGCTAAACTCCTTTCCACTCTCAGCTCAGATGCTGTTTGGCATCTTCACCTCTTTTTTTTTTACCTGAGCTAATTAATGCAATTAAAATGAACATTTAATTAATTTCAGTCTTTGACTCTATCCGTTTTTACTATGAAACTATATGTCTTTTACAGTGGCTGTTCCATTAAAGTTTGACATTAAGTACTTGCACCACAGGTTGGGAACCACTGCTCTAGTCTAGTATGAGCCAGCACTGACAGCCCTACCCATGACCGATCAGACCATGCAAAGTTATGACCCTATAGATGTTTTACTATAAAATGAGGTATAACCCTAGATTATGATGTTTACAATCTATCTATTGACGTTTTGAGCTGTAGCCGGCCCATAGGGCGTAGACCAAGATACTCCTTCTCTTATCTGAATTTTTGTTCTAGCAGTTTTCAATTCTTTTAAATATATTTTATCAAATCTCGCCATTTGCCTCTGTTCTGTGCAAACAGCTAAATTTCATTGAGGGAGCAGATTCCTGCTGCTCTTGCCTCTCTCATCAATGTTCTTCTCAGTGTCTCTCTGGGTCTTCCTCTTTTCCTCTTACCTGTTGTTTCCCACATGAGGGCTTGCTTTGCTATTCGGTTATTATCTCTTCTCATCACATGTCCAACATGTGACCATCGTCTTTTCTTTATTACTGAAGATATTAGTGGTTGATTGGCGATCTCTCTAATTTCCTCGTTTGTTTTGAATTCATTCCACGCCATACCAAGTATTTTCCTTAGACATTTATTTTCGAATGCCTTCAACTTTATTATTTTTTTATTACAATACTGTAGTAAAAATTATTACGCCTAATTGTAACATTCATCATCATCAAGCAAAGAAGAAATAATGAAAGCCATCAAATTATTAAAAGATGGTAAAGCCACAGGACCAGATGAAATTCCTTCGGAAGCCATCAAAGCAGATATTAACACCTCTACCAAGATGTTACAGGATCTATTGGATAAAATTTGGGAGAGGGAAGAAATACCTAAAGACTGGAGAGAAGGTTATATGATCAAACTACCAAAGAAAGGAAGTTTACAGGAGTGCACAAATTATAGGGGAATTATGCTACCATCAGTGCCAGGAAAAATATTAGGCAGAATCATTCTGGAGAGACTAAAAGAGGCTATAGAGAAACACTTGAGAGATGAACAAGCAGGTTTTAGGAAGAACAGATCATGTGCTGATCAAATAACTACCCTACGTATAATAGTTGAACAAAGTTTAGAACTAAAATCCCCACTATATATTGGATTCATAGATTACGAAAAGGCATTTGATAGTTTAGACAGAAGAATGCTTTGGAAGTTGCTGAGTCATTACGGAATCCCCATAAAGTTTATTAACCTGATAAAAACAATGTATGAAGGAACAAAATGTAGTGTGGTGCATGAAGGACAGCTTACAGAAGCATTTGAAATAAGAACAGGAGTAAGGCAAGGATGCCTCCTGTCTCCATTTCTCTTTCTACTGGCCATAGATTGGATTATGAAAATAACTCAAAACAACAGAAATGGGATCCAGTGGTCACTGACCAAACAACTTGATGATTTAGACTTTGCTGATGACATAGCTCTCCTATCACACAGCCATCAACAGGTGCAGGATAAAATGAGTATATTAGATGAGAGATCACAACAGCTAGGACTAAAGATTAATAGAGATAAGACCAATATTATGAGAATTAATGCAGTTGGCAATAACCATATAAAACTAGGAGAAATACCTCTACTAGACGTACAATCTTATATATATCTGGGCAGTAATATAGATAAAGAGGGAGGAACAGAAAATGATACCAAAATAAGGATATCAAAAGCAAGAGAAGCTTTCATTGCACTGGGAAACATATGGAAATCCAAAGAAATTAGGCTAAATACAAAAATAAAAATTTTCAACTCAAATGTTAAGTCGGTCCTATTATATGGCTGTGAAACATGGAGAATGACAAAATTGACAATCACGAAAGTACAGACTTTCATTAATGGATGCTTGCGCAGAATAAAGGGATGGAAATGGCAGGACAAAGTCACTAACGTGGAATTATGGAAATGTACCGGTCAAATACCAGTGGATAAAGAGATACAGCGAAGACGATGGCGATGGATAGGACACACACTACGGAAGCCAACTGAGAGTATTACACAACAGGCCCTTTTTTTGGAATCCCCAGGGGAAAAGACAAAGAGGAAGACCAAGGAATTCTTGGAGAAGGCAGATAGAAGCAGAGATGAAGATGATGGGGAAGACATGGAATGATCTTAAAAGAATGGCAAAAAACAGAACAACTTGGAAAGTGTTTGTTGAAGACCTATGCTCCACCAGGAGCTAAAAGAAGAAGAAGTTCTGGTTCACTGATAGTCAGCGGGGGTATAACACTCACTACAGCGGGGGTATATACACTCATCCAGCAACTGACCTGAGTGCTGTCAGCGACACACATCATATATCAGGATCGACAAATAATAGTTAATCAAAACCCTACACCACCTCCCAGCAGTGCTCATGGAAAAAAGACTATCTAGTCTGGTCAAGCAAGTAGAAATTGAATAGGGAAGGCAAACCAGAACTAAAAAATTTAGTGATGAAGTTAAATGGGTTAAAAGGTGCAAATAAACAGCAAGGCATCTATGCCCAAATGAACTTTCCTTGCCAGAAAGAAGGAAGAAAAAAGATAGCTAAACTCCTTTCCACTCTCAGCTCAGATGCTGTTTGGCATCTTCACCTCTTTTTTTTTTACCTGAGCTAATTAATGCAATTAAAATGAACATTTAATTAATTTCAGTCTTTGACTCTATCCGTTTTTACTATGAAACTATATGTCTTTTACAGTGGCTGTTCCATTAAAGTTTGACATTAAGTACTTGCACCACAGGTTGGGAACCACTGCTCTAGTCTAGTATGAGCCAGCACTGACAGCCCTACCCATGACCGATCAGACCACGCAAAGTTATGACCCTATAGATGTTTTACTATAAAATGAGGTATAACCCTAGATTATGATGTTTACAATCTATCTATTGACGTTTTGAGCTGTAGCCGGCCCATAGGGCGTAGACCAAGATACTCCTTCTCTTATCTGAATTTTTGTTCTAGCAGTTTTCAATTCTTTTAAATATATTTTATCAAATCTCGCCATTTGCCTCTGTTCTGTGCAAACAGCTAAATTTCATTGAGGGAGCAGATTCCTGCTGCTCTTGCCTCTCTCATCAATGTTCTTCTCAGTGTCTCTCTGGGTCTTCCTCTTTTCCTCTTACCTGTTGTTTCCCACATGAGGGCTTGATTTGCTATTCGGTTATTATCTCTTCTCATCACATGTCCAACATGTGACCATCGTCTTTTCTTTATTACTGAAGATATTAGTGGTTGATTGGCGATCTCTCTAATTTCCTCGTTTGTTTTGAATTCATTCCACGCCATACCAAGTATTTTCCTTAGACATTTATTTTCGAATGCCTTCAACTTTATTATTTTTTTATTACAATACTGTAGTAAAAATTATTACGCCTAATTGTAACATTCATCATCATCAAGTACCAAGCCTGCTGGCGTATGTGATAAACACCAAAATCAAAATAACAATGGAAACAAATCAAACAACTTAGGCATCACTGAAAGTGGTAATTAGGAAGGTACACAGAGTGGGGTAATGTTTGAAGATGGCAAAATGTCAAATTTTGTATTTTGATGCTGTAACTTTTACTATGGTATCGTAATCTAGGGTTAATATATTAGAACTTGACCAGTACAGCAGCTGTAGAAATTTCTCCTCCTCTGATGCATCTCCAGCACAAAGTGGTAGTGCAGCCTGTGTGCCCATATCCCCAAGAGCTGTTCTAGATGTAGCAATGCAACCAAGGGATCACCCAAGCTGGGACCAGGAAAAGTGAGACACAAACAAGTTGAATGTGGATGCAGTGAGCTACATGCCTAACATAACAGTGTAATGTAAATCTCACCATGAAGACGTGGCCAATGCTACCGGTGGTCACCTACCTCAGTATTGTGGAATCAAGGGGCAGGGAGAAAGGGCACAACCAATGCTACCGGTGGTCATCTACCTCAGTGTTGTAGAATCAAGGGGCAGGGAGAAAGGGCACAACCAATGCTACCGGTGGTCATATACCTCAGTGTTGTAGAATCAAGGGGCAGGGAGAAAGGGCACAACCAATGCTACCGGTGGTCATCTACCTCAGTGTTGTGGAATCAAGGAGCAGAGAGAAAGGACACAACCAATGCTACCGGTGGTCATATACCTCAGTGTTGTAGAATCAAGGGGCAGGGAGAAAGGGCACAACCAATGCTACTGGTGGTCATATACCTCAGTGTTGTAGAATCAAGGGGCAGGGAGAAAGGGCACAACCAATGCTACCGGTGGTCATATACCTCAGTGTTGTAGAATCAAGGGGCAGGGACAAGGGGCAGGGAGATGGGGCACAACCAATGCTACCGGTGGTCATATACCTCAGTGTTGTAGAATCAAGGGGCAGGGAGAAAGGGCACAACCAATGCTAATGGTGGTCATATACCTCAGTGTTGTAGAATCAAGGGGCAGGGAGAAAGGGCACAACCAATGCTACCGGTGGTCACCTACCTCAGTATTGTAGAATCAAGGGGCAGGGAGAAAGGGCACAACGAATGCTACTGGTGGTCATATACCTCAGTGTTGTAGAATCAAGGGGCAGGGAGAAAGGGCACAACCAATGCTACCGGTGGTCATATACCTCAGTGTTGTAGAATCAAGGGGCAGGGAGAAAGGGCACAACCAATGCTACCGGTGGTCACCTACCTCAGTATTGTAGATTCAAGGGGCAGGGAGAAAGGGCACAACCAATGCTACTGGTGGTCATATACCTCAGTGTTGTAGAATCAAGGGGCAGGGAGAAAGGGCACAACCAATGCTACCGGTGGTCATCTACCTCAGTGTTGTAGAATCAAGGGGCAGGGAGAAAGGGCACAACCAATGCTATCGGTGGTCATCTACCTCAGTGTTGTAGAATCAAGGGGCAGGGAGAAAGGGCACAACCAATGCTACCGGTGGTCATATACCTCAGTGTTGTAGAATCAAGGGGCAGGGAGAAAGGACACAACCAATGCTACTGGTGGTCACCTACCTCAGTGTTGTAGAATCAAGGGGCAGGGACAAGGGGCAGGGAGAAAAGGCACAACCAATGCTACTGGTGGTCACCTACCTCAGTGTTGTGGAATCAAGGGCAGGGAGAAAGGACACAACCAATGCTACTGGTGGTCATATACCTCAGTGTTGTGGAATCAAGGAGCAGAGAGAAAGGACACAACCAATGCTACTGGTGGTCACCTACCTCAGTGTTGTGGAATCAAGGAGCAGAGAGAAAGGACACAACCAATGCTACTGGTGGTCACCTACCTCAGTGTTGTGGAATCAAGGAGCAGAGAGAAAGGACACAACCAATGCTACCGGTGGTCATCTACCTCAGTGTTGTAGAATCAAGGGGCAGGGAGAAAGGGCACAACCAATGCTACCGGTGGTCATATACCTCAGTGTTGTAGAATCAAGGGGCAGGGAGAAAGGGCACAACCAATGCTACCGGTGGTCATCTACCTCAGTATTGTAGAATCAAGGGGCAGGGAGAAAGGGCACAACCAATGCTACCGGTGGTCATATACCTCAGTGTTGTAGAATCAAGGGCAGGGAGAAAGGGCACAACCAATGCTACCGGTGGTCATATACCTCAGTGTTGTAGAATCAAGGGGCAGGGACAAGGGGCAGGGAGAAGGGGCACAACCAATGCTACTGGTGGTCACCTACCTCAGTGTTGTAGAATCAAGGGGCAGGGACAAGGGGCAGGGAGAAAGGGCACAACCAATGCTACTGGTGGTCACCTACCTCAGTGTTGTGGAATCAAGGGGCAGGGAGAAAGGACACAACCAATGCTACTGGTGGTCACCTACCTCAGTGTTGTGGAATCAAGGAGCAGAGAGAAAGGACACAACCAATGCTACTGGTGGTCACCTACCTCAGTGTTGTGGAATCAAGGGGCAGGGAAAAGGGGCAGAGAGAAAGGGCACAGCCAATGCTACTGGTGGTCACCTACCTCAGTGTTGTAGAATCAAGGAGCAGAGAGAAAGGACACAACCAATGCTACTGGTGGTCACCTACCTCAGTGTTGTGGAATCAAGGGGCAGAGAGAAAGGGCACAGCCAATGCTACTGGTGGTCACCTACCTCAGTGTTGTGGAATCAAGGGGCAGAGAGAAAGGGCACAGCCAATGCTACTGGTGGTCACCTACCTCAGTGTTGTGGAATCAAGGGGCAGAGAGAAAGGGCAAAAGCTACTGATCAAATACTAACAGCAACAACAAAGATGGTTCTTGTGGCCATCTACCTCAGTGTTGTGGAATCAAGGGGCAGAGAGAAAGGGCAAAAGCTACTGATCAAATACTAACAGCAACAACAAAGATGGTTCTTGTGGCCATCTACCTCAGTGTTGTGGAATCAAGGGGCAGACAGAAAGGACAAAAGCTACTGATCAAATACTAACAGCAACAACAAAGATGGTTCTTGTGGCCATCTACCTCAGTGTTGTAGAATCAAGGGGCAGAGAGAAAGGACACAACCAATGCTACTGGTGGTCACCTACCTCAGTGTTGTGGAATCAAGGGGCAGAGAGAAAGGGCAAAAGCTACTGATCAAATACTAACAGCAACAACAAAGATGGTTCTTGTGGCCATCTACCTCAGTGTTGTGGAATCAAGGGGCAGAGAGAAAGGGCAAAAGCTACTGATCAAATACTAACAGCAACAACAAAGATGGTTCTTGTGGCCATCACTGTTACCATATCAGGACAAGCTGTATGGTGATTGCCTTGAGCTGACAATAATCAGTAAAATAAATCTAACTTTAGAATTAGTTTGAATTCTAAATGAACAGAATTCAAACATCAAATCTAAACACTGAAAAGAGCATATTCTTACACTTGTGTGGAATTAAGTGCTCATACAGCTTGTCTGTCTCATACAGTTTGTACAGCTCATCAGCTTTCTCAATAACAGACTGCATGGCTGGTCTTTGATGTGCAGCTAAAACTGGATTGAAATATTTCTCTGAAAGTATATAAAACAACAATTAAAAAATGGGAAATATTTTGACCATTTAGAAAGGCATAAAGCCAGCGACATTGATGGTATAAGACAAGGAGGTTGAATTCTACAACAGGAAGAGTTACCTCAAAATAAAACAATAATTTGAGATAATGATCAGCATTAGACAAGAGAGAGAGAGTGTACCAACAAGTAAAGAGAATGACAACATTATACAAGGGAAAGAGTGTACCAACAAGTAAAGAGAATGACAACATTATACATGGGAGAGAGTGTACCAACAAGTAAAGAGAATGACAACATTATACAAGGGAGAGAGTGTACCAACGAGTAAAGAGAATGACAACATTATACAAGGGAGAGAGTGCACCAACAAGTAAAGAGAATGACAACATTATCATTATACAAGGGAGAGAGTGTATCAACAAGTAAAGAGAATGACAACATTATACAAGGGAGAGAGTGTACCAACAAGTAAAGAGAATGACAACATTATACAAGGGAGAGAGTGTACCAACAAGTAAAGAGAATGACAACATTATACATGGGAGAGAGTGTACCAACAAGCAAAGAGAATGACAACATTATACATGGGAGAGAGTGTACCAACAAGTAAAGAGAATGACAACATTATACAAGGGAGAGAGTGCACCAACAAGTAAAGAGAATGACAACATTATCATTATACAAGGGAGAGAGTGTACCAACAAGTAAAGAGAATGACAACATTATACATGGGAGAGAGTGTACCAACAAGTAAAGAGAATGACAACATTATACATGGGAGAGAGTGTACCAACAAGCAAAGAGAATGACAACATTATACAAGGGAGAGAGTGCACCAACAAGTAAAGAGAATGACAACATTATCATTATACAAGGGAGAGAGTGCACCAACAAGTAAAGAGAATGACAACATTATCATTATACAAGGGAGAGAGTGTACCAACAAGTAAAGAGAATGACAACATTATACAAGGGAGAGAGTGCACCAACAAGTAAAGAGAATGACAACATTATCATTATACAAGGGAGAGAGTTTACCAACAAGTAAAGAGAATGACAACATTATACAAGGGAGAGAGTGTACCAACAAGTAAAGAAAATGACAACATTATACATGGGAGAGAGTGTACCAACAAGTAAAGAGAATGACAACATTATACATGGGAGAGAGTGTACCAACAAGTAAAGAGAATGACAACATTATACATGGGAGAGAGTGTACCAACAAGTAAAGAGAATGACAACATTATACAAGGGAGAGAGTGTACCAACGAGTAAAGAGAATGACAACATTATACAAGGGAGAGAGTGCACCAACAAGTAAAGAGAATGACAACATTATCATTATACAAGGGAGAGAGTGTATCAACAAGTAAAGAGAATGACAACATTATACAAGGGAGAGAGTGTACCAACAAGTAAAGAGAATGACAACATTATACAAGGGAGAGAGTGTACCAACAAGTAAAGAGAATGACAACATTATACAAGGGAGAGAGTGTACCAACAAGTAAAGAGAATGACAACATTATACAAGGGAGAGAGTGTACCAACAAGTAAAGAGAATGACTACATTATACAAGGGAGAGAGTGCACCAACAAGTAAAGAGAATGACAACATTATACATGGGAGAGAGTGTACCAACAAGTAAAGAGAATGACAACATTATACAAGGGAGAGAGTGTACCAACGAGTAAAGAGAATGACAACATTATACAAGGGAGAGAGTGCACCAACAAGTAAAGAGAATGACAACATTATCATTATACAAGGGAGAGAGTGTATCAACAAGTAAAGAGAATGACAACATTATACAAGGGAGAGAGTGTACCAACAAGTAAAGAGAATGACAACATTATACAAGGGAGAGAGTGTACCAACAAGTAAAGAGAATGACAACATTATACATGGGAGAGAGTGTACCAACAAGTAAAGAGAATGACAACATTATACAAGGGAGAGAGTGTACCAACAAGTAAAGAGAATGACAACATTATACAAGGGAGAGAGTGCACCAACAAGTAAAGAGAATGACAACATTATCATTATACAAGGGAGAGAGTGTATCAACAAGTAAAGAGAATGACAACATTATACAAGGGAGAGAGTGTACCAACAAGTAAAGAGAATGACAACATTATACAAGGGAGAGAGTGTACCAACAAGTAAAGAGAATGACAACATTATACATGGGAGAGAGTGTACCAACAAGTAAAGAGAATGACAACATTATACATGGGAGAGAGTGTACCAACAAGTAAAGAGAATGACAACATTATACAAGGGAGAGAGTGCACCAACAAGTAAAGAGAATGACAACATTATCATTATACAAGGGAGAGAGTGTACCAACAAGTAAAGAGAATGACAACATTATACATGGGAGAGAGTGTACCAACAAGTAAAGAGAATGACAACATTATACATGGGAGAGAGTGTACCAACAAGCAAAGAGAATGACAACATTATACAAGGGAGAGAGTGCACCAACAAGTAAAGAGAATGACAACATTATCATTATACAAGGGAGAGAGTGCACCAACAAGTAAAGAGAATGACAACATTATACAAGGGAGAGAGTGTACCAACAAGTAAAGAAAATGACAACATTATACATGCGTATCAACAAGTAAAGAGAATGACAACATTATACAATGGAGAGAATGCACCAACAAGTAAAGAGAATGACAACATTATACAAGGGAGAGAGTGTACCAACAAGTAAAGAGAATGACAACATTATACAAGGGAGAGAGTGTACCAACAAGTAAAGAGAATGACAACATTATACCAGGGAGAGAGTGTACCAACAAGTAAAGAGAATGACAACATTATACATGGGAGAGAGTGTACCAACAAGCAAAGAGAATGACAACATTATACATGGGAGAGAGTGTACCAACAAGTAAAGAGAATGACAACATTATACATGCGTATCAACAAGTAAAGAGAATGACAACATTATCATTATACAAGGGAGAGAGTGTACCAACAAGTAAAGAGAATGACAACATTATACAAGGGAGAGAGTGTATCAACAAGTAAAGAGAATGACAACATTATACAAGGGAGAGAGTGTACCAACAAGTAAAGAGAATGACAACATTATACAAGGGAGAGAGTGTACCAACAAGTAAAGAGAATGACAACATTATCATTATACAAGGGAGAGAGTACCAACAAGTAAAGAGAATGACAACATTATACAATGGAGTGAACATAAGTTATGAATCAACAGCATAGCATACCTCTCAATTAGAAGCAAATAAGACACTTTGCAAGATGTAAAAGTGAGAAGGGGAACAGATATAGGAATCTTGTTGCATCAAGTTGCACCTATAAGATTATAACATAGAGAGGCCATCTGCCCAAATACTATGCTGACCCCTATATGCCACACATATCAAGCTACCACTACCTTGTGGAAGGTCCTGTCAGGCTAAGGCAACAAAGCCTAAAAAATGTGGGCAGTCAGAGCACAGAAGCCTCAAAAGGCAATGTGCCAATGGGAGATGGCATCTTGAGGAGAAACCTCAACTGCAGAAGTTGGAAGATGTAGGCTCAAATGGCATGGGACTAATAGACAGACATCTATGCAATACAGCTAATGCTTTGCAACAGACTTTAGGCCAATATATGAAGTCAACGGTTCGATATATAGTAAAAAAAGAACAGCACTCACTGGTTCCCCAGAACCAAATGGGTTTTGGAAAACCATTGATGACCTGAAGACAAATGCACCACCTTATCCATGATGCCAAGCTGGTCTAAATGTATAGCAATAGTTCATCGTTGAATAAGGAGAACCTAGACTAAGTAAAAGTAAACAACAGTTACAGTATCCCAAGACAAATAAAGTAATAAAGTATTAAAGAAAAAAAAAAATCAGAAATAGATAGATGTTTTGAGTTCTCCCAACACAGGTTATGTAGAAGAGGCACAATATATAATAATAATAATTATAATAAAGTATAATAATAAATTATCAATTAAATAAAACAGAGTGCCCATTGAAAAGTAGTGTAGTGTAGAGAATAAATTGTATTGGAAATGTTGACACCACTACAACTCAGCTTGGGAGTGTGTTCATCTCCTGAGTTAGGGGATAGGTAAACTAAATTGAAATCAAATTATTGAAAAAAATGACTCACAGTAAATAAATATAAATAATAATGTAGAGTCTCCAACCATCTCATTATGATTTATTATATCCCCCCCCCCATGTTATTTATAAAGTAAAGTGTTCAAGTCTTGTAGTTGGACAAAGAACAGTAGAGAAATTAAAAATAATACTTAATTTTAGAATAGCAGTTACTAAACTTGACTAAATACTCATTTAAAATTTAATCAAATTAAATTGCTACTTCAGGTTACTAGGATGACATAACAAATCAATTAAATAACTATTTATAGGGCTTATGGCATGATAACTTAACAGTCAAAACTAGTCAGTGATACCATATTTGAATAAGATATGACTATCAGTCATAGTTATAGTTAAATACGACATCATACATAAAAGTTAACAAAAATTTTATTATATAACTCTAACCCTAACCTTAACCTATATAGCCTCATGAAAGTACAATTGAGTATGTGGTTATACATTACATTTTATTATTTTTATTGTAATAATTAATGTGTTACTTTTTTTTTACTTGTATCACTATTACTGAGTTACTCCCTGTATTCTTTGTTCTGACTGAGTATTCTGTTTACTGTTTAGTAAGTAACTTTTACAGTTATCTCCAGTAAAATGAAAATGTCATTTCATTCAAATTAAGCTATTAATTGTAATTGTTCAATCACTTCCGGTGTGTGACTGTGCTGGCAACACGACACAATTTTCGATGGGAGTCAAATTTAAGTTAGCTATCATTGTCCCATTTTGGAAAAATAAAGGAAGTAAAAGGGAGTGTGAAATGTACAGAGGAATATCCCTATTGAGTCAAGTTGGTAAAATGTTTGCTAAAATATTAGAGAGGAGAGTAAGATACATAATAGAACCTCAATTAAGTAATAATCAATTCGGATTCAGAAAAGGCAAAAGCTGTACTGATGCTATATTTACATTGAGACAACTATGTGAAAAAACAATAGAATATGACAGAAACCTAAATATAGTGTTTATAGATCAGGAAAAAGCGTTTGATCGTGTGGACAGGAACAAACTTTGGCAAACTTTAGAAACATACGGGGTAGCAGGACAACTACTAGAAAATATAATAGCACTATATAAAAACAGTCAAAGTGCCGTCAGAACATCGGAAGGTCTGTCAGAATGGTTTCAGGTTACAACAGGAGTAAGACAAGGATGTGTCCTCTCACCACTCCTCTTCATCATATATATGGACAAAATAAATCAGGAAACAACCAACAACAAGGACAAATCAAATAATAACATAGAGGTAGAAAACTCCAACATCAATGAGCTACTCTTCGCAGATGACCAATGCCTAATATACGAGGATGAAAACCTGCTACAACAGCATTTAACATCTCTAGATAAAAGCTGCACAAACTACAGTATGAAAATTAACACAGCAAAAACAGAGGCTATAAGAATAAGCAAATTAAGACACCCATTAAACATCAAGATCAAAGACAAAGAAATAAAACAAGTAGAGGAATTCAAGTATTTAGGCACAATGTTCACAGAAGATGGAAAACTAGACAGAGAAATTGACATGAGAATACAAAAAGCAAATGCTGTCACATACCAGCTTTCACCATTGTTAAGACATCCAAACATTTCTATGCCAGCTAAACAACAAATGATAAATAGCATCTTCATACCAACTTTGTGCTATGAAAGTCAAACATGGACCCTTTCTAAATCACATTTAAGAAAGATCAATACATGTGAGATGCGATGCTTGAGAAAAGTAACAAACAACACAAGAAGAGATAGAATACCAAATGAAACCATAAGAAAAATGGTAGGAACAAAACCCTGCCAAGAATATATAGAACAACAACAACTTAAATGGTTTGGCCACCTGGTCAGAATGAATCCTCACCTATCACCATCAAGGGCGTTCTTCTCGAGAATGCATGGAAAAAGACCAAGAGGAAGACCCAGAAGAAGATGGATAGATGCAGTGACAGAGACATGTAACAACAAAGGAAAATCACTAATTCAGACAATTCGAGCAGCACAAGAACGACAAATGATATAAACCACGACACCTTTTAGGTATCAGTGAAAGAGAAAAGAAGAAGAAGAAGAAGTTCAATCATTACAATATTACTACATTATTATTCATCATTGTCTCTAAAATCACATCGTTTAATAAATTAGTAAATAAATCAGTAATCCTAATTAATTTAGTAATAGTTAAGTATACTACCTACTACTAACTAAGCTATACAAGTATTATACAATACTACTTAATAACTTAACTTTAAACTACCATTCTAATATTCTTTGTTGCCTACTTTGCATACAAAAAAATACTAACTTCTCTAAGTATATAAATAATTACTTAATGAAGTTAATTCGACTAACTAATAGTTATAATTATATAGTGAAAGTCATATTTAAAAGTGAATAACAAGACTTTTACTTACAAGTTACTAGTTACAGACTGAATTATAACAAAATGTCTTTACTTTATATTTTATTATATTGTTTTTATTTATATTATTATAATTTGTTAATTTAATTTTAATAATTAAATTAAATTTAACATTTAATAATATTTCTCACTTTGACTCACAACACAAGAGATGATAATAATATATAATATAAAATTATAAATAATAATAACCAAGAAATGAATACTGCGATGAGATCCTTTGTAACACTGTCCTCGGTTGAGTTCCCGATATTCCCTCACAAAATCAACTGATGATGAAATGACTAACTTCTCAAATATCGTCTCGGCTCCAATTTCCTTTCCTTCTTAGAGTTGTCTCAAATAAACTAAAAAACGACTAATTATTTCTCTATGATCCCTAAAACTAAAACAAAACAGCCGGACATATATGATATATTGCCCAGGAATGTAAATCTCTCGACCGAAAGCAAGAAACCGTCATTATTTTGCTCCTAAACAACAAAAGAGACGAGAAAATGATCGGCCCAACAATGGCCGGGACGTCTGCCCAGTCCACGACCTAGCCCAGATTTTTCCTCTCAGTCAAGTCAAAGTGTAATATTTGGACACGAGACTCGAGAGAGGATTGCAACATAATTTGCGGGGATCTGATCGTCAGAATTTGCTTACACTCCTCCAGTGAGAAAAAGCCTCAAAATAGGAGGGGTGGGTGGGATAAATATAGACGGAGGTGAACTGTAACGGAGGGCGTGGGAAAGGTGAGTGGGTGTAGGCCGTTAGTTGCCTGATCTTGTGGAGGCGGGTTCTATTTCAGTGGACAGACCATTCTCACCGTTCTAGGTGTTCTCCATCCTCACTTTATTATCCAGAGTCGGATTTAGACTTGGTGGCCCTAAGTTGTGCTAAGTTAATTAAATGAAACTTTTAGGGCTCCTGTAGTGTTAAAAAGAAATTAACACCAGAAGGCCTCTATCATAAATTACAATATAAGCAAATTTAAGGTCCCATCGATTTGTGAGGCCCAGTTTTAAATGTATACAAGAGTGAAATATATATATATATATATATATATATATATATATATATATATATATATTATATATATATATATCTGTGTGTGCGTGTTGCATGTTTTGTTCCTGCTGAACGCCTCTTAAGCCGAAACGTCGTTCTAATTTGTGTCTAATTTGGTTATTTGAATGTGGAAGGCCCCGGTATCACTGCAAACAAATTAAAATCCATAATTGCTCAACAGCCCGTGCCAGCGTAATCATCCGAATTAAGATCTTCTCTCCCAAACAAAGAAAGGTAACTGTAGTCCCCATCGCAGCAGTCTCAGCACATGCCAAAGGACATAAGGCGAAACCGCGCAGAAAGTGAAAACAAGCCAACTGTTCCCTGTCATACGATATCATCATTGATCGTAAACATGATCCAAACGGATGAGACACACATCTCACGGTATGACACAGAGCACTTAACTCAGTAGCTCCTGCAACAAGCCAGGCTTGGAATATGTATGCTGTAACTATCTGGTAAAAGAAAACAAGGGAGCTGAAGGGAATCGCTAGTAGAACAATTACGCATGACGGCACAACTATTGGACTAAGAACAAACAAAGCACTACAAGAACATCCAAAACAAAAATAATCAAAATGTTTCGTTACTGGTTAGCTATGAAGGATTAGTTTTACTTACAAATCCGTGAGTGTGTGTGTGTTTTTGTTTGTTTGTTCCTGCTGAAGACCTATTGGGCCGAAACGTACGTCGTTCGAATCTGTGTCGTCTACTAATCACGTAAAGCTTCTAACATACCATTTTTTCTTTTTTTTTCAATTTTTCCTTGCTTGCTAGCAGAAGGTCAACAACAGAAATGATAAATAGCTGCTGAGATCGAAAGTTGTGGAGAGACTTGATCACCTACGCCTGTAGGCCCGGTACTTGATGATGATATGTATATATATATATATATATATATATATATGTATATATATATCATCATCATCATCATTGAGTGCCGTCTCCGCAACGAAGGTAGGCTACCATGGAGCGCCATTTTGCTCTATCTCTTGCTTTGATGGTGCAGGTTGTCATCGGTTGATTTGTCCATCTTTTGATGTTACTCGTCCATGTTAATCTTGGTCTGCCTCTGCCTCTTTTACCTTGTATTTTCCCCTCCAGGATCACTTTCAGTAGGCTGTTGTGTCTTTTAACATGGCCTAAGAATCGCATTTGTCTTGTTCTAATTGTGTTCAGAAGTTCTCTTTTCATTTTTAGTTGTTTTAAGACTTTGTCATTTGTTTTCTTTTCCTTCCATCCAATTCTACCTATTCTTCTATATATCCACATTTCAAAGGCTTCAATTCTCTGTTCTGTTTTCTTGTCTAATGTCCATGTTTCAGCACCATATAGGAATATTTAGAAGATGTAACATTTTGCTATTCTTAGTTTTAGCTCTGGTGTTATTTGTTTTGATGTTAGTATGTCCTTCATGACATTAAAATTACTTTTTGCCATTCCTATTCTTTTGTTTATTTCAGTTGTACATTTTCCATCACTGGTTATAGTATGTCCAAGGTAGTTATAGTTCTGAACTGTCTCAAGGTCTATTCCTTCAATTTTGATATCCACTTGTGGGTTTTGAGTATTTTCTTTGTTTATGATCATAGTTTTAGTCTTTTTGATATTCATATCTAGTCCATATTTTTTGCTTGTCGTGTTTATTTCATTAAGTAATTGTTGTAGGTCTTTAGGATTTTCTGCTAGTAGTACAGTATCGTCAGCATATCTTAGGTTATTGATTATCTTTCCATTAATTTGTAGGCCTGGCATCTCTATGATGTTTTTAAAGATTTGCTCAGTGTATAGATTGAACAAGCTTGGTGATAGGATGTATCCTTGCATATATATGTATACATATGCATATATATATATATATATATATATATATATATATATATATATATATATATATATAATAATAATAATAATAATAATAATAATAATAATAATAATTTTGATTTTAGAAAGAAGTGAAAAAACGACAGTTATGTTATAAGGCATATGATATTCTTTTTTATTTTTTATTTTACAATTTATAATTACAAAATATTTCGTAATAGGAGAAATGACGATATCAGAAATATCACACCACAATAACTCACGAATCGCGTTCTCAGTTCTAGCCGTCCGGTGTTCACTAAGAAACTTATCCGGATACATTTTTACCACAAAAATGCAGGGCGTTATAAAGCGACAACGCAAAAACATTTTAAATTAGAATCGTCTACTGTAGTTTTGTTCAGAGTAAATTAAGCATTCTAAACAATTTTCTGATAAGTAAAGTCAAATATTGGAAATTGACTGAAAGTGGTAACTGTTTAATTTCAGATGGAAACAATTTATATCGTAATGGTGGGAGATATCGATTTGGCAGAGGCGTGGTCTGGGTTTTATTTTCGTGAAGTGTTGAGATGAGAGTGGGTGGGGACAAGGGTGTTTGTTAGGAGTTTTCTTGGTGTTAATTTTAAGTGTTTACTCCCAAGACAACTTGAAGATCATGGAAGGAAGGAAGGAAGGAACGTACGAGGAAGGGAGGAAGGAAAGTAGGAAGGAAGGAACGAAGGGAAGGAAGGAATGAGGAAAGGAAGGCAGGGGGAAGAAAGGAAGGAGGGAAGGAAAGACGGGAGGAAGGAAGGAACGAAGGGAAGGACGGAATGAGGAAAAGAAGGAAGGAAGGAAGGAAGGAAGGAAGGAAGGAAGAAGGAAGGAAGGAAGGAAGGAAGGAAGGAAGGAAGGAAGGAAGGAAGGAAGGAAGGAAGGAAGGAAGGAAGGAAGGAAGGGGTGAGGAGTTTTGTGGAAATTAGAAATTAAATATTCAACCGCCAAACATAACATGTAACACCTACTTTGAACAAGAGAAAAGGAAACTATACACATGGAAAAGCCATGGAGATAAGAAGAGGAATCTAATAGATTACATAATGATAAAAGAAAGTTTCCGTAACCGCGTAAAGAAAGCCAAAACCTACCCAGGAGCAGATATTAATTCAGATAACAATCCTGTAATGATTAAAATGAAAATCAAACTAAAGAGAAACAAGCAAAAGTCTAATTCATCAACAAATCCACTAGATATAACAGCTTTAAATCAAAAAGATATTAAAGATAACTATACAATACAAGTAAAGAACACATACCAGAAGCTGCTAGAAGAAGGAATTGAATAATACAGAAGAGAAAATCCTGATGAAAAAGTAACAACCAAATGGCAATGCATAAAGAAAAGCATACAAGAAACCTGCGACACCTTACCCAAAAGAGAAAAGAACAAAAAATAAAAATAGATAACTAACACAATCTTAGAAAAGATGGAAGAAAGGAGACAAGCGAAGAACACTGCCCAATACAATAAAATAGATAATGAAATACGCAAAAGGGCAAAAGAAGACTGGCTCAGCCAAAAATTTATAGAAATAGAAACTATGGAAAGCAAGCAAGACTTAAGAGGAATGCACACAGAAATAAAGAGAATGACTAACAAAAATTTAAAAAAAGTCACAGAAGGTGGATGCATTGCAGACAAAAAAGGAAAAATGCTAACAGACAATAAAGATATTATAGATAGAGGACAGGAATATATAACAGAACTATATCATGACCAAAGGGACAAGAAACCAGTCATAAAATGTACATCAGACTATACAATCTTAAAATCTGAGGTGGAAAAAGTTATACAAACAATGAAAAAGGGAAAAGCAGCTGGACCTGACAGCATACAGATAGAGATGATACAGGCACTAGAAGATTTCGGCATTGAAGTGATTACAGACATATGCAACGACATATACCACACAGGATACATACCAAATGAACTAAAAACATCAATTTTCATTGCATTGCCTAAAAAGAATGTTGAATGCAGTGACTTTAGAACAATAAGCCTAATGAGCCAGGTTACAAAAATCTTGCTAAAAGTTATACAAGGAAGGATTCAGAATAAAATCAATACTGAATTAGATGAGCAGCAATTTGGATTTAGGAAAAATAGCGGGACAAAAGAAGCCATATTCTGCATGAGAACATTAATTGAAAAGTACACAGAAGTAAACAAACCAATATATGCCTGCTTCATAGACTACACCAAAGCTTTTGATAGAGTACACAACAAACAACTTATCTATCCATTGGCCTTTCGAGCCGTAGCCGGCCCATAGGGCGTAGACCAAGATACGCCTTCATCATGAATTTTTGTTCTGGCAGTTTTCAATTCTTTTAAAGATATTTTATCAAATCTCGCCATTTGTCTCTGTTCTGTGCAAGCAGCTCTATCTCATTCTGTATCAGGTCTACGTATAGAATGCCTAAAAGTGATACATCTAGATGTCATGGACATACGACTAATATGTAATCTATACTGGGAGCAGACAGCAATAATAAAATAAAAAGATTGGAGCCTCATCACATACTAGTCCAGAGGAAGCCAAGGAGAGGAATTCAAACTTATGTTGGAGGAAAGATCTTAAAATAAGTAATAACAAAGAGAACTATACACCCATTGATATAAAAAGAGCAGTAAGACAAGGATGCATCCTATCACCAAGCTTGTTCAATATATACACTGAGCAAATCTTTAAAAACATAGAGATGCCAGGCCTACACATTAATGGAAAGATAATCAATAACCTAAGATATGCTGACGATACTGTACTACTAGCAGAAAATCCTAAAGACCTACAACAATTACTTAATGAAATAAACATGATAAGCAAAAAAATATGGACTAGATATGAATATCAAAAAGACTAAAACTATGATCATAAACAAAGAAAATACTCAAAACCCACAAGTGGATATCAAAATTGAAGGAATAGACCTTGAGACAGTTCAGAACTATAACTACCTTGGACATACTATAACCAGTGATGGAAAATGTACAACTGAAATAAACAAAAGAATAGGAATGGCAAAAAGTAATTTTAATGCCATGAAAGACATACTAACATCAAAACAAATAACACCAGAGCTAAAACTAAGAATAGCAAAATGTTACATCTTCTAAATATTCCTATATGGTGCTGAAACATGGACATTAGACAAGAAAACAGAACAGAGAATTGAAGCCTTTGAAATGTGGATATATAGAAGAATAGGTAGAATTGGATGGAAGGAAAAGAAAACAAATGACAAAGTCTTAAAACAACTAAAAATGAAAAGAGAACTTCTGAACACAATTAGAACAAGACAAATGCGATTCTTAGGCCATGTTAAAAGACACAACAGCCTACTGAAAGTGATCCTGGAGGGGAAAATACAAGGTAAAAGAGGCAGAGGCAGACCAAGATTAACATGGACGAGTAACATCAAAAGATGGACAAATCAACCGATGACAACCTGCACCATCAAAGCAAGAGATAGAGCAAAATGGCGCTCCATGGTAGCCTACCTTCGTTGCGGAGACGGCACTCAATGATGAGGTAGAATTGGATGGAAGGAAAAGAAAACAAACGATGAAGTTTTAAAACAACTAAAAATGAAAAGAGAACTTCTGAACACAATTAGAACAAGACAAATGCGATATTTGGGCCATGTTAAAAGACACAACAGCCTACTGAAAGTAATCCTGGAGGGGAAAATACAAGGTAAAAGAGGCAGACCAAGACTAACATGGACGAGTAACATCAAAAGATGGACAAATCAGCCTATGACAGCCTGCGCCATCAAAGCAAGAGACAGAGCAAAATGGCGCTCCATTGTAGCCAACCTTCGTTGCGGAGACGGCACTTTATGATGATGATGATTCAACCGCGCTCTCGCAACGCCACTGCCTTCTGGCTTGCGAACGATTCGTGCCAGATAAGCTGCGGAAAACAAATCCGTCTTGGGTATCAGGTGTTTTTGAGAGCGCTCCCCTATAGTTAAAGCTGATAAACTTGCTCAAGACAAAAGCAAATAAAATTATTTGGATTAGCAATCACGTTCACTTGTTCTTATAATCTTTCCAGTGTCGACAGAGATATAAAATTGCAGTACTCGCTTCTCAGGCAGTCTCAAACATTGAATTTATATGTTTCATTTGTACAGTTTGTTCGTTATACTTCTTTCCTTCCTCATTTGCATTTTAGCGTTGAGGTGAGATATAATTTGTGGTCATTTGCTCTTCCGTCGGCCTCTGCTGCTTTTATGTTTCCTAGTACTTCTAATATTCTGTCAAATCATATTTTTCGTGGTCGGCCATTGGGTCTGGTGTTCTCGCAACGTTTATTGAAGGCTCGTTGTGTTGTGTTTTTATCTCTTTGCCTTGTCACGTGGCCAAACCATTGTATCTGTTGTTTCTTTATATATTCTATGGCGGAGGTTATTCCTAATATTCCTAGCATTTTTTCTCAGTTTTTCATTTCTGATCTTATCTCTCAGACTGTTTCCTGTCATTCGTCTAAAACATTTCATCTCTGTAGAGGTTATTTTTCTTATTGTTCTTGCATCTAGGGCCCAGGACTGGCATTGGTAGCACAACGTTGGAATGACGATTGTATTGTAGAGTGCCTGTTTTGCCTCCAGAGTTATTTCCTTGTTGGACAATAGTGGTGATAGCTGTCCAATTATTTGACAAGCTTTGTTGCATCTTGAGTCTATCTCTGCTGTTTGTGAATTATCGTTTGTCACTAAACTTCCCAGGTATTTAAATTCTTCTACTGGTTTTAGTTGTCTGCCATCTTTAGTTATCTTGATATTCTTTTTCTTTTTTGCGATATTTATGATTTCTGGTGTGTTGATGTTGATTTTCATGTTGTATTGTGTGCCTGTGCTGTTGAGTCTATCTAAGTGCTCTTGTAGGTCTTCTATTTTTCCATGTATTAGTGCCTGATCGTCCGTGAATAGAAGCTCATTGATCTCCTCTGTCTTTGATGGATTGGCTAACTTGCATGTGTTATACTTGATGAATGTTCTTGACGAAACTTTGAAGTCTATCCTGTCTTTCTACTAGTTTAGCTGCTCCATACCATTTTATACGTTTTGACCTATGGAAGTGAATCATGGACAGTAGACACACAAATGAAAAGACGATTAGAGGCCACAGAGATGGGATTTCTCAGAAGAATGTTGAAAGTTCCCTGGACAGCTAAAAAGACCAATGAGGAAATTCCCAAAGAGGCCAACACAAAAAGGGAGCTCCTAAAAAACATCAGAAAGAAACAATCAACATTTTTCGGGCACATCATGAGAAAAGGAAAGTTGGAATACTTAGTTACAACTGGCAAAATAAAAGAAAAAAAGAGATTGCGAACGACAAAGAGAGAAAATACTAGATTGCTTGGTATCATGGCATGGAAAACGGTCAACAGAATTGATACGAGGCACTGTAGATAGAAGATCGTGGCAGGACATGGTCGCCTACGGCAACCGGTATGGCACATGATAATGCTATTTGTTTTTAATCTCAATCGTTATTATCTGATGATGTTAAGGTGGAACAGTGCCGGGCTAGTCTTGGTGAAGCTAAACGAAACTGTGAGGTCTTCCTCTCTCTCCACTCTTTATGGTGGTGATTGTTTCTTCGATATAACCATTACTTCTGTTTTCTTATTATTCAGACTGAGACCATATAGTGGTATGAAAAAGTGTAGTCCCAAAACATATTCTGACAACTTTTTGAGGCCTGTGCTAGTTCTGACAGAAACATATGTTGTTCTTTATTCCCTGAACGAGTCTGTTTCAGGCTTGACATCGCTTGTGTGACTGATCTTACATCACAAAGGATGATTTTTTTTTTTGACTTGAATATTTTATGCATTGATAATGGTTATAGTTTTGGTGTGCCCGGGTATCACTGCAAGTGAATTAAAACCCATAATTGCTCAACCGCCCGCGCCAGTAGAATCATCTGAATTAATATCTCATCTCTCGAACTAAGAAAGGTAGCTGCAATCCCCATCATAGCAGTCTCAGCACACGCCAAAATACATAAGGCGAAACCGCACATAAAGTGAGCACATCCATCTGTTCCCCGTCATACGATATCATCATTCATCGCAGGCAATCGGAATATCGAAACATGATCAAAATGGATGAAACACACAGCTCACGGTGTGCACAGAGCTCCTACAACAAGCCGGACTTGGAATATGAGGAAACTGCAACAAGGAACACTTTTCAGACACAGCCTATAATGGTTCCTGCCGCCTATCCGCTATATTGACTGGAAGTTCTAAAATAGTGAATCGTAATGCTCTCATCACATTCCTCCATGAGTTTTCTTTTTGGAAAATCCTCTAGCAGTTTGAGGTGGCTAATGAAGATGTTCATGTTGTTATTTTGTGCATTGAAAGTTTCTATGGCTGTGAGTAGTGTCATTGCTTCTACCTCTGAAATGTGTGCACCTTTATCCGGTTGGATAAGAGCATGTTTATGTCTTTCCACTTGGGTAGGTTATATAGATGCCACAGCCTCCCTTTTTTATGTTACAGTTGTGCATTCATCTGCAAATACCCGTGCATTTACCCGATCTATATATATTTAACTAAATTTTCAACTCCAATGTTAAGTCAGTCCTATTATATGGATGTGAAACATGGAGAACAACAAAATTGACAATCATAAAGATACAGACTTTCATTAATGGATACTTACGCAGAATAAAAGGATGGAAATGGCAGGACAAAATCACTAACATAGAATTATGGAAATGTACCAGTGAAATACCAGTGGATAAAGAGATACAGTGAAGACGATGGCGAGGGGTAGGACACACACTGCAGCAGCCAACTGAGAGTATTACACAACAGGCCCTTTTTTGGAATCCCCAGGGGAAAAGACAAATAGGAAGACCAAGAAATTCATGGAGAAGACAGACAGAAGCAGAGATGAAGATGATGGGGAAGATATGGAATGATCTTAAAAGAATGGCAAGAAACAGAACGACTTGGAAAGTGTTTGTTGAAGACATATGCTCCACAGGGAGCTAAAAAGGTAGAAGAAGATTATATTATACCCGAACTGAATGAAGGTTTTATTTCGAGGAGATGATTGGAGCACCTATGGATGTGTTTATAGTGCAAGACGATGACCATAACATAATAAATGTGTATGTGTGTGTGTGTGTGTGTAAGATTAATATCACATATTCCACGAATGCAGCTACCTTTCTTTGTTTGGGAGATGAGATATTAAATCGGATGAGTACACTGGCATGGGTGGTTGAGCAATTATGTATTTTAATTCATTTGGAGTGACACTGGGGCCCACCATAACCATTCCACAACTTTGTCAACTGTTGCTAAGGTTATACATAGACTCAGCCTTATCGTCATTCCCTTCTGTTAATTATAAACGGTGCATCACTCGCTACAAACTTCGCATTTCATTTATGGTTTTGTCGACAAACACTTTCCTCTCCCAGAGTAAACCAGCGCTTATTTCAGCTTTCCTGTGTGAACTCACATGTATTGTACACTAACACTCACACGTATTGTACACTAACACTCACACGTACTGTACACTAACACTCACACGTATTGTACACTAACACTCACACGTATTGTACACTAACACTCACACGTATTGTACACTAACACTCACACGTACTGTACACTAACACTCACACGTATTGTACACTAACACTCACACGTATTGTACACTAACACTCACACGTATTGTACACTAACACTCACACGTATTGTACACTAACACTAACACGTATTGTACACTAACACTCACACGTATTGTACACTAACACTCACACGTATTGTACACTAACACTCACACGTATTGTACACTAACACTCACACGTATTGTACACTAACACTAACATGCACTGTACACTAACACTCACACGTATTGTACACTAACACTAACACGTACTGTACACTAACACTCACACGTATTGTACACTAACACTCACACGTATTGTACACTAACACTCACACGTATTGTACACTAACACTCACACGTATTGTTCACTAACACTCACACGTATTGTACACTAACACTCACACGTATTGTACACTAACACTCACACGTATTGTACACTAACACTCACACGTATTGTTCACTAACACTCACACGTATTGTACACTAACACTCACACGTATTGTACACTAACACTCACACGTATTGTACACTAACACTCACACGTATTGTACACTAACACTCACACGTATTGTACACTAACACTCACACGTATTGTACACTAACACTCACACGTATTGTACACTAACACTCACACGTATTGTACACTAACACTCACACGTATTGTACACTAACACTCACACGTATTGTACACTAACACTCACATGTATTGTACACTAACACTCACACGTATTGTACACTAACACTCACACGTATTGTACACTAACACTAACATGCACTGTACACTAACACTCACACGTATTGTACACTAACACTAACACGTATTGTACACTAACACTCACACGTATTGTACACTAACACTCACACGTATTGTACACTAACACTCACACGTATTGTACACTAACACTCACACGTATTGTACACTAACACTCACACGTATTGTACACTAACACTCACACGTATTGTACACTAACACTCACACGTATTGTACACTAACACTCACACGTATTGTACACTAACACTCACACGTATTGTACACTAACACTCACACGTATTATACACTAACACTCACACGTATTGTACACTAACACTCACACGTACTGTACACTAACACTCACACGTATTGTACACTAACACTCACACGTATTGTACACTAACACTCACACGTATTGTACACTAACACTCACACGTATTGTACACTAACACTCACACGTACTGTACACTAACACTCACACGTATTGTACACTAACACTCACACGTATTGTACACTAACACTCACACGTATTGTACACTAACACTCACACATATTGTACACTAACACTCACACGTATTGTACACTAACACTCACACGTATTGTACACTAACACTCACACGTATTGTACACTAACACTCACACGTACTGTACACTAACACTCACACGTATTGTACACTAACACTCACACGTATTGTACACTAACACTCACACGTATTGTACACTAACACTCACACGTATTGTACACTAACACTCACACGTATTGTACACTAACACTCACACGTATTGTACACTAACACTCACATGTATTGTACACTAACACTCACACGTATTGTACACTAACACTCACACGTATTGTACACTAACACTAACATGCACTGTACACTAACACTCACACGTATTGTACACTAACACTAACACGTATTGTACACTAACACTCACACGTATTGTACACTAACACTCACACGTATTGTACACTAACACTCACACGTATTGTACACTAACACTCACACGTATTGTACACTAACACTCACACGTATTGTACACTAACACTCACACGTATTGTACACTAACACTCACACGTATTGTACACTAACACTCACACGTATTGTACACTAACACTCACACGTATTGTACACTAACACTCACACGTATTATACACTAACACTCACACGTATTGTACACTAACACTCACACGTACTGTACACTAACACTCACACGTATTGTACACTAACACTCACACGTATTGTACACTAACACTCACACGTATTGTACACTAACACTCACACGTATTGTACACTAACACTCACACGTACTGTACACTAACACTCACACGTATTGTACACTAACACTCACACGTATTGTACACTAACACTCACACGTATTGTACACTAACACTCACACATATTGTACACTAACACTCACACGTATTGTACACTAACACTCACACGTATTGTACACTAACACTCACACGTATTGTACACTAACACTCACACGTACTGTACACTAACACTCACACATATTGTACACTAACACTCACACGTATTGTACACTAACACTCACACGTATTGTACACTAACACTCACACGTATTGTACACTAACACTCACACTCACACATACTGTACACTAACACTCACACGTACTGTACACTAACACTCACACGTGCTGTACACTAACACTAACACTCACATGCACTGTACACTAACACTTACACATACTGTACACTAACACTCACACACACTGTACACTAACACTAACACTCACACATACTGTACACTAACACTCACACGCACTGTACACTAACACTCACACATACTGTACACTAACACTCACACACACTGTACACTAACACTCACACATACTGTACACTAACACTCACATATACTGTACACTAACACTCACACACACTGTACACTAACACTCACACATACTGTACACTAACACTCACACATACTGTACACTAACACTCACATATAGTAAAAAAATAAAGTACCCCCGTCACGCCAAGTGGTGTATAGGGAATATGGTGTTAGTGACAATACATTTTTACAGACCTTCAGCACATGTTTTTGGGGTAATGTGGTTGGTATTACGCCCGTACCACTTTACTTTCCCAGAAAAAAATCCGGTACCCATTAAAGGCTGGGTGAACCCGGAAGGCATTGGTTGGGATCAAACTCTACCTCTTGTCCTTTGTAGTCCAGTTCACTAACCACTGAGCAATTGCAGCTCCCAACACTCACATATACTGTACACTAACAGTCACGAACAACCATATTGTGCAAGTACCCTCAACCACATGTCAGAGACCAGTAGTGAGGCATGTCACAATAGTTAGACGCCACACATGTACACGCTACAGACACACTTTTTTCCATTTCTCACACACAATAACCTAGCTGTTCAAATCTCATTGCAATACCTCCATTAGTGTTAGAATTAATGCACATTAATTAATGAAAATGAGCCGCAATAGCTCAGTGGTTAGTGAACTGGACTACAAAGGACAAGAGCTAGGGTTCGATCCCAAACGACGGCTTCCAGGTTCACCCAGCCTTTAATGGGTAGCGGATTTTTTTCTGGGAAAGTAAAGCAGCACGGGCGTAATACCGACCACATTACTCCAAAAATCATGTGTCGAAGGCCGGTAAAATTTATGGTCACTAACACCATATTCCTTATACACCACTTGGCGTGACGGGAGTACTTAAATTTTTTTTTTTTAATTAATGAAAATGAATGCGTAGACAAACTAAAGAGGAAGGGATATTACCATGAAAGAACCATCTGGTCAGCTACAATCAAGTCAAATCCATCAATAAAAGCCAGTATCTTGAAAAATGGAAACAAGAACACCCAAAGTATAACGAGAGGGACGGATACTTCCAATCATCAAGAAGGGATCAAGTCATCACCATTAACCGCATCAGAATGAGAAACCACATGTTCACTAACTCAAAACTACCAACCTATGCAACTGTACCTTGGATAACATGACAACAAAACATGTTCTACAGGATTGCCCCTAGTAGACAGACCTTAGGAGATCCATGTGGCCCATAACCAACTCCCTGGAAGAGAAACTCTACGGGGTAACCAAATCACTTAAACAGACATCTGTCTTCACAAGAGAGTCCGGAGTCCTGGTCTGAATGAGTCATGATCGCAGAAGAAGAATTGATGATGAAATGTTGGGTCAGGTAGCGAGTGTAACATCCTGTACTATAACATGTTATAAAAATATTTTTAAAATTCCATTTTCCTATTATCTATCTGTCTATCTACCTATCTATCTATTGACCTTTCGAGCCGTAGCCGGCCCATAAAAAAAGCATAACATAACACAACAAAGCTTAAAATAACACAATAAAGCATAACATAACACAACAAAGAATAACACAACATAAAAAAAACATAACATAACATAAAAAAGCATAACATAACACAACAAAGAATAACACAACATTAAAAAAACATAACATAATATAAAAAAGCATAACATAACATAACATAACATAACAGAAAAAAGCATAGCACATATTTAGTGGAGAATGCTACAGACAGTTAAAAAGAGAAAGTGAACATTCTCAAAGTGAACATTCTCAAAGTGAACATTCTAAAAGTGAACATTCTAAAAGAGGACAAATGAAAAAGCTTAACACTAAGAGGAAGCAATAATTGTGTTGCAGTTTGTTATGAAAAGAAAACAGCTGGAATATATTGTGACAGCTGGAAAAAATGAGGGAAGAAGAGATTGAGGGAAACAGAGAGAAATGATACAAGATAGTTTCAGAGAATGGTTGGTGGGTAACTAACAAAAGAATTGACAAAGAGCCACAAAGATGAAAAGTTGTGGAGAAACATGCTCACATGTGCCAACATAGTACTTAAAGATAATGATAGCAAGTGGTCTCCAATGCAAAACAGGTGACAGGTAGTGATCAGACATAATATGACAGAAGCCTGATGTGTTGAGACAGGTTGAGGAGTGAGATAGGTTGAGGAGTGAGACAGGCTGAGGAGTGAGATAGGTTGAGGAGTGAGATAGGTTGAGGAGTGAGATAGGTTGAGGAGTGAGACAGGTTGAGGAGTGAGATAGGTTGAGGAGTGAGATAGGTTGAGGAGTGAGATAGGTTGAGGAGTGAGACAGGCTGAGGAGTGAGATAGGTTGAGGAGTGAGACAGGTTGAGGAGTGAGACAGGTTGAGGAGTGAGACAGGTTGAGGAGTGAGACAGGTTGAGGAGTGAGATAGGTTGAGGAGTGAGACAGGTTGAGGAGTGAGACAGGTTGAGGAGTGAGATAGGTTGAGGAGTGAGATAGGTTGAGGAGTGAGACAGGTTGAGGAGTGAGACAGGTTGAGGAGTGAGATAGGTTGAGGAGTGAGACAGGTTGAGGAGTGAGACAGGTTGAGGAGTAAGACAGGCTGAGGAGTAAGATAGGTTGAGGAGTGAGCCAGGCTGAGGAGTAAGATAGGTTGAGGAGTGAGACAGGTTGAGGAGTGAGACAGGTTGAGGAGTAAGACAGGCTGAGGAGTGAGACAGGTTGAGGAGTGAGACAGGTTGAGGAGTGAGACAGGTTGAGGAGTGAGACAGGTTGAGGAGTGAGACAGGTTGAGGAGTGAGACAGGTTGAGGAGTAAGACAGGCTGAGGAGTGAGACAGGTTGAGGAGTGAGACAGGTTGAGGAGCATGAGACAGGTTGAGGAGTGAGACAGGTTGAGGAGTGAGACAGGCTGAGGAGTGAGACAGGCTGAGGAGTGAGATAGGTTGAGGAGTGAGACAGGCTGAGGAGTGAGATAGGTTGAGGAGTGAGATAGGCTGAGGAGTAAGATAGGTTGAGGAGTGAGACAGGTTGAGGAGTGAGACAGGTTGAGGAGTGAGACAGGTTGAGGAGTAAGATAGGTTGAGGAGTGAGACAGGCTGAGGAGTAAGATAGGTTGAGGAGTGAGACAGGTTGAGGAGTGAGACAGGCTGAGGAGTAAGATAGGTTGAGGAGTGAGATAGGTTGAGGAGTGAGATAGGTTGAGGAGTAAGCCAGGCTGAGGAGTAAGATAGGTTGAGGAGTGAGACAGGTTGAGGAGTGAGATAGGTTGAGGAGTGAGACAGGCTGAGGAGTAAGATAGGTTGAGGAGTGAGACAGGTTGAGGAGTGAGACAGGTTGAGGAGTGAGACAGGTTGAGGAGTAAGATAGGTTGAGGAGTGAGACAGGCTGAGGAGTGAGACAGGCTGAGGAGTGAGACAGGTTGAGGAGTGAGACAGGTTGAGGAGTGAGACAGGTTGAGGAGTGAGACAGGCTGAGGAGTGAGACAGGCTGAGGAGTGAGACAGGTTGAGGAGTGAGACAGGTTGAGGAGTGAGACAGGTTGAGGAGTGAGACAGGTTGAGGAGTAAGATAGGTTGAGGAGTGAGACAGGCTGAGGAGTGAGCCAGGCTGAGGAGTGAGACAGGTTGAGGAGTGAGACAGGTTGAGGAGTGAGCCAGGCTGAGGAGTGAGACAGGCTGAGGAGTGAGACAGGTTGAGGAGTGAGACAGGTTGAGGAGTGAGACAGGCTGAGGAGTGAGACAGGTTGAGGAGTGAGACAGGTTGAGGAGTGAGACAGGTTGAGGAGCATGAGACAGGTTGAGGAGTGAGACAGGTTGAGAACAGAGACAGGGATGGGGTAAGATAGTATGTATGGCTTCTGGTGTCTTGACAGACGGTTGGTAGCAAGCACACACTCTGGGGAGAGTTACACTCTCTAAATACACATAACAAATAAAAATGTTGTAAACAACATAAATAGATAATGAATAACAACACAACTGATAACGAAAGATTATGAGTCAAGCTTTATAATATGAAAATGTTGGGAATACATCAGTCGTGTGCTGAGAATGAATGAAGAAAGACTTCCCTGCAAGACTTCCCTGCAAGACTTCCCTGCAAAACTTCCCTGCAAGACTTCCCTGCAAGACTTCCCTGAATGTAGAAATCATCTGGTAAATTAAAACAAAGCAGACCAAGAGAATTGCCATGCAGTACAAATGACTAGGGAAGGCTCAACCATGGGACTAAGGAACAACCAAGAACTACAAGAACTAGCAATAAATCGTCAATCGTGGAGAATTATGACTTTCTCCCTAACTGCCATCTTCAGCCCATGAGGAAAATGAATGGATGAATGAAAATGTAGTTTAATTAACATTTTTTAAATGGCAACTGTGGTTTAACTCTTTCCGTACGTTTCGCCGCACTGTGCGCCATACCGATTTCTACAGCATTCATTTCACCGCATAGTGCGCCGCACTCAATTTGATTAGTGTGAACCGCCATTAAACCATATTCCTTTTACATGTCTTGTATCATCTTGGTAATGATGAAATCTAATACCTTGTTTAATTATCTAAAAATTCATATATAATATGTTATATGTTAGATAAATATAAATATGTAGATTGATTCTTAAAACCCTGAACAATTTTGTCTCTGAAATCTCTTCCGTTGCATCGATAAAAAGCTTCCATACAGAAAGAGTTAATACAATCTAGAAGATGTGACCTTCTCAGCAGGAGAGGGGAGAGCATGTAAGGTTTTTTTTTCCCATTTTAAAAGCTTTTTGTCTGGTGTAGAGGTCTCTTTTCAAAACTAATGGAAGGTATGACTTGTAAGAAGACTTGGGACAGTTAAACGACTAGGGAAAGCAAACCCAGCAGAAAAGCTTGCCACAAGAAGATATGCCTGGCTGAACATAGCAGGAAGTGCAATACAAATGTAAATTTAAATGCAAAAATAAGGCAAACTAATTCAATAAATTAAATGTGGTTTTGTTCTTGACCAATGTTACTCACTAAAGAATAGTCACACAGGGACCTTCCAGGCATGTCATAAGAGGCGACTAAGGAGGTTTATCGATGGCTTGACAAGCTGTCATTGTAAAAAGTATTGTTATGGAAACAGCCATAGATTTTAGAAGCAATGATCTCTGCAATATGTGCCACTTTGGCACGCAAGGTTTCTGTTTTTGAGATTGTGGTTCTACCCTATGTGCCGTCTTCGGCTCGAAAGGATGATAGATAGAATGTTACTCACACAATGTAAAGTTATCAAATAAAACTACCTTAAAAACAAATTACCTAGTTGGTATTCAATATTGCAAAAACTAATATAATTCAGCATTAAGCTGAAAAAAAAAGTAACTTATTTAAGTATTAAAGGTAAAGTACGAGACTTGAATCAGCATCTTAACACTCGTGTTTTCACCCATATGTGCTCAGCCGTCTATCTAGAAGTGTTCAGAGACTTCTGGATAGTGTCACTTCCAGCATCGAAACTCATGATGCAAGGTGGCATTCCTCACCTTCCCAGAGTACTATACCCTGGTACCCATTTCTGCCAGCAGCTGGGTCAACCACCATTTAAGTATGTATGAAAGCCGAAGAGGAAACCTAATTTACCTAAATAATTACATTAGATCCTTGATCTTGATCCAAGAGGGTGAGAGTTTTTAATTTGAACTGCAACCCCAGTAGAAGAAAACCTGCCCTACCATAACTTGACTCAAATCTGAGTTCTTCTTAATCTATCTACCTTTCGAGCCGTAACCGGCCCATAGGGCGTAGACCAAGATACACCTTTTCCTATATGAATTTTTTGTTCTAGCAGTTTTCTTTTAAAGATATTTTATCAAATCTCGCCATCTGTCTCTGTTATGTGCAAGCAGCTCTATCTCATTGAGGGAGCCGATTCCTGCTGCTCTTGCCTCTCTCATCAATGTTCTTCTCAGTGTCTCCCTGGGTCTTCCTCTTTTTCTTTTACCTGTTGTTTCCCATATGAGGGCTTGCTTTGCTATTCGGTTATTATCTCTTCTCATCACATGTCCAACGTATGACCATCGTCTTTTCTTTATTACTGAAGATATTAGTGGTTGATTGGCGATTTCTCTAATTTCCTCGTTTGTTTTGAATTTGTTCCATGCTATACCAAGTATTTTCCTTAGACATTTATTTTCGAATGCGTTCAACTTTGTTTCTATATCTCTTGTTGTTTTCCAGCTTTCACACGCATACGTAAGGGTTGATAGTACGTTTGATTCTACTTCTTATTAGGAGAGCAAAATGTTATTCATTCAGCCAACCGCACCCCTTATCTAAAAGTGTACATTAAATTACAAAAGGACAGCAACTTATCTAACAATTCACATTAAATTACCAAAGGACAGCAACTTATCTAAAAATTCACATTAAATTACCAAAGGACAATATCGTATCTAATAATTCACATTAAATTACCAAAGGACAGCAACTTATCAAACAATTCACATTAAATTACCAAAGGACAAAAACTTATGTTTACTACCACTCCCTCCCGAGTAGATTCAAATTTGTGAGAGTGATACTTGGAATCGAATCCACAACCAATTGATTGTAAAGCAAGAGGTGAAATACACTCGGCCACCCATTCTCAAAGCAGGATAACTTACTGAAAAGTTCACATTAAACTGTCAAAGAAATACAATTTACTCAAAATTCAAATTAACTTTTTCCGATCGTTTCGCCGCACTGTGCGCCAAGGTGATTTCGGCCACGTATGTTTCACTACATAACGCATCACTCTCAATTTGATTAGTGTGAACCAGCATCAAACCATATTCTTTTTACATGTCTTGTATCATGTCTTGTTTCAGCCAACAGAACGGCTTGGAAAGTGTTTGTTGAAGACCTATGCTCCACAGGGAGCTAAAAGGTAGAAGAAAATGTTATGTCTCAGATAAAAATAAATATGTAGATTAATATTTAAAACCACAAAAATTTTGTCTCTGAAATCTCTTTCTTTGGATTGATAAAAAGCTTCCGTACAGAAAGTGTTAAATTACCAAAGGATGACTCACATAAAAAGTTCAAATCAACACATTCTGTACCATGATCTGCAAATCCCGGCTTTCGAATCCAACTCGCTGAACCCAAACGACAGCGATTCATTCACGGCTTTTAATTTATCAACATTTTTGCAATCATTTCAGCTAAAACCTTGTAATTCTCTTATTACCCACTTTTCAGATTCAGTGAATAAATTTTCCCAACAAAATGTGTGTTGTAGATAAATTTTAATTTATCTTATCGCTGTTATTTCACTTTTTTTTTAATTTGGAAAATAGGCGCGACCAAATCATATTAAACATCTTGGTAGTGAATATGTTGAGCTATCAAAGATGAACTATATGAAACAAAACAAAAGTTTGTGTTAACTCATTCAATGCGTGAGTGGAAAACATATTTGTTGTTGTTTGTGTACACCAGCTTTATATCTCTAGTGATGTCCCAAAGAAATGAGTTTTGCGTGAAAATCACATTTTCCTATTTTTCAGAACTGTAGCCATGTGTTCAGGCGTCCCCTGCCCTGCAGGCAGATATTATCAGCGTTCAGAGGCGCTCTCATTTTTTTTTATCATTCAGAGTTTTGGAGCTTTGGGTAGATTATTCCTAACAGCTTTTGCCTGGGTATTCACCATTTTTGAGGTACTCATTTTGATTTACACCTGCCAAGAGTTCTTTAATGTGAGCAGAATGCACAAATTTCCTCCAGTTGTTTTGCCCTTATTCAAGAGGGCTAGACATATGGATCTCACTATCCAGATACAAAGGGAGGGTAATGCCATGAAGAAACCATGGATTTAAAGTTAAAAATTTCCCTCGCATGTGGTGAGATTCAAACTGGGGACTTCTTATCAAGAGGTCAATATCTCACCAACAAACCACCCAGCCCCCTAAACAACATATCTGAATCAATGAAAATTGTTTTTCTGCTTCCGTCACTACGATGGTGTCTGTAAAGAGTAACTCTTTCTGTACGTTTCAACTCACCATGCACAATACCGATTTCAACCACAGAATGTGTCACTCTCAATTTGATTAGTGTAAACTGTCATCAAACCGTATTTTGTTTACATGTTTTGTATCATCTTGGTATTGGTGAAACCTAATACCTTGTTAGATTATCTAAAAATTCATGTATAATTTGTTAAATGTTAAATGTTAAATAAATATAAATATGTTAATTGATTTTTAAAATCATAAAAAATCTTCTTTCTGAAAACTCTTTCGTTGGATTGATTAAAAAGCTTCCATAAAGAAAGAATATCGTAAGAAGAAAAACTCATAGAACTCGTAAGAGAAAAGTTCCGTAAAGCTATGGTTTGTTTAAAACATTTTTTTTTAAATGTCACTTTAAATATAGCAGAATAGTCATTATAACAATAGGAGATAACTGCATATTTTAATAATTCTAATGCAGGCTGTGGTTCTTGATAACATATATTAACGAAAATGTTTAAAGGGTATTCCCCCATACATATAAAGTTGCTATAGTGGAACGAAATATTAAAATGCAAAGTTGTAGATCATAATGTTTGGAAGTTCTGTTCTGTTCATGGAATCAGTTACTACAGTTGGAAGTTTCCCATATCCATTCCACTTGTGCTTCCAGTTCCAGTCCAAGATAGAGGATTTGTTTTTCTTCATCTTTCTACAGACGTTTGATCAACTGTTGAACAAACCGTCATCGTAAAACATCCATTGTTATTGAAACAGAATCTTGACTCTAAAACAGCAACACTAAAAAGATCATTAAAGCGAGAGGCAATAACAATAGGTATCAGCTCTCTAGCCGAGATTGAGCAACTCGCCCAGAACAGAGTCATGTGGCGAGACACACTGCAGGTCCTGTGCAAGGTCTGACAGATGAAATATCACCAGACACAAGAGTCTAGAATTTCTACCCTATCTGCCGTCTTCAGCTTGAAAGAACAATAGATAGGTAAACTCCACTCGCTGGATGAAAGAGATAGGAGTTAAGATAGGCACAGCCAGCAACGAGAAACTTAGTGGGTGTATAAGAAGACTTCAACATAGAATAGGAGTTGTCAGTCACTGGACACTGCGGGACTTGTTGAGGAGGGGATCTGAGCACATTTAGACATGTTCGGAGTGCAATGATGATGACCCGCAAATAACTCAGTAACAATAACTCCACTCACATTTAGAACAAACAAAGCAATTGAAACAGTTTAAGCGACTACATTATCTCTGCATAAACAGAACATGCCACCATTTTGCATTGTCAGTTGTAGTGTGAGCATGGTCAAACTCCAGTTGGTAGTGACTACATTATCTCTGCATAAACAGAACATGCCACCATTTTGCATTGTCAGTTGTAGTGTGAGCATGGTCAAACTCCAGTTGGTAGTGAAGATGGCCAGTGCTTTTTGTCACTGTTATTATTTTTCTAAACTTAGAGTCAGGTACACATTTTTATTCAGCTGGAGTGTCTGGCAAAAACTCAACCACAATCACTGCTACCACCATGTCAGAACTCTAAACACCATGTCAGAATTCTAAACACTATGTCAGTGCTCTAAACACTATGTTAGAGCTCTAAACACTATGTCAGTGCTATAAACACTATGTCAGTGCTCTAAACACTATGTTAGAGCTCTAAACACTATGTCAGTGCTATAAACACTATCTCAGAGCTCTAAACACTATGTCAGTGCTCTAAACACTATCTCAGTGCTCTAAACACTATGTTAGAGCTCTTAACACTATGTCAGTGCTATAAACACAATCTCAGAGCTCTAAACACTATGTCAAACCTTAATGTCCTATAAAAGCTTTACAAATAGCACACCAGACAGGCTGGAACCAGCAGTCTCTGGTTCCACATCAGTATCAATGCTTCTCTCTCGTGTGCGAGACCCGCAGTTTGATCTTATGCTTTCTCCGCAGATGTCTTAAATGTATGTGTGATCTCCTTTTAAAACTTTCCTTCCCTTCCTTGTAGAGAGATCTTAAAGTATCTTCTTGGGGCACATGAGGTATCTTGCCTTCCTTTCGTAAGTACCTGGTAGAAAAATGTAATAGATTACTGCAGTAAATCTTCTGAATGAAATTTAAAACAATTATATTAGTTGTAATTACAGTAAAATAGTATAGCTTGGAACGAATTCAAAACAAACGAGGAAATTAGAGAAATCGCCAATCAACCACTAAATATCTTCAGTAATAAAGAAAAGACGATGGTCATATGTTGGACATGTGATGTTCAACCGAATAGCAAAGCAAGCCCTCATGTGGGAAACAATAGGTAAGAGGAAATGAGGAAGACCCAGAGAGACACTGAGAAGAACATTGATGAGAGAGGCAAGAGCAGCAAGAATCAGCTCCCTCAATGAGATAGAACTGCTTGCACAGAACAGAGACAAATGGCGAGATTTGATAAAATATCTTTAAAAGAAATGAAAACTGCTAGAACAAAAATTTAGATAAGAGAAGGAGTATCTTGGTCTACGCCCTATGGGCCGGTTACGGCTCGAAAGGTCAATAGATAGAATTACAGTAAGCATATCCTACAAGACTACTGCATAAACCAAGGGCTGGGTGAGCTTGAGGTAAGATGCCAGCTTCTGAACAAGAAGGTCCCAGGTTCGATCCACACAACATGTGGTGAAATAAAGAAAAATAGAATCTGTGGTTTCTTCATGTCTTTACCCTGCCCTGGTTTCTGGGTCATGAGATCCGGTGCCTGGCCCTCTCAGGAAAAGGCAAAAAACAGGAAGTCCTGTGTGCATTCAGGGCACATAAAAAACCCTTGGCTGTTGGAAATCGAAAAGAGTAGGCCAAAAACGGCCATTGCCCGGGCAAAATTAAAAGGAAAAAATCTACCCACAACATTAAAACTCTCAACGATAAAAATTATGAGACTACCTCTGAAGTTGGAGAATAAATGCCTGTATGGTGGGGGACACCTGAGCACAGGGCTTTTGGTGAAAAAGATAGTAAAAAGTGATATTTATGCAAAATTCTGTCCTGTGGTACTTCGCTGGAGATATAAAGCTGCCAAACGCAAACAACCAAATGCATAAACCCATGTACATTCAAGGTGTAAGGCAGACATGAAATCCTAAAACAGACAGCAGACTTCAGAATATGGAATCCCAGGCTGGGTGAGTCTTTATCACAGAAGAAGAAAAAGAATATAGTAAAAAGTTTGACACTCATTAGAAAAATAATATTAGAGGCAAAACGAGTGCTCTGCAACACAATCTTCATTCCAATGTTGTGCTACTAATGCCAGAACTGGACTCTAGATTCAAGAACAATCAGAAAAATAAAAACTAGCAAGATGAAATGTGTTAGACGAATGACAGGAAATAGACTGAGAGATAAGATCAGAAATGAAGAACTGAGAAAAAAGCTAGGAATAATTTTCACTATAGAATATATAAAGAAACAACAGATAAAATGCTTCAGCTTTGTGATATGGCAGAAAGTTCAAAACACAACACAACGAGCTTCAATAAATATTGTGAAAACACCAGACCCAATGGTCGACCACAAAAAAGATGGATTCATGGAATATTAAAAACACTAGGAATAATAACAGAAAGAGAGGCCAACAGATAAGCAAAAGACTGCTAATTATAATAATAACAGAAAGAGAGGCCAACAGATAAGCAAAAGACTGCTAATTATAATAATAACAGAAAGAGAGGCCAACAGATAAGCAAAAGACTGCTAATTATAATAATAACAGAAAGAGAGGCCAACAGATAAGCAAAAGACTGCTAATTATAATAATAACAGAAAGAGAGGCCAACAGATAAGCAAAAGACTGCTAATTATAATAATAACAGAAAGAGAGGCCAACAGATAAGCAAAAGACTGCTAATTATAATAATAACAGAAAGAGAGGCCAACAGATAAGCAAAAGACTGCTAATTATAATAATAACAGAAAGAGAGGCCAACAGATAAGCAAAAGACTGCTAATTATAATAATAACAGAAAGAGAGGCCAACAGATAAGCAAAAGACTGCTAATTATAATAATAACAGAAAGAGAGGCCAACAGATAAGCAAAAGACTGCTAATTATAATAATAACAGAAAGAGAGGCCAACAGATAAGCAAAAGACTGCTAATTATAATAATAACAGAAAGAGAGGCCAACAGATAAGCAAAAGACTGCTAATTATAATAATAACAGAAAGAGAGGCCAACAGATAAGCAAAAGACTGCTAATTATAATAATAACAGAAAGAGAGGCCAACAGATAAGCAAAAGACTGCTAATTATAATAATAACAGAAAGAGAGGCCAACAGATAAGCAAAAGACTGCTAATTATAATAATAACAGAAAGAGAGGCCAACAGATAAGCAAAAGACTGCTAATTATAATAATAACAGAAAGAGAGGCCAACAGATAAGCAAAAGACTGCTAATTATAATAATAACAGAAAGAGAGGCCAACAGATAAGCAAAAGACTGCTAATTATAATAATAACAGAAAGAGAGGCCAACAGATAAGCAAAAGACTGCTAATTATAATAATAACAGAAAGAGAGGCCAACAGATAAGCAAAAGACTGCTAATTATAATAATAACAGAAAGAGAGGCCAACAGATAAGCAAAAGACTGCTAATTATAATAATAACAGAAAGAGAGGCCAACAGATAAGCAAAAGACTGCTAATTATAATAATAACAGAAAGAGAGGCCAACAGATAAGCAAAAGACTGCTAATTATAATAATAACAGAAAGAGAGGCCAACAGATAAGCAAAAGACTGCTAATTATAATAATAACAGAAAGAGAGGCCAACAGATAAGCAAAAGACTGCTAATTATAATAATAACAGAAAGAGAGGCCAACAGATAAGCAAAAGACTGCTAATTATAATAATAACAGAAAGAGAGGCCAACAGATAAGCAAAAGACTGCTAATTATAATAATAACAGAAAGAGAGGCCAACAGATAAGCAAAAGACTGCTAATTATAATAATAACAGAAAGAGAGGCCAACAGATAAGCAAAAGACTGCTAATTATAATAATAACAGAAAGAGAGGCCAACAGATAAGCAAAAGACTGCTAATTATAATAATAACAGAAAGAGAGGCCAACAGATAAGCAAAAGACTGCTAATTATAATAATAACAGAAAGAGAGGCCAACAGATAAGCAAAAGACTGCTAATTATAATAATAACAGAAAGAGAGGCCAACAGATAAGCAAAAGACTGCTAATTATAATAATAACAGAAAGAGAGGCCAACAGATAAGCAAAAGACTGCTAATTATAATAATAACAGAAAGAGAGGCCAACAGATAAGCAAAAGACTGCTAATTATAATAATAACAGAAAGAGAGGCCAACAGATAAGCAAAAGACTGCTAATTATAATAATAACAGAAAGAGAGGCCAACAGATAAGCAAAAGACTGCTAATTATAATAATAACAGAAAGAGAGGCCAACAGATAAGCAAAAGACTGCTAATTATAATAATAACAGAAAGAGAGGCCAACAGATAAGTAAAAGACTGCTAATTATAATAATAACAGAAAGAGAGGCCAACAGATAAGCAAAAGACTGCTAATTATAATAATAACAGAAAGAGAGGCCAACAGATAAGCAAAAGACTGCTAATTATATCCCCCTTGATGCTGAAAGGCAACTGAGGATGGGAAGAAGAAGAAAAGTATAGAACACATAAGGAAACAACATAGAAAAATGGTATCGCTATGTGATGAGGCAGAAAGATCAAAACACAATGAGCCTTTATTAAACATTACAATAGCATCAGACCCAAGGGTTGGCCACATAAAAGATGGATAATGGAATATTAGATAGGAACACAAATGCTGTGTATGGACTAATTCTTTCTGCTGAGAGGTAATGTTCTGTTTTATACAAGAGTTGCTATCTGTCTCAATATTATTAACAATTTAGAATGAATCTCTCTACATTTTTGTTAGTTTTTTCTTTTGATTTTTATTTGTTGTTTCTCACAGAAGGCTTATGTTGGGCTGCAACGATGTGTTGTTTATTTCCTACATGAAGCTGTGACCTTACCATTGTCTTTTGTACTTTTCATCACACTATATTGTTTGCTTTACTGCATAGAGTTATAGGGATAGAAAAGGAGAGAGGAGGGAGGGAGGAAGGATGGAAAGAGAAAGGTAGGGAGGGGTGGTTGGAGAGAGGGGGCGATGGAGGAAGGGAGGGAGGAAGGAAGGAGATGGTGTGCCATCATTACAAAAACTTACTTGATAGCCAGATTTGTACCGCCAATTGTGACTGTGTACCTCACTGGAGTTGCCAGCTTGTACATCAAGTATGCCACAGCAATGTTTCCTAGACTACCGGAGCGAAATGGAGAAATGATCCGCTCACTGAAGCTCAAGCTTTCCATGAGAGGAACGACATCAACCCCACTGAAAGTTTTACAGATTATGCAAACATTTAATACCAGTAAAAGAACGTATGTGAAACATATATTTTACAGTGGAACATGTTAGAATGCATATTTGTAAACAAGCATTGTATTCACGCATCTGGAAAGCAAAACATGGTGTCAGGCAATGTTGTGCACTGTCACCAGATTTATTTAATATGTATAGTGAGATTATTTTAAGATCCACAAGGGACATGCCTGGAATAATAATCAGAGTTCATAATATAAAAAAATCCAAATATACTTATGATACAGTCTTAATCGCTAAGAGTGAAAATGAGTTACAGGAAATGTTAGACATTATAGTGCAAAGAAATGCATATAAATGTATAAAAATGCGAAGCTGTAGTAAAGTTTATTTTAAGGAGAAATGAAAAAAAAAAATTGGAAAAACTGTCTGGTTAAAGCTTTACGTAATAAGTGGACGGCACAAATTAGAACAACGTTTCGGCTCAGTAGGCCTTCAGCAGGAACAAAAATCAACTGGCAATAACCAAATAAAATTAGGAGAAATACCTCTACTAGACATACAGTCTTACATATATCTGGGCAGTAATATAGGTAAAGAGGGAAGAAAAAAAATGATATCAAAAGCAAGAGGAGCTTTCGTTGCACTGAGAAACATATGGAAATCCAAAGAAATTAGGTTAAATACAAAAATAAACATTATCAACTCAAATGTTAAGTCGGTCCATTTATATGGCTGTGAAACATGGAGAACAACAAAATTGACAATCATGAAGATACAGATTTTAATAAATGGATGCTTATGCAGAATAAAAGGATAGAAATGGCAGGACAAAATTACTAACATAGAATTATGGAAATGTACCACTCAAATACCAGTGGATAAAGAGATACAGCGAAGACAATGGCGCTGGATAGGACACACACTACGGAGGCCAACTGAGAGTATTATACAACAGGCCCTTTTTTGGAATCTCCAGGGGAAAAGACAAAGAGGAAGACCAAGGAATTCTTGGAGAAGACAGATCGAAGCAGAGATGAAGATGATGGGGAAGACATGGAATGATCTTAAAAGAATTGCAAAAAACAGAACGACTTGGAAAGTGTTTGTTGAAGACCTATGCTCCACTGAGAGCAAAAAAGGTAGAAGAAGAAGAAGAGGAACAAAAATATGGACGACACAAATTAGAACAATGTTTCGGCTCAATAGGCATTGAGGCCTAATATAATTTTTTAAAATATTCATTAAAAAAAATTTTATTTTTATTTTTTACTTTTCACAATAACTTTTTTTATTTTCAATACATATCTGTGTGTGTGTGTGTTGTATGTTTGTTCCTGCTGAAGGTGTATTGAGCCAAAACGTCGTTCTAATTTGTATCGTCCACTTATTACATAACGCTTTAACCGTACCGTTTTTCTCTACTTTTTTTTCATTTCTCCATACTCGTATGGGCAACGTCTCATTAACAGACAATAAATGATGGGTGCAGTGATGCCCTTCATAGTTCACTGAGTGACCCCCATACTACAGCACTAACGTAGTGAGGCAAGGAAAAAAAGAATGTTGCTTGTAGCTACATGCTGAGGGATATATTGAGAAGGGGTTCTGAACACTTACAGAGTGTTCAATGTGCAGTAAGAATGATCTGTCTAATAAATTTGGTGAGGCATGATCAATTTCAAGAACCAATTCTGACCTATGGAAGTGAATCATGGACAGTAAACAAACAAATGAAAAGACGATTAGAGGCCACAGAGATGAGATTTCTCAGAAGAATGTTGAAAGTTTCCTGGACAGCTAAAAAGACCAATGAGGAAATTCTCACTGAGGCCAACATAAAAAGGGAGCTCCTAAAAAACATCAGAAAGAAATAATCAACATTTTTCAGGCACATCATGAGAAGAGGAAAGTTGGAATACTTGGTTACAACTGGGAAAATACAAGGAAAGAGAGATCGCAAATGACAAAGAAAGAAAATACTAGATAGCTTGGTGTCATGGCATGGCAAACTTTCAAAAATAGAACTGATACTATGCACTGTACATAGAAGATTGTGGAAGGTGATGATCATCTACGCCAACCGTTATGGCACATGATGATAATGATCAGTTTACCACATTCTGTGTCTTCTTATACATTACATTAGACCACACCTTAAATAAAATTGCTATATTACTATTAATCTCAAGTCCTATCAGGCAACAAATAGAATAAACTTACCAACTGGCCACTGTATAAAAAGTTCCAAACCACACTGCAGAGGTCACCAAATGCACAGCCACCAAAACCTTCCCATGTTCCTTATAAGTCTTTTTAAACCTCTGATATAATGTTAATTTCTTCACAGGTTCTGCGTCACCTTTAACAGATCCATTTTTGATCACATTTGTCTGAAATTCTGCATCATCTGTATGTTTTTTCCCAACATTTTCCTGGTTTTGTTTATTTGTGTTTCGCAGGAAATCATTGCTAAAATTTCTCCACTGAGAAATGGATGGTGATAAGAGTGATGCATACAGATGAAAATATGTAGAATCTCTGACAAATAATTTTGTCAAAGATTGTGATCTATTTAAGATTAACACAGTACCCGGGGTGGATGAATTTTGTGAAAAGTTGCATTTCTTTGCAACGTCAGGTTCAATATAATAATCAGAACCAACCATGAACTGTTTCTTACTCCAGCATGTTTTGAATACACTGTGATGCTTCAGTGGAAGGTAAGACAGTCCAAATTTTGAAATACTGATTGATTTTATACTGCAAGTAGAATAAACAGTTTGTTGTGAGTATTTTTAAATACAATTTGAATGAAAGTCTTTGAAAAACAAAGAAAAAAATATATAAATATAATTATATTAAAAACTAGAAGAGTTATCAAATAGAAAGCAAATATAGAAGCTGCTGAAGGAAAAAATTATTTTTAATTTATGCGATCACCTGATTTGGTGACTATCTATCTATTGACCTTTCGAGCCGTAGCCGGGCGTAGACCCAGATACTCCTTCTCTTATCTGAATTTTTGTTCTAGCAGTTTTCAATTCTTTTAAAGATATTTGATCAAATCTCGCCATTTGTCTCTGTTCTGTGCAAGCAGCTCTATCTAATTGAGGGAGCCGATTCCTGCTGCTCTTGCCTATCTCATCAATGTTCTTCTCAGTGTCTCTCTGGGTCTTCCTCATTTCCTCTTACCTATTGTTTCCCACATGAGGACTTGCTTTGCTATTCGGTTATTATCTCTTCTCATCACATGTCCAACATATGACCATCGTCTTTTCTTTATTACTGAAGATATTAGTGGTTGATTGGCGATTTCTCTAATTTCCTCGTTTGTTTTGGTGACTATGGGCACCTGAAAATACAGCAGGCTGGAAAGAACAATAATGGAAGGCATAGTTCCAGGATGCCAAGACAGAGGCAGACCAAGAAGAAGAAGGTGGTTTCAACACATCAAAAAGACTTTGAACATGAAAACAAATGCGGCGAGAGATCTCGTTAGAGACAGATTCCTTCAGACTGGCTGTGACGAGTGCAACATTATGCAAAGGGCATGTGACCTTATGTCCGATTTGGTGCTTAAAAAAATGTAAAGAGCCTCATCACATGAAGTGCCATATAAAGAATGTGGTTTTAGTGCACATATTTTTTTTATAGACCCTCGGCACATTATTTTGGGGATAACATGATCAGCATTAGTCAGCATTCCTAGAAAAAAATCAGGTACCCATTTCAGGTTGATTGAACCTGGAAGCCATCAATCAGGATTGAACCTGACCTCTTGTCCTTAGTGGTCTAGTTCATTAACCACTGAGCAATTGAAGCCCCCTCTCATTTGGTAAGTTGTAGTTTAATGACTTAAGGGCTCACCCAGCTCTATAAAATAGAAACTATAGATTTACACCTGACTTAAGGGCTCACCCAGCTCTATAAAATAGAAACTATAGATTTACACCTGACTTAAGGGCTCACCCAGCTCTATAAAATAGAAACTATAGATTTACACCTGACTTAAGGGCTCACCCAGCTCTATAAAATAGAAAGTATAGATTTACACCTGACTTAAGGGCTCACCCAGCTCTATAAAATTGAAACTATAGATTTACACCTGACTTAAGGGCTCACCCAGCTCTATAAAATAGAAACTATAGATTTACACCTGACTTAAGGGCTCACCCAGCTCTATAAAATAGAAACTATAGATTTACACCTGACTTAAGGGCTCACCCAGCTCTATAAAATTGAAACTATAGATTTACACCTGACTTAAGGGCTCACCCAGCTCTATAAAATGGAAACTATAGATTTACACCTGACTTAAGGGCTCACCCAGCTCTATAAAATGGAAACTATAGATTTACACCAGATAAGACACTTGGCAAGAACCAAATATTAACTATACTATATTACCAATAAATATGACAAATGTTATGGAAGAATCTGGTCTTTAACATCTTACATAAATGGTGTGACAAGGACTATATAAACAAATCAATTACTAAACAATCAAGCTGTTATTAGTTATTGTTCATAGACTGTACATATCAACTTAGTTGACCTCATCAAGAAGATACAGACTTTCATGTTTGCGCAAAAGAAAAGAATAGACATAGCATAATAAAATTACTAACTTAGGTTAGAACCATCATAACTATGGAAAAATACCAGACAGTTCAAACACAAGTGGATACATAAAGAGATGCGACAATGATGATGCAGACAGTTCAAACAATTGTGGATACATAAAGTAAAGAGATGCGACAAAGACGATGCAGACAGTTCAAACAATTGTGGTTACATAAAGAGATGTGACAACGATGATGCAGACAGTTCAAACAATTGTGGATACATAAAGAGATGTGACAAAGACGATGCAGATAGTTCAAACAATTGTGGATACATAAAGTAAAGAGATGCGACAACGATGATGCAGACAGTTCAAACAATTGTGGTTACATAAAGAGATGCGACAACGATGATGCAGACAGTTCAAACAATTGTGGATACATAAAGTAAAGAGATGCGACAACGATGATGCAGACAGTTCAAACAATTGTGGATACATAAAGTAAAGAGATGCGACAACGATGATGCAGACAGTTCAAACAATTGTGGGTACTTAAAGTAAAGAGATGCGACAAAGACAATGCAGACAGTTCAAACAATTGTGGTTACATAAAGAGATGCGACAACGATGATGCAGACAGTTCAACCACTAGTGGATACATAAAGTAAAGAGATGCGACAACGATGATGCAGACAGTTCAAACAATTGTGGTTACATAAAGAGATGCGACAACGATGATGCAGACAGTTCAACCACTAGTGGATACATAAAGTAAAGAGATGCGACAACGATGATGCAGACAGTTCAACCACTAGTGGATACATAAAGTAAAGAGATGCGACAACGATGATGCAGACAGTTCAAACAATTGTGGATACATAAAGAGATGCGACAACGATGATGCAGACAGTTCAAACAATTGTGGGTACTTAAAGTAAAGAGATGCGGCAACGACGATGCAGACAATTCAAACAATTGTGAATTGTGGATGCATAAAAATAAAGAGATGCGACGACATCTCTTCTGAGCTTAGTCTTTATCAGTTGACTTATGATGTATTGTAGTTGTTGTAGTTGTTGTAGTCTCACTTGCTTGTAAGCATGAAGTTTGCAACTAAGTCTTAGTTCGGTTGCTACTTTTAATAATTATTCACAGGTTCAAACAAACATAGTAAATTACCAAAACATATTAGTGTTTGTCTACAAACGTAAAGCCATCTCGCGGACTGAGTTATTGGTAGCGTCACCTAGTGCCCCTACACCAAGCTAGAGGACATTGTTGACATTGTTCTGCTTCCGAGCAGACGCCCCCATTCTGTTTCCGGTTCAATGTCCGGTGTTCCACATTTACTGACACCTTCTTTTCTTATCCGTAACTCTCAAGTCTGCAACACTGAAGGTTCATCTTAATTCTGTGCCATACCGGTTGGCATAGGCGATCATGTCCTTCCACGATCTTCTATCTACAGTACATCGTATCAATTCTGTTGTTGACCGGTTTACATGCCATGACACCAAGCTATCCAGTATTTTCTCTCTTTGTCGTCCGTGATCTCTCCTTCCTTTTATTTTGCCAGTTGTACCAAGTATTCCAACTTTCCTCTTTTTATGATGTGCCCGAAAAATGTTGATTGTTTCTTTCTGATGTTTTTTAAGAGCTCCCTTTTTGTGTTGGCCTCTTTGAGAACTTCCTCATTGGTCTTTTAGCTGACCAGGGAACTTTCAATATTCTTCTGAGAAATCCCATCTCTGTGGCCTCTAATCGTCTTTTCATTTGTTTGTCTACTGTCCATGATTCGCTTCCATAGGTCAGAATTGGTTCTATATAGCATCGATGAACTCTCTTTCTCATTTCTATTTACATAGATTTGTTGCATAAGATATTTTTCATTTTCTGAAATGCTATTTTGGCCTGAGCTATTCTGCTTTTTATTTCTGTAGTGCATCTTCCATCTGATGTTATTATTGTGCCCAAGTATTTGAAGCGTTGCACTTGTTTCAGTTTTGTCCTGTTTATTTTTATGCTGGTTACAAACTGCTTTTCTTTTGCCTTACAGTTGCTGGTTGTGAGAAAACGAATTCATGGTCTATTCACTCTCACATGCTGTAAGTCTAGACCAACCACATTTCCTTTAAAAAAAAAAAAAAAGACATTCTTTTTATTTTTTTTCTCATTTGCCTTTTAGAGTTGAAGATATATATAATTTTCTGGTTTTACTGTTTCTGTTGGCTTCTCCTGCTGATATGTTTCCTAGCTTCTAATATTCCATCTATCCAACCTTTTCGTGGTCGACCTTTGGGTCCGGTGTTCTCGTAACGTTTATTAAATGCTCGTTGTGTTATGTTTTGGTTTTTCTGTCTTGTCACGCAGCTAAACCATTTTATATTTTGTTTCTTTATACATTATATGTTGTAACAACTGGGAATATTGAGGGTTGAAGAGATAGAGGGAAGCAAAGAGAAAAAATACCAGACAGCTTAAGAGAATGGCTTGGCAGAAGGTCAACAACAGAAATGATAAATAACTGTCGAGATCGAAAGTTGTGGAGAGACATGATCACCTACGCCAGCAGGCACGGTACTTGATGATGATACATTATATGGCGGGTTTATTCATAGCTTCGCCCCAGTTCTTCATTTCTGATCTTATCCCTTAGACTTTTCTTATTATTTGTCTAACACATTTCACATACATATACGGGAGACGTGATAGCTCATTGGTTAATAAACTGGACTACAAAGGACAAGAGGCCGGGTTCGATCCTGACCGAGGGCTTCCGGGTTCACCCAGCCTTAAATGGGTACCGGATTTTTTTCTGGGAAAGTAAAGCGGCACGGGCGTAATTCCGGCCACATTACCCCAAAAATCATGTGCCGAAGGTCTGTGAAAATGATGGTCACTAACATCATATTCACTATATGCCACTTGGCGTGACGGGGGCTCTTTACTTTACTTTACATACATATACACACACATACACACACACACACACATGCACCTGGCTATGCAACCAGATTTCCTTTAACGGTTTTACCGCTAATGAAGACATTGCCAAGAAATTTGAAGCGGGTTTCCTTCACTGTCTAACAAATATAACGTCATCAGAACATATGATGGAAGTGACCACCATTTGCATCCAAACAGGAAAATAATTATTGAGAAAGTGTCGAGTTTTGTAGCGAATGAGACACACCTGTATGTATTTGTCTTCTTCTTCCTCCTCTTCTTCTTCTTCTTCCTCTTTCCTTCCTCATCTGCCTTTCATAGTCGAGGGGAGATATAATTTGCGGTCTTTTGCTCTTCTGTTCGCCTCTGCTGCTGTTATGTTTCCTAGTGCTTCTAATATTCCATCGGAATATTAGAAGCACTAGGAAACATAACAGCATCGTATGTATTTGTGTGTGTTATTTATCGATATAAATTATTCAAGGATAGTGTTGCCCAAATACATAAAATGCCAATAGATGCTTTGTTATTATGAAAGGTTTGCTTTCCCCTTATTTTGCTCTGAAATCGGACCAAAGTTCAGATGTTACTAACAAAACTGTTTATCTGGCAATACAACAAAAGTGGTGACATTATATTTGATTGACTCTTATACATCGACTACGGACAACATAACAACGGTTTGTTCTGATGTCTAAAAGGGCATCCAGTCTGCATCAACCAATCATTTCCAGGTGTGGCCGCGTTGCTGGAATCAGATGTCAGAAGTTCCAAAGACCAGGTGTCGCCATTTGCAGCACATTAAATCTGACGTGGAGTGCCAGAAACAGCCCCTACTCTACAAAAAGTGACCGTTTTTCGCAGATTATGGGGGGAGTTAGTACATGCACGAAGTTGGTTATGGAGGGAGTTAGTACATACACGAAGTTGGTTATGGAGGGAGTTAGTACATACACGAAGTTGGTTATGGAGGGAGTTAGTACATACACGAAGTTGGTTATGGAGGGAGTTAGTACATTCACGAAGTTGGTTATGGGGGGAGTTAGTACATACACGAAGTTGGTTATGGAGGGAGTTAGTACATACACGAAGTTGGTTATGGGGGAGTTAGTACATTCACGAAGTTGGTTATGGGGGGAGTTAGTACATACACGAAGTTGGTTATGGAGGGAGTTAGTACATACACGAAGTTGGTTATGGAGGGAGTTAGTACATACACGAAGTTGGTTATGGAGGGAGTTAGTACATACACGAAGTTGGTTATGGAGGGAGTTAGTACATACACGAAGTTGGTTATGGAGGGAGTTAGTACATTCACGAAGTTGGTTATGGAGGGAGTTAGTACATTCACGAAGTTGGTTATGGAGGGAGTTAGTACATGCACGAAGTTCGTTATGGAGGGAGTTAGTACATTCACGAAGTTGGTTATGGAGGGAGTTAGTACATTCACGAAGTTGGTTATGGAGGGAGTTAGTACATTCACGAAGTTGGTTATGGAGGGAGTTAGTACATGCACGAAGTTGGTTATGGAGGGAGTTAGTACATGCACGAAGTTGGTTATGGAGGAGTTAGTACATACACGAAGTTGGTTATGGAGGGAGTTAGTACATACACGAAGTTGGTTATGGAGGGAGTTAGTACATGCACGAAGTTGGTTATGGAGGGAGTTAGTACATGCACGAAGTTGGTTATGGAGGGAGTTAGTACATACACGAAGTTGGTTATGGGGGGAGTTAGTACATTCACGAAGTTGGTTATGGGGGGAGTTAGTACATTCACGAAGTTGGTTATGGGGGGAGTTAGTACATTCACGAAGTTGGTTATGGATGGAGTTAGTACATGCACGAAGTTGGTTATGGGGGGAGTTAGTACATTCACGAAGTTGGTTATGGAGGGAGTTAGTACATTCACGAAGTTGGTTATGGGGGAGTTAGTACATACACGAAGTTGGTTATGGGGGAGTTAGTACATTCACGAAGTTGGTTATGGAGGGAGTTAGTACATTCACGAAGTTGGTTATGGAGGGAGTTAGTACATTCACGAAGTTGGTTATGGGGGGAGTTAGTACATACACGAAGTTGGTTATGGAGGGAGTTAGTACATTCACGAAGTTGGTTATGGGGGGAGTTAGTACATTCACGAAGTTGGTTATGGAGGGAGTTAGTACATTCACGAAGTTGGTTATGGGGGGAGTTAGTACATTCACGAAGTTGGTTATGGGGGGAGTTAGTACATACACGAAGTTGGTTATGGAGGGAGTTAGTACATTCACGAAGTTGGTTATGGGGGAAGTTAGTACATACACGAAGTTGGTTATGGGGGGAGTTAGTACATACACGAAGTTGGTTATGGAGGGAGTTAGTACATTCACGAAGTTGGTTATGGGGGGAGTTAGTACATACACGAAGTTGGTTATGGAGGGAGTTAGTACATACACGAAGTTGGTTATGGAGGGAGTTAGTACATACACGAAGTTGGTTATGGAGGGAGTTAGTACATTCACGAAGTTGGTTATGGAGGGAGTTAGTACATTCACGAAGTTGGTTATGGAGGGAGTTAGTACATTCACGAAGTTGGTTATGGAGGGAGTTAGTACATGCACGAAGTTGGTTATGGAGGGAGTTAGTACATTCACGAAGTTGGTTATGGAGGGAGTTAGTACATACTGAATAGAATACTGTCCCCTCTTCATCAGGAATAGACTGCGACATAGTAGTCTGTCCCTAAAACTTTAGATGGATCCCAGCCCGTGCTATGGAGTTCCTGCATATGGGCCAGGATTCCCCTCGGATTTCCCCATACTGCCCAGGGGCTACAGGAACATGGTTTGTTTGGTGTGATGTGATGATGATCCCAATATAAACGAACAAACTTTAGTTGTTTTGCTCATTTGAGTCTTTCCATAAATACACAATACAGGGGACTGGTTGGTCTCGAGGCAAGACGCCGGCCTCGAGACAGAGAGGTTGTGGGTACAAATCCTGGCTGTACCAGTTGGGATTTTTATTTTATGATCTCTGTCTGAGACAACCACCCCAATTCTGAGCAGCGAGGCCCGACTTAAAACGTCAATTACTCATGGATGGAAAAAATATGAGTACCTCTGAAGACGGACTTATCTGCCTGTACGGAAAGGGAACCATGTGCACACGCTGCCAAGGAAACATGGATTAACATGCAAAATTCAGTTCCTAGTCTCTAGGGACGTCGTCAGAGGTCAAAGCTGGCGAACGTAAAAGAAAAAAAAATACACAATACACGTATTTCTTTCATTATATGTTTAAGTCGATTAGAATAGAGTGTTTCTTCAAATAATAATGAACAAATGTTTGATTAGAATAGAGTGTTTCTTCAAATAATAATGAACAAATGTTTGATTAGAATAGAGTGTTTCTTCAAATAATAATGAACAAATGTTTGGTTACAAGTTTGATATTACACACGAGAATGTCCCGAATTTGCCATTCTTTGATCTCTTATAAGATCAATAAACAAACAACGGCAACAAACAGCAGCCATAAGAATTAGCAATCAAACAGGACAGTTCCAATATATAAAACAAGGATTTAGACAAAGCTGTGTTCTGTCGCCGGATTTGTTTTCACTCTACAGCGAAAATATTATGAGATACATAGTAGACATAAAAGGAAATGAAGTCAACAGTTATAACATAAACGATTTGCGATGTGCTGATGACACAGTATTAATAGCAGAGACGGATAATGAACTACAAGAAATGATAGACATAATAGTAAAAGAAAGCAACAAGAAAGGTCTCAATCTGAATAGTAAGACAATAGAAGTAATGATCATATCGAAGAAACAATCATCGGCAGCATGCAGCATAAAATAAACAGTACAAATCTGAAACAAGTGCAACGTTTCAAATACTTGGGCACAATAATAACATCAGATGGAAGATGCACCACAGAAATAAAAAGCAGAATAGCTCAGGCCAAAATAGCATTTCAGAAAATGAAAAATATCTTATGCAACAAATCTATGTCAATAAAAATGAGAAAGAGAGTTCGTCGTGCTATATAGAGCCAGTTCTAACATATAGAAGTGAATAAGGGACAATAAACAAAGGAAAAGACGATTAGAGGCCACAAAGATGAGATTTCTCGGAAGAGTGTTGAAAGTTCCCTGGGCAGCTAAAAAGAGCAATGAGGAAGTTCTCAAAGAGGGCAAACACAAAAAGGGAGCTCATGAGAAACATCAGAAAGAAGCAATCAACATTTTACAGGCACATCATGAGAAGAGGAAAGTTGGAATAGTTGATTACAACTGGCAAAATAAAAGGAAAGAGAGATCGGGGCTGACAAAGAGAGAAATTACTGGATAGCTTGGTGTTATAGCATGGAAAACAGTCAACAAAAGAATTGATACGATGTACGGTAGATAGAAGATTGTGCAAGGACATGATCGCCTACGTGAACCAGCATATGCATATGATGATGATCTCTTTAACGAGTATTATTCTTCTAAAACATAAACACCACTCATGCACAAATATTGACTTTGGCTCAACAATTTTACGTTTTGCCTGTCATATCACAGATTTCTACCATTTTCATAAATTATCGATTTTATGAATTAGTAGAAAAAGGGGACAGTAGAAAAATGTACATGTGATGAGAAGAGATAATAACCGAATAATAAAGCAAGCCCTCATGTGGGAAACACAGGTAAGGAGAAAAGAGACCGACCCAGTGAGACACTGAGAAGAATATTGATCAGAGAGGCAAGAGCAGCAGGAATCGGCTCTCTCAATGAGATAGAGTTGCTTGCACAGAACAGAGACAAATGGCGAGATTTGTTAAACTATCTTTTTTACAAGGATTGAAAATTGCTATAAAAATTTATATAAGAGAAAGAGTATCTGGGTCTATACCCTATGGGCCGGCTACGGCTCGAAAGGTCAATAGATAGATAGGTAGAAAAAGGGTTGAGGGAGAGTTGCTTCCCCTGTCCATACGTATTCAACATCTGTGCTGAGAACATCATGAGAGATGTCAGAAACGATGACAGATTTGTGACTTTCGACTCTTTCACAAAAATGGCAACATAATTCCAGAACTCAGATACGCTGATGCCACAGTCCTCTTCTCAAACACTGCAGAAGGATTACAAGAGATAATTGAGTGGTAAGAACACAGCGAAGAGCAAGACTTCTATCTAGACAAACAGAAAATCTAGATAATGCCCACTGACAAAACAAAAAGTCAACCCGAAATCATCATCAAGAGTGAATAACTTGAAATTGTAACAAACTTTGAATATCTTGGAGCCGCGATAGCTCAGTGGTTAGTGAACTGGACTACAAAGGACAAGGGGTAGGGTTCGATTTCAACCGACGGGTTCCGGGTTCACCCTGCCTTAAATGGGTACCGGATTTTTTTTTCTGGGAAAGTAAAGAAGCACGGGCGTAATACCGACCACATTACCCAAAAATCATGTGCTGAAGGTCTGTAAAATATAGGGTCACTAACACCAAATTTCCCTGTACGCCACTTGGCGTGACGAGGGTACTTTACTATGAATATCTGGGATATGTAGTAACTAACAATGGAGACTGTCAGAAGGGGATCAAAAGAAGATTAGCAATAGCAACGCAAACATGAAACGCCATGAAGAACATGTGGCACAATACCAGCAAGACAGTAAAATTAAAATGATTAAGGACATGTATCTTCCCAATAGCAACATATGGCTTTGAATCATGGACAATCTCGCAAACAGCAATGAAGAAAATCGATTCATTCTAAACAAAATGTTACAGAAAAATCCTTAAGATACTTTGGATAATGATTATCATTATTGAGTGCCGTCTCCGCATCGAATGTTGGCTACCATGGAGCGCCATTCCACTCTGTCTCTTGCTTTGATCGTCAAGATTGTCATAGGTTGACTTGTCCATTTTTTAATGTTACTCGTCCATGTTAGTCTTGGTCTGCATCTACCTCTTTTACCTTGTATTTTCCCTTCCAATATCACTTTTATTAGGCTGTTGTGTCTTTTAACATGCCCCAAAGATTTAATTTGTGGATAATGATAAAGAGCATAAAAACTGAAAGCTTAAGAAGGTCTGGCTTATAAACACCATTCTACCGAGAAAATTAAAATATTGTGGCCACGTGAAAAGACACAGCGAGCTGGAAAGAACAATATTGGAAGTCATGGTTGTTGGGCGACGCATCAGGATCAGACCAAGAAGAAGGCGGTTTCAAGAGATCAGGGGGCATTGAAAATAACAACAGAAGAAGTTGGAGATCTGGCTAGAGACAGAGATTCTTTCAGACGGGCTGTGGTGAATGTAACGTTCTGTGGGAGATCTGGCTAGAGACAGAGATTCTTTCAGACGGGCTGTGGTGAATGTAACGTTCTGTGGGAGATCTGGCTAGAGACAGAGATTCTTTCAGACGGGCTGTGGTGAATGTAACGTTCTGTGGGAGATCTGGCTAGAGACAGAGGTTCTTTCAGACGGGCTGTGGTGAATGTAACGTTCTGTGGGAGATCTGGCTAGAGACAGAGATTCTTTCAGACGGGCTGTGGTTAATGCATCGTTCTGCAAAGTACATGGAACCTGATGATGATGATGATGATGATGATGATGTCAAATCTTCGAACAACTACCACGATTCTTGTCCAACCAGGAAATAACTCGAGGCAAAACGGGCACTCTACAAACGCAAACTTTATCCCAACGTTTGTCTACCAATGCCAAACCATAACAAATCTTAGTCTCAAGAACCCCTCTCCATTGTGCTCACCTTTTTTTGGTTGGAGGGTTTGATCACCCCCGGGATCCAAGGAGCTATGCCAGCGGGAGCTTAGCTCCTGGCAGGGTCACCCAAGTTGGACAGGTCCTTGGTGAGGGACCAGACATGGGAGCCAGGAGTAGATAGAACCCTTTAAGTGAAGACGCAGAACCCACCAGCGAGTGGTACGCGCTCTGGTCTGAACTAATCCATCCCCACTTCATGGGTTCAATGCTTCTCTGTCTTTTCTCCTCTTTCTGTCCTCCATCAAACAGACAGATGGTGCTCCAGAGCTCAGAAGATCAGACCACCTATGGGAGAGACAACTCTACACAAAGCTCGGGCAGATGGTTCTCGTAAACACGGGAGGGCTAACCATCTAAGAGTAGAATCCCCCTACAGACAAGACAATCTGCTGTCTTGCAGGAAGATTGGGGACAATCAAAGGCTAAGGAAAGCAAGCCCGAATAAAATGCTGGCAGGAATTGGATGTACTGGACCACTGGCGTAGAACATTTTGCAACATTCTAACATGTACTCAGTCAGAGACTCTAGGAACAGTAACAGGTTTACAACCTTTATAAGACAGACGGAAAACTAAAGTAATGCAACAAACGGAAAAATATAAAATTCCCCGTAAGCACTCTATGCATCAAAGAATAACCAGTTTCGGAAAAGTAAGACTAAAAAGGAGTAACTTCGCTGCAATCTCCAAAGAACTGGCAACTAGTGCCCCTGTACTGTCCCAAACAATGCCTAAACCCATAAGCCCATCTGATATGACTCCCCATGGGGAACATAAAATACCAGAACTTAAGGAAGACATAATATGAATCATGAAAAAAGGCACTCAAACAGACACAGAGAGAAAACACGTAGCAGAAATCACATAAACGACAACTACCCACACGACTCCAGGTCACACATATACATGGATGACTCTGCTACAAATGCCACCAGAAATGGAGAAGGAGGTGTGTTCTTGAGGCTGAATAACCAAGAAGAGATCACCAAGTCAATAGCTACTGGGAAATTCTTAAACAACTTTAAAGCAGAAACTGAAGCCCTCAAAGGCTTGGCCTCAAAGATGCTGCAAAACTGGCTACCCAACACAAAAATAGCGCGCACAAGATATTGGTGATACTGACTGATGCACTGTCAGTCCTAACAGCTCTAAAATCCTCATGAACAGTGAGCTAGATGATTTGCGAACAACCCTAGACCAACTGTGAAATAACTTCCAGAGAGTAGTCATTCAGTGGATACCACCACACTGTAATATACACGGAAACGAACGCGCAGACAAATTAGCTAAAGAGGGAGGGAGGTTACCACAAAAAAACCATATATTCAGCTACGATGAAGCCAAATCCATCATCAAAGGTCAGTTCCATGAAAAATGGAAACAAGAACACCCAAAGTATAACGAGAGTGACGGATACCTCCAACTATCAAGTAGGGATCAAGACATCATACTTCACCTACGCACTGGCCACAACAGAATGAGAAATCACATGTTCACCAAACTCAAAATAGGTACAACCAGCCTATGCCACTGTACACTGGACAATATGACTACAAAACATGTTCTACAGGATTGCTCCCAATACACAGACCTGAGAATGACAATGTGGTCCACACCCACCTCCCTGAAAGAGAAACTATACGGGACAACCGAATCACCTAAACAGACAGCTGACGTCATAAGAGAGTCCGGAATCTTCAAAGAATGACTTCATGATCGTAGGAGAAGAAGAAGAAGAATACAACTCAAGAAAAGAAAAAAACCCACTTCCGTAATGAAATGTTCTAGACAACTGAGACATACGGTCAGAAATAAACTGTGAAAAAAGCTAGGAGTAAATTCGGCGTTTGAATTCCATCAAAGAAACAACAGATAAAATGGTTTGGCCACGAGATAAGATAGAAAGACCAAACCACAACACAACGAGCCTTCAACAAGGGTTGCGAGAACACCAGACTGTCCGACCACGAAAAACATGCACTGATGATATATTAGAAACACTAGGAAACAAAACAGCAGAAGAAGTTCACAGAGGAGAACAAGCCAACAAATTATATCTTCCCTCGACGCGAAAGTCAAACGAGGAAGGAAAGAAGAGGAGGAAGAAGAAGAAGAAGAAGAAAAAAGAACTACGTATTGAGAAGAAAGACCCAGGCACTGGTTACAGAGAAATAGGGAGACGGTCTGGATGTCATAACTGGAGACGATGATGTGGGGATAATGTCAGAGAAATAGGGAGACGGTCTGGATGTCATAACTGGAGACAATGGTGTGGGGATAATGTCAGAGAAATAGGGAGACGGTCTGGATGTCATAACTGGAGACGATGATGTGGGGATAATGTCAGAGAAATAGGGAGACGGTCTGGATGTCATAACTGGAGACGATGATGTGGGGATAATGTCAGAGAAATAGGGAGACGGTCTGGATGTCATAACTGGAGACAATGGTGTGGGGATAATGTCAGAGAAATAGGGAGACGGTCTGGATGTCATAACTGGAGACAATGGTGTGGGGATAATGTCAGAGAAATAGGGAGACGGTCTGGATGTCATAACTGGAGACGATGATGTGGGGATAATGTCAGAGAAATAGGGAGACGGTCTGGATGTCATAACTGGAGACGATGATGTGGGGATAATGTCAGAGAAATAGGGAGACGGTCTGGATGTCATAACTGGAGACAATGGTGTGGGGATAATGTAAGAGAAATAGGGAGAAGGTCTGGATGTCATAACTGGAGACGATGGTGTGGGGATAATGTCAGAGAAATAGGGAGAAGGTCTGGATGTCATAACTGGAGACGATGGTGTGGGGATAATGTCAGAGAAATAGGGAGAAGGTCTGGATGTCATAACTGGAGACAATGGTGTGGGGATAATGTCAGAGAAATAGGGAGAAGGTCTGGATGTCATAACTGGAGACAATGGTGTGGGGATAATGTCAGAGAAATAGGGAGAAGGTCTGGATGTCATAACTAGAGACGATGGTGTGGGGAAAATGTCAGAGAAATAGGGAGACGGTCTGGATGTCATAACTGGAGACGATGATGTGGGGATAATGTCAGAGAAATAGGGAGAAGATCTGGATGTCATAACTGGAGACGATGGTATGCGGATAATATTGTCAACAACAAACATAGATAGATAGATAGATAGATAGATAGATAGATAGATAGATAGATAGATAGATAGATAGATAGATAGATAGATAGATAGATAGATAGATAGATAGATAGATAGATAGATAGATAGATAGATAGATAGATAGATAGATAGATAGATAGATAGATAGATAGATAGAGAGAGAGAAATAGAGAGAGAGAGAGGCAGACAAAGAGAAATAAACAGAAAGAGAGAAACAGATATGTATCGACAGATAACTAGATAATCAGATAGAAAGAGAGACAGAGATAAACAAACAAAGAGACAGACAGCAGGCAAACAGGCAGGCAAGCAGGCAGGCAGACAGACAGACAGACAGACAGACAGACAGACAGACAGACAGATACATGTAATAGATAGATAGATAGATAGATAGATAGATAGATAGATAGATAGATAGATAGATAGATAGATAGATAGATAGATAGACAGACAGACAGACAGATAGATAGATAGATAGATAGATAGATAGATAGATAGATAGATAGATAGATAGATAGATAGATAGATAGATAGATAGATAGATAGATAGATAGATAGATAGATAGATAGATAGATAGATGGATGGATGGATAGATAGATAGATAGATAGATAGATAGATAGATAGATAGATAGATAGATAGATAGATAGATAGATAGATAGATAGATAGATAGATAGATAGATAGATAGATATAGATAGATAGATAGATAGATAGATAGATAGATAGATAGATAGATAGATAGATAGATAGATAGATAGATAGATAGATAGATAGATAGATAGATAGATAGATAGATAGATAGATAGATAGATAGATAGATAGATAGATAGATAGATAGATAGATAGATAGATAGATAGATAGATTGACAGATAGAAAGATAGATAGATAGATAGATAGATAGATAGATAGATAGATAGATAGATAGATAGATAGATAGATAGATAGATAGATAGATAGATAGATAGATAGATAGATAGATAGATAGATAGATAGATAGATAGATAGATAGATAGATAGATAGATTGATTTATACATTGTTTGATTGATTCTTCTTCTCCGTTCCTTCCTCATTTGCCTATCAGCGTCGAGGGGAGATATACTTTGCGGTCTTTTGCTCTTCTGTTCGTCTCTGCTGCTGTTATGCTTCCTAGTGCTTCTAATGTTCTATCGACCCATCTTTTTCGTGGTCGACCCTTGGGTCTGGTGTTCTCACAACGTTTGTTGAAGGCTCGTTGTGTTGTGTTTTGTTCTTTCTGCCTTGTCACGTGGCCAAACCATTTTATCTGTTGTTTCCTTATATATTCTATGGCGGGGGCTATTCCTAGCTTTTTTCTCAGTTCTTTATTGCTGATCTTATCTCTCAGACTGTTTCCTGTCATTCGTCTAACACATTTCATCTCAGTAGAGGTTATTTTACTTTTTGTTCTTGCATCTAGGGTGATTGATTGATTATTGTAGAGACACACAAGGGCAGGCAGATAGAGAGTGAGGCACTAGGACGGAGCGAGGGACAGACACAGAAAGACAGACAGGCGGATAAAGAGAAAGAGAGAGGCAGACAAAAAGAAAAGACGGCTACAGAGGAACAGACAGAAGCAGACACGGAGAGATAAACAGACACAGAGACACACTAACAGAAATAGACGCATAAAGACAGAGGCAGACAGATACCCATACACAGACATAAATTCTAGAAAAAAATGACGCAATAACAAACACAGCATCACATTCCAGTTAAACTTACAATTTATTTACTTTTAACAGATTTCTATAAATGAAAATAAAAATGAACAAACAAAAATAAATAAAAACAAAAATGAGCTCTCATCATGGAAGCATAATTTATTTGGTTCGCCACCATGTCTGCTGGCTTAGGTGACAGTGCCTCTCCACAACTTTCTGTCGAAACAATAATTCAACAACTTTGCGTTTGACTTCCTGCAGAGCTATTCATTTAGACCGTGTTTGTCTTTATGCATCTATATATTTCTGTTAGTATGTCTCTGTGTTTGTGTTTGTCGCACTGTGTCTGCCTCTCTCTGTTTCTCTCTAACCGTCTTTCCCTTTTATCTGCCCCCTCTCTCTCTGTCTATATTTCTGTCTTCTTTTCTTTCCGTCTTCTATTTACTCTTCTGTTCTCAGTTATGCCTGTTGCCAAAATATCTTTCAACTGCGTCCTTCTCATGACATGACAAACAAATGATGATTGTCTCCCCCGTTGTTGGTAATAATCTCTATATCTGCCTTAGCCTCTTTTAAAACACCCAAGTTACCATCTGGAACTACCAACGGTCATCTCAACATTCCGGTGTAAAACGACATTCGTGTGGCCCTCAACGATTTAGTTTCTTGCCTTTTGTCTGATTGTCCATGATTGAATTCCATATGTCAAGACTTGCTCTAAATAAAGCTGAAGAATGATTTTTCTGATCCCATTGTGATCTGCATAAGCCACCCGTTGATCGTCTACCGCCCATCGTTCCCAGTTACTTGAATTCATTGACGTGTTTTAACACTGCCCAGTCTACAGTACACGTCTGTGAAGCCTATTTATCTGTTGCGACCATTATTTCTGTCTTTTTCCCTTTAAGCTAATGCTTTTATGTTTAATTTTCATCTCTATATACATTTCTTCTTCTTCTCCTCCTCCTTCTTTTCTTCTTCTTCTTCTACATGCCATAACCCTGGGGTCGTTGGGACACCACTGGCAGATTTCGTCAACTTTTTCCATTTCTATCTTTAGTCATTATTTGTAATTTTTCAAAGTCGAGGCTTGTCCATTCTTTGACGTTATCTCCCCATCTCTTTCTTTGACGTTATCTTCCCATCTCTTTCTTTGGCGTTATCTTCCCATCTCTTTCTTTGACGTTATCTTCCCATCTCTTTCTTTGACGTTACCTTCCCATCTCTTTCTTTGACGTTATCTTCTCATCTCTTTCTTTGACGTTATCTTCCCATCTCTTTCTTTGACGTTATTTTCCCATCTCTTTCTTTGACGTTATCTTCCCATCTCTTTCTTTGAAGTTATCTTCCCATCTCATTCTTTGACGTTATCTTCCCATCTCATTCTTTTGACGTTATCTTCCCATCTTTCTTTGACGTTATCTTCCTATCTCTTTCTTTGACGTTATCTTCCCATCTAATTCTTTTGACGTTATCTTCCCATCTCATTCTTTGACGTTATCTTCCCATCTCATTCTTTTGACGTTATCTTCCCATCTTTCTTTGACGTTATCTTCCTATCTCTTTCTTTGACGTTATCTTCCCATCTCTTTCTTTGACGTTATCTTCCCATCTCTTCTTTGACGTTATCTTCCCATCTCTTTCTTTGACGTTATCTCCTTCTCGCCACTTTAACAGTTCCTTGCAGAATGATCTTTCCCAGGCCAGACGATTCGAGATACGTGGCCAAACTATTTCATTTTGCTCTTTTTCACAATAGTCAAAAAAGCATCATGTACTCGGATTGTTGATACAGAAAGATTGTATCTTTCTGCGAACTTTATTATACAATCAACGTTAGTGATCTCCACAATCTTACAGTAACATTCCATCTCCATGGGCATTCAATTTTCTGTAACTACAATTTATTTTCAAGCCTGTAGATAATGCTTTATGGCTCCACATCATCATGTACCATACCGGTTGGCGTAGGCGATCATGTCCTTCCACAATCTTCTATCTACAGTGCATAGTATCAATTCTGATATTGACTGTTTTCCATGCCATGCCACCAAGCTATCAAGTATTTTCTCTCTTTGTCGTCCGCGATCTCTCTTTCCTTTTATTTTGCCAGTTGTAATCAACTATTCCAACTTTCCTCTTCTCATGATGTGCCCGAAAAATGTTGATTGCTTCTTTCTGATGTTTTTTAAGAGCTCCCTTTTTGTGTTGGCCTCTTTGAGAATTTCCTCATTGGTCTTTTTAGCTGTCCAGGGAACTTTCAACATTCTTCTGAGAAATCCCATCTCTATGGCGTCTAATTGTCTTTTCATTTGTTTGTCTACTGTCCATGATTCGCTTCCATAAGTCAGAATTGATTCTATATAGCACCGATGAACTCTCTTTCTCAATTCTATTGACATAGATTTGTTGCATAAGATATTTTTCATTTTCTGAAATGCTTTTTTGGCCTAAGCTATTCTGCTTTTTATTTCTGTGGTGCATCTCCCATCTGATGTTATTATAATCACCGCATTCTACAAAGCAATTAAAGGCATATACTCAAAAATAGTAAAGGCGAACAGAGAACGAGGTGGACTTGTAGCAAGTTGATGTAACAACATCTAGGAAAGTCTACGACAACATTATGTGACAATGATTGAGTCTACCAAATTATACGACAACATCATGTGACAATGATTGAGTCTACCAAATTATACGACAACATCATGTGACAATGATTGAGTATACCAAATTATACGACAACATCATGTGACAATGATTGAGTCTACCAAATTATACGACAACATCATGTGACAATGATTGAGTCTACCAAATTATACGACAACATCATGTGACAATGATTGAGTCTACCAAATTAGAGAGAGTTTATGATTTACTCCGACTTCAGAGGTACTAATTTTTAGGGAATTAGTAAAACCCAGGTGTCCTCGCCAGGGTACGAACCCCGGCTGTTGCCGTGGTAAGCCAACCGCCTATCGATTGCGCTAACCGGACACATATGATTTACTCGACTTCCGAAGAGTATAAAAGGAAGCAGGGAAGACGGTAAAAGAGAACAGAACAAATAAAAGGAGCAGAAGACAGTGACTTTATGGTATTTAGTGCGGCCATCTAAAGAATGTGGCTCTTTTTCTGGAAATATCTGGAACCTCGTTGTGATTAGTTGACCTGATGATAAACGAGAACTCAAAATCGTCATAAGGTTCAGGGCAGCACGGGTAGATGGTGGTGTGTTTGATGTAGCTGGAGTTGACAATCTCGTAGTTGGGGCTAGGGTTGTAGTACTGAAGGTTGGCGCTACTGCTGGGAGAAATGCTCAGGAGAAAGGAGCTGTAAGTCCAAGACGAGACCTTCAGGCTACAGTTGGCACCGTGTTCAGAGTCAAGGTCTTTGAGGTTACAGGTCACGTATGAGCGAAGGCTTGGAACCCAAGTCACCGAGCCATCGTGTGTGACAACGGCTACTTGTGGTGTCAAGTCTTCTGGTTTGGTGACAGCGTTGATAACGGTAACGTCAGGACGCCACAGATAATCTAAAGGAAAATTCACGGAGGTGATGTTGAACCCCTTGTCTTTCACATCCCAGGCGAGAGCTCTATTCTGCCAAATGAGAGTTAGCCAGTACTGAAGCTCAACCAAATTATAGTCCCTATCAACGCCCAGGATGTTGATCAGGGAAACATCTACAGTAAGCTCCAGAGGACTGTCATCGTTGTCAGGTATTGGGATGACATCTGGATCCGAGACCTGCCTGAGGTAAGATATCACCGGTGAATACTTCAAACTGGCATGACTAGAGGCCGTTGCTGTTGGGAATAGAGAGAGGATTACCTTGGTAAGAATGAGAATGAAAAGACAAGCCAATAATAAAACATTTCAACGATTAGATCTTCAACCCCAGATCTTCAATCCCAGATCTTCAACCCCAGATCTTCAACCCCAGATCTTCAATCCCAGATCTTCAATCCCAGATCTTCAACCCCAGATCTTCAACCCCAGATCTTCACCCCAGATCTTCAACCCCAGATCTTCAATCCCAGATCTTCAACCCCAGATCTTCAATCCCAGATCTTCAACCCCAGATCTTCAACCCCAGATCTTCAACCCCAGATCTTCAACCCCAGATCTTCAACCCCAGATCTTCAACCCCACAAACTTCATCTTTTAAAGGTCAAGATACGAGACTTGAATCAGCGTCTTAGCACGCGGGGATTTTACCCATACGTGCTGGCCGCCTATGCAGAAGTCTTCGGAGACTCCTGTCTAGTGTCGGCTCAAGTATCGTAACTTACGATTGAGGCGCCAATTCCTCACCCTCCCGTAGTATGAACCTGGTACCCATTTCTGCCAGCGGCTGGGTGGACCGAGGGGGTATCATTTTTTTCCAACCACAAGAACAATTCACAAACTGCTTCCAGCGGGAATTGGACATGTACGAACGTCGGTAGTTAGTGGTCTGGTTTTCCCAGCTAGGCTCCCGAGGCCTCCAAATTTCTTCTGCATCTTCCCTTCTTTTGTTGACCCAAATTACAAAACAGTCAGGGGTGGACACGTCCTGAGATGCCTTGTGCGACAAAAATAAATTCTTCCACTTTGCACGGTCCCTGGTAATTCAGTTTCAGAGTGCCTCAAGTCTGGTCCACACTTTTAATCTCTGCTTACACCCTTTTCTCCCAGACCCTTCTTTTTTGTGTGAAAGGGAAAAAAATGAAAAATTATTTGGTTACCAAAAGCATTCAATAATCATACAATAATCATACAATAATCATACAATAATCATACAATAATCATACAATAATCATACCTTCTTTTTTTTTTTATACCTTCTTTCACCTTCATCAGCTTTGCATTGTTATGTATCTATACACATTGTTATGTATCTATACACATTGTTATGTATCTATACACATTGTTATGTATCTATACACATTGTTATGTATCTATACACATTGTTATGTATCTATACACATTGTTATGTATCTATACGCATTGTTATGTATCTATACACATTGTTATGTATCTATACACATTGTTATGTATCTATACACATTGTTATGTATCTATACACATTTTTATGTATCTATACACATTTATACGCCTTTACCGCTTCTTAATTTGTCGCTGTTCTGAATCTAATGCACTGCAGTTGTGATTAATTTTGGATATATATTCTCAGCACGTGACTTCTCTATCTTGAGTGTCTATATTCTATAGCGAAATTAGAGTAATCGCCAATCAACCACTAATATCTTCAGTAATCAAGAAAAGACGATGGTCATATGTTGGACATGTGATGAGAAGAGATAATAACTGAATAGAAAAGCAAGCCATCATGTGGGAAACAACAGGTAAGAGGAAAAGATGAAGACCCAGAGAGACACTGAGAAGAACATTGGTCAGAGAGGCAAGAGCAGCAGGAATCGACACCCCCAATGAAATAGAGTTGCTTGCACAGAACAGAGACAAATAGCGAGATTTGATAAAATATCTTTACAAGGATTGAAAACTGCTGGAATAAAAATTTAGAGAAAGAGTATCTGGGTCTATGCCCTATGGGCCAACTACGGCTCGAAAGGTCAATAGATAGATAGATAGATATTCTATAGCAGTCCATATTGACACGTGACTTCTTCTACGTAAACTTTAGAAATCAATTGGTCAGTTCATGGTTGAAGATCTCTTCACAAAACGTGACCACGAACGTCGCTGACAATATCTGCCCTAGGGTGCGCCTCTTCAACAGTTCTCCCGTGATCCTTCCAACCACGCTAGACATCACTTTGGGATCGTGACGTTTTTCGCCATACACATCTCTTCTTATTAACATATGGATGTGAATCATAGACATAGAACAACAAACAAGAAAATCACTGTAGTCTGTAGAATTGTGGTTTTCCAGAAAAATGTTGAGAATACCACGGACAGCTAAGAAGAGTAATGAAAATGTTCTGAAAGAGGGCAAAGCAAAAAAAGAGCTAATTTCCAATATTAGGAAGAAACAATCATCATTTTTTGGCCATGTAATGAGAAGATAACAGCTGGAATATATTGTAACAACTGGGAAAATTGAGGGACAAAGAGATAGAGGAAAGCAAAGAGAAAAGATACCAGACAGTTTAAGAGAATGGCTTGGCAGAAAGTCAACAACAGAAATGATAAATAACTGTCGAGATCGAAAGTTGTGGATATACATGATCACCTACGCCAGCAGGCCCGGCACTTGATGATGATGATTTTCTCTAATCAGGGCGAGATGTTCAATTTTATAAAATGAGTATAAGCCTGCCAACCTTGCTTCTCTTTTCAGTGTCTCTCATGATCTTCCTTTCCTGTATCCTAATGTTTCTCATAGGAGAGTCTGTTTATAGATTCTCTCATTGTCTCTTCTCAACACATGCTCGACATATGTCCAATCTCTCTTCCTAATTGTAGATGCGATCACTGGTTGCATGGCCACTTCTCTTACCTCAATGTTAGTCTTGAACTTAATCCACTGCCAAAAGTCCTATGTTCTCTTATTTTCTTGGTTAAATTGTCCTGAATACTTTTCTGATGCTGTAGTGTTAAATGACAGTACTAAGTTTTCTCTAAATAAATGACTCAGCCTTAATAGCAGAAAGCAGAAGTAATGGTAACAACAAAGAAAAAGACCAGAAAGCAGAAGTAATGGTAACAGCAAAGAAAAAAGACAAGTGCAAAATAAAGACAAGTAGAAAAATATTAAAACAGGTAAATGAATTTAAACATTTAGGAACTTTGTTAACCTCAGACGGAAGATGTACTAAAGAGGTGAGATGTAGAATGACTCAAGCAAAAGCAGCTTTCCAGAAAATGAGGAAGATACTATGCAATCCATTTTTGACAATAGAAACAAGCAAAAGAGTTCTTAAATGTTATGTAGAGCCAGTCCTAACATATGGATGTGAATCATGGACAATAGGACAACAGACAAGAAAATTACTGGAGTCTGTAGAAATATGGTTTTACAGAAGAATGTTGAGTACGCCAGCAGGCCCGGTACTTGATGATGATGATCATGTCGATGAAGTATTCTCAAAATCAACTTTTTTTTGTTGCTCTCAGGAATTCTTCTTTTTATTCTTCTTTTTCTCCGTCTTCTTCTCTTCTTCTTCTTCTCCGTTCATGGCTTGTGGTCATTCGATCTTGACTCTTTGTCCTGATTCTAGATATAGGAGTAAGACCTACACCAGGACACACGATGAGCTGGTCGAATGGTCAATACTCGTATATGTAGAGGTAAGGACAACATTAAGACACACGATGAGCTGGTCGAATGGTCAATACTCGTATATGTAGAGGTAAGGACAACATTAAGACACACGATGAGCTGGTCGAATGGTCAATACTCGTATATGGAGAGGTAAGTAAAGTAAAGTAAAGTACCCCCCGTCACGCCAAGTGGCGTATAGGGAAATATGGTGTTAGTGACCCTATATTTTACAGACCTTCAGCACATGATTTTTTGGGGTAATGTGGTCGGTATTACGCCCGTGCTGCTTTTACTTTCCCAGAAAAAATCCGGTACCCATTTAAGGCTGGGTGAACCCGGAGCCGTCGGTTGGGATCGAACCCTACCCCTTGTCCGTAGTAGTCCAGTTCACTAGCCACTGAGCTATCGCGGCTCCTACTAATTTTTAGGGAATTAGTAAAACCCAGGTGTCCTCGCCAGGATTACGAACCCCGGCTGTTGCCGTGGTAAGCCAACCGCATGGAGAGGTAAGGACAACATTAAGACACACGATGAGCTGGTCGAATGGTCAATACTCGTATATGCACGTGTGTCCTGATTTTTCCCTTAAACCTGCGCCGTGGCTGACACACTTAGGCTACCGCTGGAAAAATATAATCCAATCAAAGGCAACGAAAGTACTTCTCATATATCTTGAGTTTGGTTTCTGTGTTGTGATGGACGATTCTCAAACTGTTTTAGATTGCAGGAATGTACTCTGAAATATCTTCTGGGAACAAATGTCAAATTAAATAAACATTAGCTCACACACATATGATAATAAATAACAATAACAGTGATATATCTAGGAAAGCCCCAGCAAAGGCATAGAAAGACTAACAAAGTAATGGTCAGCATCTGTTTTCTCCCTCAGAATTTACATCATCACTAAATATATAGGACAAGAACAAGGGCTAATGAAAAAAGGCGTAGGACTAAGACGCAACAAATGAGGTGACAACGCACATAAACCCACAGCTGACTGAGAGCGTGAAGATTATCGTTCCAGAGTTGATTAAGACTCTACAAGAATAGGTGATTATGGATTATGTCACACAACTACTGATGATGTAAATAAAACAAGCCGACAACAATGACGGAAATAATTACAATTCTATTCTATTGAACCATGAAGATACATACTGTCATTAATGGATGCTTACGCAGAATAAAAGCACGGAAATTGCAGGACAAAATCACCAACATAGAATTATGGAAATGTACCAGTCAAATACCAGTGGATAAAGAGATACAACGAAGACGATGGCCCTGGATAGGACACACACTGCGAAAGGCAACTGAGAGTATTACACAACAGGCCCTTTTTTGGAATCCCCATGGGAAAAGACAAAGAGGAAGACCAACGAAATCTTGGAGAAGAAAGATATAAGCAGAGATGAAGATGATGGGGAAGACATTGAATGATCTTAAAAGAATGGCAAGAAACAGAATGACTTGGAAAGTGTTTGTTGAAGACCTATGCTCCACAGGGAGCTGAAAGTGTTTGTTGAAGACCTATGCTCCACAGGGAGCTGAAAGTGTTTGTTGAAGACCTATGCTCCACAGGGAGCTGAAAGTGTTTGTTGAATACCTATGCTCCACAGGGAGCTGAAAGTGTTTGTTGAAGACCTATGCTCCACTGGGAGCTGAAAGTGTTTGTTGAAGACCTATGCTCCACTGGGAGCTGAAAGTGTTTGTTGAAGACCTATGCTCCACTGGGAGCTGAAAGGTAGAAGAAGAAAAATTGAACCAGCTTCATTACATTCAGAAATTCCCTATATCTGCTCCATCCTTTATCAAAACACTTCCCAAAATGCATCGGTAAATTCTATTGACAAGGTCGCTCGGTGCACGTCCTACTCGACAGGCGACAGTTTCAAACCTCCTTAGTTCCCTCTTAAAACACGTGTAGCAGATAACAGCGGCTATATTTTTTTCTCTCCTCCCTGTGGAGGCCCCGGTATTATTTATTTTATTATTTTTTTTACACGAGGGACCTCTGTGGGCACGGCTGCCAGGGAAAGACGGATTAACACGCAAAATTTAGTTCATATTCTCCAGGGACTTCGTCAGAGGTAAAAGATGGTGAACGAAAAAAAGTAACAATAGATAGATAGATAGATAGATAGATAGATAGATAGATAGATAGATAGATAGATAGATAGATAGATAGATAGATAGATAGGTTAGAAAGATAGATAGATAGATAGATAGATAGATAGATAGATAGGTTAGAAAGATAGATAGATAGATAGATAGATAGATAGATAGATAGATAGATAGATAGATAGATAGATAGATAGATAGATAGATAGATAGATAGATAGATAGATAGATAGATAGATAGATAGATATATAGATAGATAGATAGATAGATAGATAGATAGGTTAGAAAGATAGATAGATAGATAGATAGATAGGTTAGAAATATAGATAGATAGATAGATAGATAGACAGACAGATAGATAGATAGATAGATAGATAGATAGATAGATAGATAGATAGATAGATAGATAGATAGATAGATAGATAGTTAGATAGATAGATAGATAGATAGATAGATAGATAGATAGATAGATAGATAGATAGATAGGTTAGGATAGATAGATAGATAGATAGATAGATAGATAGATAGATAGATAGATAGATAGATAGATAGATAGATAGATAGATAGATAGATAGATAGATAGATAGATAGATAGATAGATAGATAGATAGGTTAGAAAGATAGATAGATAGATAGATAGATAGATAGATAGATAGATAGATAGATAGATAGATAGATAGATAGATAGATAGATAGATAGATAGATAGATAGATAGATAGATAGATAGATAGATAGATTAGATAGATAGCTAGGTTAGATAGATAGGTTACTTGATAGATAGATAGATAGATAGATAGATAGATAGATAGATAGATAGATAGATAGATAGATAGATAGATAGATAGATAGATAGATAGATAGATAGATAGATAGATTAGATAGATAGATAGATAGATAGATAGATAGATAGATAGATAGATAGATAGATAGATAGATAGATAGATAGATAGATAGATAGATAGATAGATAGATAGATAGATAGATAGATCAAAGGAATAAACGTTGAAGTGATAGCAAACAACAACACGGTCGAACATTAAAATAAAGAAAACAGGTTTCATAACAACACACACGATCCAACAAGTAAACTTCCAAATGAAACCTTGTAACAGCATCCAGAGCCCAGCAATAGCTAGCAACATTTTCCACTGATGGTGACAGATCCAAGCGTGGAGTGAAAGTGTCAGAATTTCCTGTAGATTCGCCACTCTTAAATAGGTATCGCTGGCCCTGAAATTGACTACCATTAGTGCATGGTTTGACATCTAGTTCCATTATTATGTGTATATGGTGAGTATATGTGCTATTTGTGTGGGGTTACGTCCTACACCGAACAAAGCCACAAATTGCAAGAAAATTGCACAATTTTCCCACTTTCGCTTGCAGGCCAATAAGATAGGGCATTTCCTGCGTGCTACTGTAGAGGTCAAGTGAATAATTTGTAAATGTTGAGCCAAATTTGCTGTTCGACAGATTGGCTATAACAAGGGAGATTGTTTAGTTTGTGCTATAGAGCCAGTCATATATTTATTATGATGTCAGTGCTGACGTTTTCTTTGTTATTATATGGCATTACCCGACGACCAACTATATGTTTGCGGCAAAGATCTTTCCAGACTCGGTAGGCGTATTTAGAATATTGTTTTAGTGATTCTATTTTAACATCTGGAATGGACCTGGAGACCGTTCAGAACTACAACTACCATCATCATCATCATCGAGTGCCGTCTCCGCGACGAAGGTTGGCTACCATGGATCGCCATTCCACTCTGTTTCTTCCTTTGATGATGCAGGTTGTCATAGATTACTTGTCCGTCTTTTGATATTACTCGTCCATGTAAGTATTGGTCTGCCTCTGCCACTTTTACATTATATTTTCCCTTCCAATATTACATTTAGTAGGCTATTGTGTCTTTTAACGTGCACCAAAAATTTCATTTGTCTTGTTCTAATTGTATTTAGTAGTTCTCTTTTTCATTTTTAGTTTTAAAACTTCATCGTTTGTTTTTTCTTTCCATCCAATTCTACCTATTCTTCTATAAATCCACATTTCAAAGACAACTACCTTAGACATACTATAACCAGTGATGGAAAATGTATAACTGAAATAAACAAAAGAATAGGAATGGCAAAAAGTAATTTTAATGTCATGAAGAACATACTAACATCAAAACAAATATCACCAGGGCTAAAACTAAGAATAGCAAAATGTTACATCTTCTAAATATTCCTATATGGTGCTGAAACATGGACATTAGACAAGAAAACAGAACAGAGAATTGAAGCCTTTGAAATGTGGATATATAGAAGAAAAGGTAGAATTGGATGGAAGGAAAAGAAAACAAACGATGAAGTCTTAAAACAACTAAAAATGAAAAGAGAACTACAAAACACAATTCAAACAAGACAAATGCGATTTTTGGGCCATGTTAAAAGACATAACAGCTTACTAAAAGTAATCCTGGAGGGGAAAATACAAGGTAAAAGAGGCAGAGGCAGACTAAGGCTAACATGGACGAGTAACATCAAAAGATGGACAAATCAGCCTATGACAACCTGCACCATCAAAGCAAGAGACAGAGTAGAATGGCGCTCCATGGTAGCCAACCTTCGTTGCTGAAATGGCACTCGATGATGATTTTTCCATCACAACTGGACATTTTTGGGTGACGTGGTCGGTACCACGCCAAACCGCCTTTACTTAAAAGGAAAAAAAAACTGGTTATCCATTTTTAGTGGATGGGTGAACAACGTAGCCTTCTCAGTATAAAAGAAAAACATCGTCACTTCTGAGAATTGAGCCCGGAAACTTCTGATCAGGATGCGAACACACTAACCTCTCAGCCACCGTGGCTTTGTTTATAGACAGAGAGAATGAACCACTCAGCCACAGAGGCTTTGTTTATAGACAGAGAGTATGAACCTCTCAGCCACAGTGGCTTTGTTTATAGACAGAGAGAATGAACCACTCAGCCACGGTGGCTTTGTTTATAGACAGAGAGAATGAACCTCTCAACCACGGTGGCTTTGTTTATAGACAGAGAGAATGAACCTCTCAGCCACGGTGGCTTTGTTTATAGACAGAGAGAATGAACCTCTCAACCACGGTGGCTTTGTTTATAGACAGAGAGAATGAACCTCTCAGCCACGGTGGCTTTGTTTATAGACAGAGAGAATGAACCTCTCAGCCACGGTGGCTTTGTTTATAGACAGAGAGAATGAACCTCTCAGCCACGGTGGCTTTGTTTATAGAAAGAGAGAATGAACCTCTCAGCCACGGTGGCTTTGTTTATAGACAGAGAGAATGAACCTCTCAGCCACGGTGGCTTTGTTTATAGACAGAGAGAATGAACCTCTCAGCCACGGTGGCTTTGTTTATAGACAGAGAGAATGAACCTCTCAGCCACGGTGGCTTTGTTTATAGACAGAGAGAATGAACCTCTCAGCCACCGTGGCTTTGTTTATAGACAGAGAGAATGAACCACTCAGCCACCGTGGCTTTGTTTATAGACAGAGAGAATGAACCACTCAGCCACGGTGGCTTTGTTTATAGACAGAGAGAATGAACCTCTCAGCCACGGTGGCTTTGTTTATAGACAGAGAGAATGAACCACTCAGCCGCGGTGGCTTTGTTTATAGACAGAGAGAATGAACCTCTCAGCCACGGTGGCTTTGTTTATAGACAGAGAGAATGAACCACTCAGCCACGGTGGCTTTGTTTATAGACAGAGAGAATGAACCTCTCAGCCACGGTGGCTTTGTTTATAGACAGAGAGAATGAACCACTCAGCCACCGTGGCTTTGTTTATAGACAGAGAGAATGAACCACTCAGCCACCGTGGCTTTGTTTATAGACAGAGAGAATGAACCACTCAGCCACGGTGGCTTTGTTTATAGACAGAGAGAATGAACCTCTCAGCCACGGTGGCTTTGTTTATAGACAGAGAGAATGAACCTCTCAGCCACGGTGGCTTTGTTTATAGACAGAGAGAATGAACCTCTCAGCCACGGTGGCTTTGTTTATAGACAGAGAGAATGAACCTCTCAGCCACCGTGGCTTTGTTTATAGACAGAGAGAATGAACATCTCAGCCACCGTGGCTTTGTTTATAGACAGAGAGAATGAACCACTCAGCCACGGTGGCTTTGTTTATAGACAGAGAGAATGAACCTCTCAGCCACCGTGGCTTTATTTATAGACAGAGAGAATGAACCACTCAGCCACAGAGGCTTTGTTTATAGACAGAGAGAATGAACCTCTCAGCCACGGTGGCTTTGTTTATAGACAGAGAGAATGAACCACTCAGCCACGGTGGCTTTGTTTATAGACAGAGAGAATGAACCTCTCAGCCACGGTGGCTTTGTTTATAGACAGAGAGAATGAACCTCTCAGCCACGGTGGCTTTGTTTATAGACAGAGAGAATGAACCACTCAGCCACCGTGGCTTTGTTTATAGACAGAGAGAATGAACCACTCAGCCACCGTGGCTTTGTTTATAGACAGAGAGAATGAACCACTCAGCCACGGTGGCTTTGTATATAGACAGAGAGAATGAACCACTCAGCCACCGTGGCTTTGTTTATAGACAGAGAGAATGAACCACTCAGCCACCGTGGCTTTGTTTATAGACAGAGAGAATGAACCACTCAGCCACGGTGGCTTTGTTTATAGACAGAGAGAATGAACCTCTCAGCCACGGTGGCTTTGTTTATAGACAGAGAGAATGAACCACTCAGCCGCGGTGGCTTTGTTTATAGACAGAGAGAATGAACCTCTCAGCCACGGTGGCTTTGTTTATAGACAGAGAGAATGAACCACTCAGCCACGGTGGCTTTGTTTATAGACAGAGAGAATGAACCTCTCAGCCACGGTGGCTTTGTTTATAGACAGAGAGAATGAACCACTCAGCCACCGTGGCTTTGTTTATAGACAGAGAGAATGAACCACTCAGCCACAGAGGCTTTGTTTATAGACAGAGAGAATGAACCTCTCAGCCACGGTGGCTTTGTTTATAGACAGAGAGAATGAACCACTCAGCCACGGTGGCTTTGTTTATAGACAGAGAGAATGAACCACTCAGCCACGGTGGCTTTATTTATAGACAGAGAGAATGAACCTCTCAGCCACGGTGGCTTTGTTTATAGACAGAGAGAATGAACCACTCAGCCACCGTGGCTTTGTTTATAGACAGAGAGAATGAACCACTCAGCCACCGTGGCTTTGTTTATAGACAGAGAGAATGAACCACTCAGCCACGGTGGCTTTGTTTATAGACAGAGAGAATGAACCACTCAGCCACGGTGGCTTTGTTTATAGACAGAGAGAATGAACCACTCAGCCACGGTGGCTTTGTTTATAGTCAGAGAGAATGAACCACTCAGCCACGGTGGCTTTGTTTATAGACAGAGAGAATGAACCACTCAGCCACGGTGGCTTTGTTTATAGACAGAGAGAATGAACCTCTCAGCCACCGTGGCTTTGTTTATAGACAGAGAGAATGAACCTCTCAGCCACGGTGGCTTTGTTTATAGACAGAGAGAATGAACCTCTCAGCCACGGTGGCTTTGTTTATAGACAGAGAGAATGAACCACTCAGCCACGGTTGCTTTGTTTATAGACAGAGAGAATGAACCTCTCAGCCACGGTGGCTTTGTTTATAGACAGAGAGAATGAACCTCTCAGCCACGGTGGCTTTGTTTATAGACAGAGAGAATGAACCTCTCAGCCACGGTGGCTTTGTTTATAGACAGAGAGAATGAACCTCTCAGCCACCGTGGCTTTGCTTATAGACAGAGAGAATGAACCACTCAGCCACGGTGGCTTTGTTTATAGACAGAGAGAATGAACCTCTCAGCCACCGTGGCTTTGCTTATAGAGGCCAGTGGTGAGGAGTGTAGAACATTCCAAGGTATGAAGACAGCTTCACAAGGGAGGAACACAACACAATACTGACGTTTCGGCCAGGGGCCTTTTTCAGAGTTCAAGGACAACGAAAACAAACGATGAAACACAATTATCTATAAATACATGATCAGAAGAAGAGGATAGAAAAGAAAAAAGTAGGATGATGAAAAATAAAAAAAGAAGAGAGCTAAGATAAGAATATAGAAAGAATATGAGAATATATGTATAATTAAAATATAAAATACAGAATCACTTAGCTTGAACGACTGGTTAATCCGCCGGGAACCAAACTAAAGAATGACTACAAAAGGACCTCCCGAGGCGGGAAAATGGAAATTTAGACTTCACCGCAGTATCGCAATTATTTGCCTGTTCGCTTTGTTTATAGACAGAGAGAATGAACCACTTAGCCACCGTGGCTTTGTTTATAGACAGAGAGAATGAACTATATTTTAAGATAGACACAATACTGTAAGAAAGCAACAAGAGAAATCTGTTCACGTCGTGATAGAGATTAGAAAGTGAGTCGGGGATGTGATAGAGATTAGAAAGTGAGTCGGGGACGTGATAGAGATTAGACAGTGAGTCGGTGACGTGATAGAGATTAGACAGGGAGTCGGGGACGTGATAGAGATTAGACAGGGAGTCGGTGACGTGATAGAGATTAGACAGGGAGTCGGGGACGTGATAGAGATTAGAAAGTGAGTCGGGGACGTGATAGAGATTAGAAACTGAGTCGGGGACGTGATAGAGATTAGACCGTGAGTCGGTGACGTGATAGAGATTAGACAGTGAGTCGGGGACGTGATAGAGATTAGACCGTGAGTCGGTGACGTGATAGAGATTAGACAGTGAGTCGGGGACGTGATAGAGATTAGACAGTGAGTCGGTGACGTGATAGAGATTAGACAGTGAGTCGGTGACGTGATAGAGATTAGACAGGGAGTCGGTGACATGATAGAGCCATGCATAGAGCACTATGGGTTAGGTACACACCAGGGATAGGATTATTGGTTAGGTACACACCAGGGATAGGATTATGGGTTAGGTACACACTAGAAATAGGACTTGTCTGTGCCATTGAATATGTGAAGCTTAGTACTTGACAGACTACATGAACTACTTACTGCATGATAAGACAGCTGAGGACAACATTACCTTCTATCTGCTTCACATTTACAAGTTAACAGGGCATGAATGCTTTATTGCTAATTTATCGTAAAACTCTAATATCTGTACCGTTAAGGCTGAAACAATCGCCTTTGGCATGAGTACATTTCCTTTAACTATTTTTACTCAGACAGCAGTCATTTTTTCATACTCTTTTAGACATCAAGGGAAAGGGACTGGGTCATTTAAAAAATGTCAATGGTTCTTTCTTCTTTCACGCTGATACCTAAAAGGTGTCGTGGTTATATCATTTGTCGATCTTGAGCTGCTCAAACTGTCTGAATTAGTGATTTTCCTTTGTTGTTACATGTCTCTATCACTGCATCTATCCATCTTCTTCTGGGTCTTCCTCTTGGTCTTTTTCCATGCATCCTTGAGAAGAACGCCCTTGATGGTGATTGGTGAGGATTCATTCTGACCAGGTGGCCAAACCATTTAAGTTGTTGTTGTTCTATATATTCTTGGCAGGGTTTTGTTCCTACCATTTTTCTTATGGTTTCATTTGGTATTCTATCTCTTCTTGTGTTGTTTGTTACTTTTCTCAAGCATCGCATCTCACATATATTGATCTTTCGTAACTGTGATTTAGAAAGAGTCCATGTTTGACTTTCATAGCACAAAGTTGGTATGAAAATGCTATTTATCATTTGTTGCTTACAAATGGTTAATGTTAACAAACAAGAAATAGTTCTTTAACTTGTGCAAAGTCCACACGGGACCTCCTGTTGTTTTGCTGTTTTCTGAGAGAATTAGACATTGGATGTCACTACTCAGCGACCAGCGGAAGATAAATCCATGAATTTGAAGTGAAACATTTCCACTGCAGGATGTGAACCCAGGCCTGAATAACCAGAAACAGAGGAGCAGGAGGTGTGTTCTTGAGGCTGAATAACCAGAAACAGAGGAGCAGGAGGTGTGTTCTTGAGGCTGAATAACCAGAAACGGAGGAGCAGGAGGTGTGTTCTTGAGGCTGAATAACCAGAAACAGAGGAGCAGGAGGTGTGTTCTTGAGGCTGAATAACCAGAAACGGAGGAGCAGGAGGCGTGTTCTTGAGGCTGAATAACCAGAAACAGAGGAGCAGGAGGTGTGTTCTTGAGGCTGAATAACCAGAAACAGAGGAGGAGGAGGTGTGTTCTTGAGGCTGAATAACCAGAAACGGAGGAGCAGGAGGCGTGTTCTTGAGGCTGAATAACCAGAAACAGAGGAGCAGGAGGTGTGTTCTTGAGGCTGAATAACCAGAAACGGAGGAGGAGGAGGTGTGTTCTTGAGGCTGAATAACCAGAAACAGAGGAGGAGGAGGTGTGTTCTTGAGGCTGAATAACCAGAAACAGAGGAGGAGGAGGTGTGTTCTTGAGGCTGAATAACCAGAAACAGAGGAGGAGGTGTGTTCTTGAGGCTGAATAACCAGAAACAGAGGAGCAGGAGGTGTGTTCTTGAGGCTGAATAACCAGAAACAGAGGAGGAGGAGGTGTGTTCTTGAGGCTGAATAACCAGAAACAGAGGAGGAGGAGGTGTATTCTTGAGGCTGAATAACCAGAAACAGAGGAGCAGGAGGTGTGTTCTTGAGGCTGAATAACCAGAAACAGAGGAGCAGGAGGTGTGTTCTTGAGGCTGAATAACCAGAAACGGAGGAGGAGAAGGTGTGTTCTTGAGGCTGAATAACCAGAAACGGAGGAGGAGGAGTTGTGTTCTTGAGGCTGAATAACCAGAAACAGAGGAGGAGGAGGTGAGTTCTTGAGGCTGAATAACCAGAAACGGAGGAGCAGGAGGTGTGTTCTTGAGGCTGAATAACCAGAAACGGAGGAGGAGGAGGTGTGTTCTTGAGGCTGAATAACCAGAAACGGAGGAGCAGGAGGTGTGTTCTTGAGGCTGAATAACCAGAAACAGAGGAGGAGGAGGTGTGTTCTTGAGGCTGAATAACCAGAAACAGAGGAGGAGGTGTGTTCTTGAGGCTGAATAACCAGAAACAGAGGAGGAGGAGGCGTGTTCTTGAGGCTGAATAACCAGAAATGGAGGAGGAGGAGGTGTGTTCTTGAGGCTGAATAACCAGAAACAGAGGAGGAGGAGGTGTGTTCTTGAGGCTGAATAACCAGAAACAGAGGAGGAGGAGGCGTGTTCTTGAGGCTGAATAACCAGAAATGGAGGAGGAGGAGGTGTGTTCTTGAGGCTGAATAACCAGAAACAGAGGAGGAGGAGGCGTGTTCTTGAGGCTGAATAACCAGAAACGGAGGAGGAGGAGGTGTGTTCTTGAGGCTGAATAACCAGAAATAGAGGAGGATTAGGAGGTGTGTTCTTGAGGCTGAATAACCAGAAACAGAGGAGGAGGAGGCGTGTTCTTGAGGCTGAATAACCAGAAACGGAGGAGGAGGAGGTGTGTTCTTGAGGCTGAATAACCAGAAACAGAGGAGGAGGAGGCGTGTTCTTGAGGCTGAATAACCAGAAACGGAGGAGGAGGAGGTGTGTTCTTGAGGCTGAATAACCAGAAACAGAGGAGCAGGAGGTGTGTTCTTGAGGCTGAATAACCAGAAACGGAGGAGCAGGAGGTGTGTTCTTGAGGCTGAATAACCAAATCACCAAGTCAATAGCTACTGGGGAATTCTCAAACAACTACAAAGCAGAAACTAAAGCCCTCAATGATGCTGCAAAACTGGCTACCCAATACAAAAATAATGTGCACAAGACATTGGTGATACTGACTGATGGACTGTCAGTCCTAACAGCTCTAAAAACCCCCAGGAAAAGCGAGCAAGATGACATGAGAACAACTCTAGACCAACTGTGCAATAACTTCCAGAGAGTGGTCGTCCAGTGGATACCATCACACTGTAATACACACGGAAACGAAAATGCAGACAAACTAGCTAAGGAGGGAGGGAGATTACCACAAGAGAACCATCTGGTCAGCTATGATGAAGCCAAATCCATCATCAAAGGCCACCAGTATCATGAAAAATGGAAAAAAGAACATCCAAAGTATAACGAGAGGGATGGATACCACCAACTATCAAGGAAGGATCAAGTCATCATACTTTGTCTATGCACTGGCCACAACAGAATGAGGAACCACATTTTAACCAAACTCAAAATAGGAACTACCAGATTATGCCACTGTACCCTGGATAACATGACAACAAAACATGTTCTACAGGATTGCGCCCCCCCCCCCCCCCTACACAGACCTGAGAATGACAATGTGGCTCACGCCCACCTCCCTGGAAGAGAAACTCTACAGGGCACTCAAATCACTGAAACAGACAGCTGCCTTCATAATAGAGTCAGGAGTCCTAGACTGAATGAGACATGATTGCAGCAGAAGTACCCAGGCTGATGTCTTACCTCAAGACCTCCCAGTCCCTTGCCCTTTTATCTAATAAATGACAGTTGAGATATCATGAAATGTTTCAATATTAATTCTGATACAATAGGATGTGTGGCACAAGAAAGACATACCTGTGGACCCATACTGAGACATCCAACAGAGCAGAGGTCAAACAACAGAGACAGGCTAGAATAGCATGCAAAGTGGGACCCCCCCCCCCCCCCCCCCCCCCCGCAACTATTACATATCCATGCTGTCCTAGATTATTCTAATCTTGCATAAGATTTAGCATTCACATTTACACACACACACATGTAGACTAATCTTGTTGTTGTTGTAGGTACACACCAGGGATAGGATTATGGGTTATATACCTATCCCTGGTGTATACCTACATTAACAACAACAAAACTCATTTAACAATTGGATGAAGTGAGTGGTTGTCTTCAGCTGTGAAAGATGAATAACAACAGAGCACAAAAAAGTTTCCCTCTCCTACTCTGTGTGGTGTATGAGAATATGGAGTTAGTGGCCATATTTTTCCAAGGTCACGGTACATTTTTTGGTGATGTGTTCGGTTTCTCAAAGCAGGCAGCCTTTACTTCACAGAAAAATCTATGGTACCCTTTTTGTAGAGGCTGAGTGGACCAGAGAGCTTTGTTAGTCCAAAACAACAAACCCAGCCACTTCTGATCAGGAAATGAGCAAACTAACCACTCAGCCACCAAAACTCCCAACACACATGCACGCACAAAATAAATAAAATCATTAGAACATGTATCAACTATTAATTATCAACAAATATTTTAATGCACTAAAAAGTTGAAAAAAAATACACAGGAAAAAAAAGAATCATTTGGTGTATTAAAATATAAAACGTTCAATCAATCAATCATGATATTGGCAATCATGATCCCTCATCTCACTTAGTCGAATGTCTTCTTGACTTGCTTTATTCATTTCTGTTCACTGTCTGGCAATACTAAAACCAGGACTGACTTGAATGAAGTCAGCGCTTAAAGCAGGCCTTTGTAGTGCATAAAGAGACCTTTTGTAGTGCATAAAGAGAACTTTTGTAGTGCATAAAGAGAACTTTTGTAGTGCATAATGAGACCTTTTGAAGTGCATAAAGAGAACTTTTGTAGTGCATAATGAGACCTTTTGAAGTGCATAAAGAGAACTTTTGTAGTGCATGATGAGACCTTTTGTAGTGCATAAAGAGAACTTTTGTAGTGTATAATGAGACCTTTTGTAGTGCATAAAGAGAACTTTTATAGTGCATAATGAGACCTTTTGTAGTGCATAATGAGACCTTTTGTAGTGCATAAAGAGAACTTTTATAGTGCATAATGAGACCTTTTGTAGTGCATAATGAGAACTTTTGTAGTGCATAATGAGAACTTTTATAGTGCATAAAGAGAACTTTTGTAGTGCATAAAGAGAACTTTTGTAGTGCATAAAGAGAACTTTTGTAGTGCATAAAGAGAACTTTTGTAGTGCATAAAGAGAACTTTTGTAGTGCATAAAGAGAACTTTTGTAGTGCATAAAGAGAACTTTTGAAGTGCATAAAGAGAACTTTTGTAGTGCATAAAGAGAACTTTTGTAGTGCATAAAGAGAACTTTTGTAGTGCATAATGAGACCTTTTGTAGTGCATAAAGAGAACTTTGGTAGTGTATAAAGAGAAATTTTGTAGTGCATAAAGAGAACTTTGGTAGTGCATAAAGAGAACTTTTGTAGTGCATAAAGAGAACTTTTGAGCAGATTAGAAAAATGGAGTCCACCTTTTTTTGGTTATGTTTTGAGATGTTGAAAACATTATAACAACAGGCGAATTAGCAGGAAAAGAAAACAGGAATTCATTCAAAGAAAACATCAAACAGCATGAAAGTGGAGATCACAAGAGGAAATGATGTGGAACACCTGGGACAAGAATACAAAGGTGATTGCATGAGGTTCTGGTAGCTCAACAATGAGTGTATTCAACTATTAAGGGTAAGAGATCATGTTTGATCCTGATTCAATGATTCCAGTTTCATCAAGCCAGGCTGACATACTTTTTCATTAAAATCAGCTACCCATTTAAGTCTCATCCATAATCTTCTTCTTCTTCTTTCCTTTCTCATCTGCCTGTTGAGGGGAGATACAATTTGCAGTTATTTGCTCTTCTGTTCACCTCTGCTGCTGTTATGTTTCCTGGTGCTTCTAATATTCCATCGATCCATCTTTTTCGTGGTCGATCCTTGGGTCTGGTGTTCTCACAATGTTTGCTGAAGGCTCGTTGTGTTGTGTTTTGATCTTTCTGCCGTGTCACGTAGCCAAACCATTTTATCTGTTGTTTCCTTATATATTCTATGGCGGGGGCTATTCCTAGCTTTTTTCTCAGCTCTTCATTTCTGATCTTATCTCTCAGACTGTTTCCTGTCATTCGTCTAACACATTTCATCTCTGTAGAGGTTATTTTTATTATTGTTAGACTTAAATGGGTAGCTGATTTTTATGAAAAAGTATCTCAGACTGTCTTGATACCAACTTACTTTTTTTAAAACATGATTATGTTACATTATGCTAAATTAGGATCATCATCACTGCACCGTGGATACATCCATAGGTGCTCGGACGTTCTCCTCAAAGTGTTCATCAGTTCAACATGATTATCAATGCCCATGTGCTGCTTGCCTGTGAAGTTAGCCAGACCTAACAACAATCCCTGAGTACTCAACAAGCTTGGATTATTAGAGTGTTGCCTATTTAAACATTTACAGATTTTTGGACATAGACAATTCAGAGATAAGCTAAAGTCCAGTCAGACATGTTAAATATTATCAGCAGCTCACATAAAAAGAACAGCAAAATGTCCCGTCACGCCAAGTAGCATATAAGGAATATAGTGTTAGTGACCATAATTTTTACAGACTTTCGGCACATGATTTTTGGGGAAATGTGGTCGGTATTATGCCCGTGCCACTTTACTTTCCCAGAAAACAAATCCCGTACCCATTTAAGGATGGGTGAACCCGGAAGCTGTTGATCAGGATCGGGTTCCTTTGTATCCCAGTTCACTAACCACTGAGCTACCACGGCTCCAGCAGCTCACTGTTTCAGGTCATGCTCTGATAAGCAGATTATTGTCATCAAAGTGTGTCCACTCTGCCAACAAGTCATGTCAAACAGAAATATCAAGCCATTTAAGACTGAGTTTGCTACTGGGAGTGGACTGAACATTCTGTCTGTTTCTGAATGTTTTGTGCAGACCAATCTCTCAAGTCCAGTCTTTTTTAGAAAGTCTCACAGAAATCACATTAGACGGGAAGGATTTACTGTGTATCTTTCATACAGATCCCATCAGTTTTGGAAAATTTACTGTAAGTATGAAGAAGAGTGATAGGTGGGAGATGTGGTCAAGGGGACGTAATGATGAAAATTAAGGAGATGTTGAGAGGGGAGATAATGGGAACACTAGATGTAATTAGGGCGCGGTGAATTGGTAGAAAAGCGTGCAAGGCGAGGGACAGGTGTGAACGAAATTGAAGAGAAAGAACTAGGGGAGAATATAATTCATTCGAGCTTGAGTCGAGGCCAGATGCAGACGTGGTGTCCGACAGGACACAACGAGACTGTGGGCAAGGAACAGTATGAAACAGATTCTGGGTTACAGGTTAGTGTGTGGCCAGTAGTCGAACTAGATAGTTGAGTCACTAAGTTACGGTAGAGATAGATTAAAACAACTAGTGATCTGATGATCGTAGTAACAGGCTAGTCATCAAGTGAGAGATAGCTAAGTTAGTTAATTGCAACTAGGTCTAATGTAGACAAGGCATATCAAGATGAACTGTCGGCTGTGTGCCATTAGGACAGAATTTAGAAATCTTCATCAGTAGAAGATGCATATCACGTTGAACTGTCGGCTGTGTGCCATTAGGACAGAATTTAGAAATCTGCATCAGTAGACGACGCATGTCAAGTTGAACTGTCGGCTGTGTGCCATTAGGACAGAATTTAGAAATCTGCATCAGTAGACAATGCATATCAAGTTGAACTGTCGGCTGTGTGCCATTAGGACAGAATTTAGAAATCTGCATCAGTAGACAATGCATATCAAGTTGAACTGTCGGCTGTGTGCCATTAGGACAGAATTTAGAAATCTGCATCAGTAGACAATGCATATCAAGTTGAACTGTCGGCTGTGTGCCATTAGGACAGAATTTAGAAATCTGCATCAGTAGACAATGCATATCAAGTTGAACTGTCGGCTGTGTGCCATTAGGACAGAATTTAGAAATCTGCATCAGTAGACAATGCATATCAAGTTGAACTGTCGGCTGTGTGCCATTAGGACAGAATTTAGAAATCTTCATCAGTAGACAATGCATATCAAGTTGAACTGTCGGCTGTGTGCCATTAGGACAGAAACTAGAGGCCTTCATCAGTATTAAGGTTTCAAGATGAACTATCGGCTGAGTGCCGTGATTATCAATATAGGACTCTTCATTATTAGCAAGAGTTCAATGTGACTGTCGGCTGAGTGCCGTGATTATCAATATAGGACTCTTCATTATTAGCAAGAGTTCAATGTGACTGTCGGCTGAGTGCCGTTATCAAATAACTAGAGGCCTTCATCAGTATTAAGGTTTCAAGATGAACTATCGGCTGAGTGCCGTGATTATCAATATAGGACTCTTCATTATTAGCAAGAGTTCAATGTGACTGTCGGCTGAGTGCCGTGATTATCAATATAAGGACTCTTCATTATTAGCAAGAGTTCAATGTGACTGTCGGCTGAGTGCCGTTATCAAATAACTAGAGGCCTTCATCAGTATTAAGGTTTCAAGATGAACTATCGGCTGAGTGCCGTGATTATCAATATAGGACTCTTCATTATTAGCAAGAGTTCAATGTGACTGTCGGCTGAGTGCCGTTATCAAATAACTAGAGGCCTTCATCAGTATTAAGGTTTCAAGATGAACTATCGGCTGAGTGCCGTGATTATCAATATAGGACTCTTCATTATTAGCAAGAGTTCAATGTGACTGTCGGCTGAGTGCCGTTATCAAATAACTAGAGGCCTTCATCAGTGTTAAGGTTTCAGGATGAACTATCGGCTGTGTGCCGTGATTATCGATTCGAATCTTTCAGTAGGAGTAAAGTGTTCATATGCACTGTGGGCTGTGTGCCAGGTGCCTTTGTAGAAATCGTCAACAGCAGTTAGCTGTAAGGTGTGAACATGGGGTGTGAATCATATCATTGTGAAGTGTTATTGATGCACCAGTAAGTCTGTCCAGAGAAGTTCTTGTTTACAATTGGTTATCATACATGACTTAGTGGCGGACGCCATGGCAGTATGTGCAATCTGTTAATGTATTAAACTGTTGTTTATTATTCCTGGTGTTGTTACTTGCTGTGTTGGAAGGGTGACTGATCCTGCGACGAACGAGTCTGGAGTGTCGAGTACAGAAACACAACGCGAAGTCAGTCCACGAGAAGGCGTGAAGCCTGATCCTGAGTGTACCAAAACAAGTGTCGAGAGGCTAAATTTACCAGGAGGGGTAAAACTCGTCTACATAATTGGTGCCGTGACCAGGATGAAACATTTTTGAGCTACTGAATTGTAAAATTGTTGATGTTGAATGGACTATACAAAATATTGGTCTGTTGATGAAACATTTTTGAGCTACTGAATTGTAAAATTGTTAATGTGAATGGACTATACAAAATATTGGTCTGTTGATGAAACATTTTTGAGCTACTGAATTGTAAAATTGTTAATGTGAATTGACTATACAAAATATTGGTCTGTTGATGAAACATTTTTGAGCTACTGAATTGTAAAATTGTTGATGTTGAATGGACTATACAAAATATTGGTCTGTTGATGAAACATTTTTGAGCTACTGAATTGTAAAATTGTTAATGTGAATGGACTATACAAAATATTGGTCTGTTGATGAAACATTTTTGAGCTACTGAATTGTAAAATTGTTAATGTGAATGGACTATACAAAATATTGGTCTGTTGATGAAACATTTTTGAGCTACTGAATTGTAAAATTGTTAATGTGAATTGACTATACAAAATATTGGTCGGTTGATGAAACATTTTTGAGCTACTGAATGGTAAAATGGTTGATTGAAAATTTTTTTTTGTTGAGGTACTGAATTGTAAAATTGTGATTGGAGATTGAAAAGAGAAATTATTGATTGAAAATTTGGGGATATTGAAGTGAAAAGAAAAAGTGTTAGAATATTGAACTCATTTTTGGGGCTGATGTATTGAATCCATTTTAGCTTACAGATTGACATAGGAAATGGTGGGAATTAATCAAGGAAGTTACAGGTGGCAAAACAGGTGGAAAACAGATGAGTTAGGAGGTGACCACACAAGACTAGATAGAATACAGGAGAGTAGATGTAATAGGTGTAAGGAAATAGGACACCTAGTCAGACAGTGTCAGTTAGGGAAAAACAGAACGAATAGTTGTAAGATAATAGTTACAGGAGTGAGGAAGGACATAACGGAAGGACAGATTAGAGAATATTTTGGTAAATTTGGTCAAATCATGTATTGTAAATTCATAGTAAATGTAAGCAAGAAAAATAAAGCGATAATATTATATAGAAATAGTGAGATAGTGAATAATATTATAAGACAGGAACATAATATAGCTAATGATAAAATAAAAGTAGATATTTTTACACCCATACAAGTGAGACAAGAAGACAACCAAAAGATAAAACCATTATATGTAAATAGTAGTGGAGTAAGAAGAGAGGGACTATATAATAAAATAGAAGATAGATTATATAGTATCAGTATAAACAAGAGAATTAGGGAACATAATAATACATTTATTAGGACAACAGACACAAGAGCAGAAACAGTAGACAATGAAGAATTTTTGACGGCAGATGAAGATGACATGAGTAAAGTAGAAAAGTTAGGTTCTAAGAAATCAAACAAGAGGAGGAAAGTAAGGAAGACACATGAGACAAGGGAAACACAGACAAGGTTAGCAGATAGGGACATGAGAAAATATATTGATGCAGGGGTTGATACGGACGAGGAGATAGTTAGACAGAAGAAAAAAGAAGAAAAAGGTACACAAACACAAATAACTGAATGTAGAGATAGTGCGACACAAATGGTAGAGAAAGAAGCAAAGAATAAGTGGACAATGACAGATGGACAAACAAACACAGAGGATAAGGGAACACAGATAGATAATAACGGAAGTTTATTAGTAGGGGAAATGAAAGGGGACAAAGAAATCCAGGAGCAAGATAGTGGAAGTGAATTATTAAAGATGATTGAGAAATTCACGGCCAACATAGAAAGGATGTTGCCAAGTCCCATACATACAGTAGAGAAAACATATAGAATAGAATCAATAGAAATGAATAACGCAGAGAAAGCACAGAAAATAGAAGACACAGGAAATAGAGAAACAAAGGAGGGTCTGTGGAAATTAAGAGCAGCAGACATAGAAAGATTAACAAGAGAGTCAGAGGAAAAATTATATAAGGAGCTAGACGAGATACAAGAGAGTCAAACTTATGATTACGGGTATAGAGAGAATAGGAAAAGTTATCGAAAAGAGAGTCGAATTTATGATTATGGATATAGAGAGAGGAAAGGTCATCGAAGATATGATAATTATAGGTCGAAGGATGAATGGAGATATTAGATCATAAATTGTGGAGGCGGCGGCAACAAAAGTTTGTAATAATAAGGAAAATGAATAGAATGATGGTGCTAGGTAGGGACTGGTTGAACAAGAATAGAATAATAGTGAATTATAGAACACAGAAATAATAGTTAAGAGTACAAAATAGGAGATGAAGGAGGTAGAGTATATTAGGTGAGAGAGACTGGAGACGACGACGGAAGAGTAGAAACAGTTGAAGTGGTAGCGGAGTACTAGTCTGAGAGTGATTAGGCTACAAAGAAAAAGAAAAAGGAGATGTAGTGAAGTACCAATCGGAAGAATTGGGCTACATAGAGTAAGTAGGCAACAAGTAGGAGCCTATGAGAACGAGGTAAGTAGAAAGGTGTAGTCCCGGCAATGTGTTCCGGTGGAAATTAGGCTACACAAAAGAAATATTGTGTAAACAATAAGAGAATATTGCAATGAGCAATGTAGGAATAGGAATAGTGAGAGATTAGAAAGGGTGACGATGAGAGATAGACAAGAGACAGAGACCTAGTCTACAGATTTCATAGGGCCCATATATGAGGTCTGTGAACTAGAAGAAAATACTGACAAACGGAGACAAAATGTTAAATGTTAAGGGGAGTAATAGAGATAGGGCCCTGACGGAAATTGTGAAGGCGGCTCCGACTAGAAGTTAGAGTGAAAATTAAGAAGATGATAGGACACATTAGTTATTATGATGGATAAATAACTAAAAAGGGGTAGGAAGGTGGTGAAGAAGAGTGATAGGTGGGAGATGTGGTCAAGGGGACGTAATGATGAAAATTAAGGAGATGTTGAGAGGGGAGATAATGGGAACACTAGATGTAATTAGGGCGCGGTGAATTGGTAGAAAAGCGTGCAAGGCGAGGGACAGGTGTGAACGAAATTGAAGAGAAAGAACTAGGGGAGAATATAATTCATTCGAGCTTGAGTCGAGGCCAGATGCAGACGTGGTGTCCGACAGGACACAACGAGACTGTGGGCAAGGAACAGTATGAAACAGATTCTGGGTTACAGGTTAGTGTGTGGCCAGTAGTCGAACTAGATAGTTGAGTCACTAAGTTACGGTAGAGATAGATTAAAACAACTAGTGATCTGATGATCGTAGTAACAGGCTAGTCATCAAGTGAGAGATAGCTAAGTTAGTTAATTGCAACTAGGTCTAATGTAGACAAGGCATATCAAGATGAACTGTCGGCTGTGTGCCATTAGGACAGAATTTAGAAATCTTCATCAGTAGAAGATGCATATCACGTTGAACTGTCGGCTGTGTGCCATTAGGACAGAATTTAGAAATCTGCATCAGTAGACAATGCATATCAAGTTGAACTGTCGGCTGTGTGCCATTAGGACAGAATTTAGAAATCTGCATCAGTAGACAATGCATATCAAGTTGAACTGTCGGCTGTGTGCCATTAGGACAGAATTTAGAAATCTGCATCAGTAGACAATGCATATCAAGTTGAACTGTCGGCTGTGTGCCATTAGGACAGAATTTAGAAATCTGCATCAGTAGACAATGCATATCAAGTTGAACTGTCGGCTGTGTGCCATTAGGACAGAATTTAGAAATCTGCATCAGTAGACAATGCATATCAAGTTGAACTGTCGGCTGTGTGCCATTAGGACAGAATTTAGAAATCTTCATCAGTAGACAATGCATATCAAGTTGAACTGTCGGCTGTGTGCCATTAGGACAGAAACTAGAGGCCTTCATCAGTATTAAGGTTTCAAGATGAACTATCGGCTGAGTGCCGTGATTATCAATATAGGACTCTTCATTATTAGCAAGAGTTCAATGTGACTGTCGGCTGAGTGCCGTGATTATCAATATAGGACTCTTCATTATTAGCAAGAGTTCAATGTGACTGTCGGCTGAGTGCCGTTATCAAATAACTAGAGGCCTTCATCAGTATTAAGGTTTCAAGATGAACTATCGGCTGAGTGCCGTGATTATCAATATAGGACTCTTCATTATTAGCAAGAGTTCAATGTGACTGTCGGCTGAGTGCCGTGATTATCAATATAAGGACTCTTCATTATTAGCAAGAGTTCAATGTGACTGTCGGCTGAGTGCCGTTATCAAATAACTAGAGGCCTTCATCAGTATTAAGGTTTCAAGATGAACTATCGGCTGAGTGCCGTGATTATCAATATAGGACTCTTCATTATTAGCAAGAGTTCAATGTGACTGTCGGCTGAGTGCCGTTATCAAATAACTAGAGGCCTTCATCAGTATTAAGGTTTCAAGATGAACTATCGGCTGAGTGCCGTGATTATCAATATAGGACTCTTCATTATTAGCAAGAGTTCAATGTGACTGTCGGCTGAGTGCCGTTATCAAATAACTAGAGGCCTTCATCAGTGTTAAGGTTTCAGGATGAACTATCGGCTGTGTGCCGTGATTATCGATTCGAATCTTTCAGTAGGAGTAAAGTGTTCATATGCACTGTGGGCTGTGTGCCAGGTGCCTTTGTAGAAATCGTCAACAGCAGTTAGCTGTAAGGTGTGAACATGGGGTGTGAATCATATCATTGTGAAGTGTTATTGATGCACCAGTAAGTCTGTCCAGAGAAGTTCTTGTTTACAATTGGTTATCATGCATGACTTAGTGGCGGACGCCATGGCAGTATGTGCAATCTGTTAATGTATTAAACTGTTGTTTATTATTCCTGGTGTTGTTACTTGCTGTGTTGGAAGGGTGACTGATCCTGCGACGAACGAGTCTGGAGTGTCGAGTACAGAAACACAACGCGAAGTCAGTCCACGAGAAGGCGTGAAGCCTGATCCTGAGTGTACCAAAACAAGTGTCGAGAGGCTAAATTTACCAGGAGGGGTAAAACTCGTCTACAAGTAATCATATCATTATAAAATAATTTACTGTAGTTTTCTCAAATAAATCACATCAAATATAAAGGAATCTACGGTAGGTCACTCATACAAATCACATCAAATATAAAGGAATCTACTGTAGCTCTCTGACACAAATCACATCAAATATAAAGGAATCTACTGTAGCTCTCTCACACAAATCACATCAAATATAAAGGAATCTACGGTAGGTCACTCATACAAATCACATCAAATATAAAGGAATCTACGGTAGGTCACTCATACAAATCACATCAAATATAAAGGAATCTACTGTAGCTCTCTCACACAAATCACATCAAATATAAAGGAATCTATGGTAGGTCACTCATACAAATCACATCAAATATAAAGGAATCTACGGTAGGTCACTCATACAAATCACATCAAATATAAAGGAATCTACTGTAGCTCTCTCACACAAATCACATCAAATATAAAGGAATCTACTGTAGCTCTCTCACACAAATCACATCAAATATAAAGGAATCTACTGTAGGTCTCTCATACAAATCACATCAAATGTAAAGGAATCTACTGTAGCTCTCTCACACAAATCACATCAAATATAAAGGAATTTACGGTAGGTCACTCATACAAATCACATCAAATATAAAGGAATCTACTGTAGGTCTCTCATACAAATCACATCAAATATAAAGGAATCTACGGTAGGTCACTCATACAAATCACATCAAATATAAAGGAATCTACTTTAGGTCTCTCATACAAATCACATCAAATATAAAGGAATCTACTGTAGCCCTCTCACACAAATCAGATAAAATATAAAGGAATCTATTGTAGATCTCTCACACAAATCACATCAAAATAGAAGGATTTTGTGAAAATGTCTCACGTAAAAATCACATTATTATTTTGCAAATATTCAACAGATTTCTCTGTTATGTCATCATATTTGTTGGTAGATTTTTTATAAGACCTCAGTACTTGATAATTCTCACTCAACTTTTTGAACAAATCTCTCCCAACATGGGTGTGTGTTTTGCAAGGTATCTTTATATAATCAATTAATCATCAGAAAAACTCTTGCTCAATCAACATCAATATTTGAAGGAAGTTGTAGATTTGTGTGGTTAGGGAACTAAACTACTGAGGAGAACAACCAGGTCTTGATCCCTTCTTCCAGAATCATAAAGCCATAAATGGGTACCATTTTTTCAGGGATTGGGGAAAGAAAAATGACACAGGCAATATTAGTGACCATATTACCTAAAAATGTGCTAATGGTAAAGAAAAATACGGGCACTAACATAATATTTCCAACGTGCCACGAAGCATTTGGAAATCTTTCTTTGAATATTCATGGTAGCTCTACAAATCTACTTATTGGACAGACTTATGTACCTCTTGTAGGGCTTAGAAGAGAAGAACATGCCATTTTCATCAGCGGTATTGAACTTTATTCTCCTAAAATCCTTGACATTTTCTTGTGAATGGGGTTTTGAGAATAACGACGTATTAACCGGGACAATACTGCGTATTCTCGTTACATGAAACATAACATCCGGGCAACGTAGAATGAAAAGCAGTTTGGCAAAGATCTCTTCCTCTAGCCAGTAATCTTTCATTTCTCTAGCCAGGTACAGTTCATCAATCATCTGCAGCAAGAAGTCCACATCCGGTGCTTCCTCGATGTATATGTACAGGATACGTCCAGAGACAAAAGAGACTCGTACAAACTTGAACACAACCAAGACGAAGGAGACGTACATGACGACAACACCACCTTTAAAAATACTGCAGAGGAAATATTTAGAGACCATAAATAAATCTAATGATCAATAAATAAAGCTAACGAGACCATAAATAAATCTAATGATCAATAAATAAATCTAATGAGACAATATATAAATGTAATGAGACGATAAATCAATCTAACAAGACAATAAATAAATCTAATGAGAAAAAAAATAAACCTAATGAGATAATAAATAAAAATCTAATTAAACAATAAATAAATTTAACGAGACAACAATTACATCTAATGAAGCATTAAATAAATCTAACAAGACAATAATAAATCTAAATTGTAAACTTTGAGCATTCAACAAATGTTACTTTTAAGCTTTGTGCAGTAATAAAATGTAAGTTTTTGACTCCATGCAGTAATAACATTTTAAACTTTTACATCTTTGTGGAGTAACCAAGTGTAAACTTTTACATCTTTGTGGAGTAACCAAGTGTAAACTTTTACAACTCTGTGCAGTAACAAAATGTAAACTTTTACATCTTTGTGCAGTAAAGTAAAGTAAAGTGCCCCCGTCACGCCAAGTGGCATATAGGGAATATGGTGTTAGTAACCATAAATTTTACAGACCTTCGGCACATGATTTTTGGGGTAATGTGGTCGGTATTATGCTCGTGCCACTTTATTTTCCCAGAAAAAAATCCAGTACCCATTAAAGGCTGGGTAAACCAATAAGCCGTCGGTTGGGATCGAACCCTACCTCTTGTCCTTTGTAGTCCAGTTCGTCGGTTGGGATCGAACCACTGAGCTATCGCGGCTCCCATCTTTGTGCAGTAACCAAATGTAAACTTTTATAACTCTGTGCAGTAACCAAATGTAAACTTTTAAAACTCTGTGCAGTAACCAAATGTAAACTTTTATAACTCTGTGCAGTAACCAAATGTAAACTTTTATAACTCTGTGCAGTAACCAAATGTAAACTTTTATAACTCTGTGCAGTAACCAAATGTAAACTTTTATAACTCTGTGCAGTAACCAAATGTAAACTTTTATAACTCTGTGCAGTAACCAAATGTAAACTTTTATAACTCTGTGCAGTAACCAAATGTAGTCTTTTAAACTTCATACTATAACCCTAAATTACAATACATATCTATGGGCGTCATTTTTACGATACTATCAGAAAAATGACAAATGCTTATATGTTACATTTGCTTCCAAAAATAGTATTCTCTTTAAACTTTTGCTACACAGCTGTGTGTTTACCCAAGCAGACACACAAGAATCGGATGCTGTAATCATTCCCTGTATTGCTTTAGATTTATAGTCTGAAATTCGAACACATCGCGCAGAGGCTACTGTAGACGTTTATGTTATCTTTTCATACAGCCACCATAAGTCCAGTAATCCGACCATATGTTTAGCTCCCTCAAAGCATCATACGCTGGCTAACATGTGTTACAAAGGTATGTTGGATGTCTCGCCAACGGCTGAGGAAAATTTACCACATCATGAGGAAAAAAAAAAGGACCAAAAAATTGAATTTCTTTAAAATCTGCAAAATTCATTGAAACAAAAAAAAAAAAAAAAAGCCCCCTTCATATTAAACTGTCAAACTTTTTACAATGCACTTGAAAAAAAAAAGAAAAGAAAATCCAACATCAAAGGAAACAAATCCAACACTTAGGGGTCACCAGAACTAGTAATTAGGGAGGTGTACGGAGGGGAAATGTTTGCCTGCTGCAAACTGTCATATTTATAGAATTGGTAATCTGAGGTGGATATTTTTATAATGCAATCATAATGTAGGGATGTACTTCCATTCACTCCATCTACAAAACTACTTCCAACTTTTCACTCTCATCTACAAAACTACTTCCAACTTTTCACTCTCATCTACAAAACTACTTCCAACTTTTCACTCTCATCTACAAAACTACTTCCAACTTTTCACTCTCATCTACAAAACTACTTCCAACTTTTCACTCTCATCTACAAAACTACTTGTAACTACTTTCTCTCATCTACAAAACTACTTGTAACTACTCTCTCTCATCTACAAAACTACTTCCAACTTTTCACTCTCATATACAAAACTACTTCCAACTTTTCACTCTCATCTACAAAACTACTTCCAACTTTTCACTCTCATCTACAAAACTACTTCCAACTTTTCACTCTCATCTACAAAACTACTTCCAACTTTTCACTCTTATCTACAAAACTACTTCCAACTTTTCACTCTCATCTACAAAACTACTTCCAACTTTTCACTCTCATCTACAAAACTACTTCCAACTTTTCACTCTCATCTACAAAACTACTTCCAACTTTTCACTCTCATCTACAAAACTACTTCCAACCTTTCTCTCTCATCTACAAAACTACTTGTAACTACTCACTCTCATCTACAAAACTACTTGTAACTACTCTCTCTCATCTACAAAACTACTTGTAACTACTCACTCTCATCTACAAAACTACTTGTAACTACTCACTCTAGTCTACAAAACTACTTGTAACTACTCACTCTCTTCTACAAAACTACTTGTAACTACTTTCTCTCATCTACAAAACTACTTGTAACTACTCTCTCTCATCTACAAAGCTACTTGTAACTACTCACTCTCATCTACAAAACTACTTGTAACTACTCACTCTCATCTATAAAACTACCTGTAACTACTCTCTCTCATCTACAAAACTACTTGTAACTACTCTCTCTCATCTACAAAACTACTTGTAACTACTCACTCTCATCTACAAAACTACTTGTAACTACTCACTCTAGTCTACAAAACTACTTGTAACTACTCACTCTCATCTACAAAACTACTTGTAACTACTCACTCTAGTCTACAAAACTACTTGTAACTACTCACTCTCTTCTACAAAACTACTTGTAACTACTCTCTCTCATCTACAAAGCTACCTGTAACTACTCACTCTCATCTACAAAACTACTTGTAATTACTCACTCTCATCTATAAAACTACCTGTAACTACTCTCTCTCATCTACAAAACTACCTGTAACTACTCACTCTCATCTACAAAACTACCTGTAACTACTCACTCTCATCTACAAAACTACCTGTAACTACTCACTCTCATCTACAAAACTACCTGTAACTACTCTCTCTCATCTACAAAACTACCTGTAACTACTCACTCTCATCTACAAAACTACCTGTAACTACTCTCTCTCATCTACAAAACTACCTGTAACTACTCACTCTCATCTACAAAACTACCTGTAACTACTCACTCATATAAAGCCCATGATTAACTTGCCTTAATCCAGAAATAAATGCCAAAGATTCTGGTGTTTTCCTGTCATTGAAAGTGATAACATAGGCCTTGGATACGACTGAGGGCTTGACACTTGGTTTATGTATGAACACAGATGAACCTTGTATGATTTCACTCAGACTCCAAGACTCGCTGATTTGTTGAGAGTTTATAAACCGTAAATGTAAGGAGATGTTACTTAATCCTATTCCTGTAACCAGCAGAAGAAAAAGACCAAAAATTGTGTTGAACACATTTTGCAACAGACGGCTCTAGTTACTGACACGAGAAACCCTGGAGCCATTTTTTGTTGCTTTTAATTGCCAATTAATTTGTAATTTATTAATCTTTCCACAGTTATCTCCATTAAAACCCTGTCATTCTCTTATTTAACCTTCTATTCAACTTCCGGAGCAAAATGTCTGTAACGTACAGTGTGTTTTAGATGAAATGTCATTTTCTTTCTTACTGTTATTTTAAATTTAGAAACATTTGTGAAAAACGGCTGTGCTGCAGTGTGGCAATCCCCTTGGTAGTGAATACATTGGCATCTTTTAGCATTGTAAACAGCATTTGTATAACTCCCACTCCCTCACCAACAAAATCATCATCATCGAGTGCAGTCTCCGCAACGAAGGTTGGCTACCATGGAGCGCCATTCTGCTCTGTCTCTTGCTTTGATGATGCAGGTTGTCATAGGCTGATCTGTCCATCTTTTGATGTTATTCATCCATGTTAGTCTTGGTCTGCCTCTTTTACCTTGTATTTTCCCCTCCAGGATTACTTTTAGCAGACTGCTGTGTCTTTTAACATGGCCCAAAAATCCCATTTGTCTTGTTTGAATTGTGTTTAGTAGTTCTCTTTTCATTTTTAGTTGTTTTAAGACTTCATCGTTTGTTTTCTTTTCCTTCCATCCAATTCTACCTATTCTTCTATATATCCACATTTCAAATGCTTCAATTCTCTGTTTTGTTTTCTTGTCTAATGTCCATGTTTCTGCACCATATAGGAATATTGAGAAGATGTAACATTTTGCTATTCTTAGTTTTAGCCCTGGTTTTATTTGTTTTGATGTTAGTATGTTCTTCATGACATTAAATTACTTTTTGCCATTCCTATTCTTTTGTTTATTTTAGTTGTACATTTCCCATTACTGGTTATAGTATGTCCAAGGTAGTTGTAGTTACCAACAAAATAAATAAAAATAAAGAAAAAAACTACACAAATCATACAAGCCAACCATGCCTGCTGACATGTATAATTTGTCTCTCCACAACTTTCTACCTCTACATCTCTTTGTCATTTTTGTTAACTGCCTACCAAATCATTAACACTACCAAATATATTTATTCCATTGCTTCCCTCGATCTCAATTTGTCCTGCCTTTTCCATCCATGTCAAGACTGGCTCTATACAAAACCATTTTATTAGAAGAATGTCCCTAATCCACACTGGCAGGAAGATATAAATAACATATAGAAGGAAGATGTAAATAACATATAGAAGGAAGATGTAAATAACTTATAGAAGGAAGATGTAAATAACATATAGAAGGAAGATGTAAATAACTTATAGAAGGAAGATGTAAATAACTTATAGAAGGAAGATGTAAATAACATATAGAAGGAAGATGTAAATAACATATAGAAGGAAGATGTAAATAACTTATAGAAGGAAGATGTAAATAACTTATAGAAGGAAGATGTAAATAACTTATAGAAGGAAGATGTAAATAACTTATAGAAGGAAGATGTAAATAACATATAGAAGGAAGATGTAAATAACATATAGAAGGAAGATGTAAATAACTTATAGAAGGAAGATGTAAATAACATATAGAAGGAAGATGTAAATAACTTATAGAAGGAAGATGTAAATAACTTATAGAAGGAAGATGTAAATAACATATAGAAGGAAGATGTAAATAACTTATAGAAGGAAGATGTAAATAACATATAGAAGGAAGATGTAAATAACATATAGAAGGAAGATGTAAATAACTTATAGAAGGAAGATGTAAATAACATATAGAAGGAAGATGTAAATAACATATAGAAGGAAGATGTAAATAACATATAGAAGGAAGATGTAAATAACATATAGAAGGAAGATGTAAATAACTTATAGAAGGAAGATGTAAATAACATATAGAAGGAAGATGTAAATAACATATAGAAGGAAGATGTAAATAACTTATAGAAGGAAGATGTAAATAACATATAGAAGGAAGATGTAAATAACATATAGAAGGAAGATGTAAATAACATATAGAAGAAAGATGTAAATAACTTATAGAAGGAAGATGTAAATAACATATAGAAGGAAGATGTAAATAACATATAGAAGGAAGATGTAAATAACTTATAGAAGGAAGATGTAAATAACATATAGAAGGAAGATGTAAATAACATATAGAAGGAAGATGTAAATAACTTATAGAAGGAAGATGTAAATAACATATAGAAGGAAGATGTAAATAACATATAGAAGGAAGATGTAAATAACATATAGAAGGAAGATGTAAATAACATATAGAAGGAAGATGTAAATAACTTATAGAAGGAAGATGTAAATAACATATAGAAGGAAGATGTAAATAACATATAGAAGGAAGATGTAAATAACTTATAGAAGGAAGATGTAAATAACATATAGAAGGAAGATGTAAATAACATATAGAAGGAAGATGTAAATAACTTATAGAAGGAAGATGTAAATAACATATAGAAGGAAGATGTAAATAACTTATAGAAGGAAGATGTAAATAACTTATAGAAGGAAGATGTAAATAACATATAGAAGGAAGATGTAAATAACTTATAGAAGGAAGATGTAAATAACATATAGAAGGAAGATGTAAATAACTTATAGAAGGAAGATGTAAATAACTTATAGAAGGAAGATGTAAATAACTTATAGAAGGAAGATGTAAATAACATATAGAAGGAAGATGTAAATAACATATAGAAGGAAGATGTAAATAACTTATAGAAGGAAGATGTAAATAACTTATAGAAGGAAGATGTAAATAACATATAGAAGGAAGATGTAAATAACTTATAGAAGGAAGATATTAATAACATGTAGAAGAATTGGGGGCCTTGGTAGCCTAGTTGGGAAAACCACCAGACTGGACTTCCGACGTTCAGACAACCCGTGTTCGATTCCCGCTGGGAGCAGTGTGAATTGTACTCGTGGTTGGAAAAAAAAAAATACCCCCACGTTCGACCCAGCTGTTGGCAGAAATTGGTACCAGGGTATTACCCTGGGAAGGTGAGGAATGTCGCCTCACATCTGAGTTTCGATGCTTGAGGCGACACTATACAGAAATCTCAGAACATTTCTGGATAGGCGGCCGAGCACCTAGGGGTGGAAACTCGCATGCTAAGACGCCGGTTCAAGCCTCGTACTTTACCTTTACCTATATAGTAGAATTTCCATACTCCACTCTTGTAATAAGATATAAATAACATATAGAAGGAAGCTATAAATAATTTATAGAAGGAAAATATAAATAACTTATAGAAGAATTTCCCTATTCCACACTTGCATGAAGATATAAATAACATACAGAAGAATTTCCCTACTTCAAACTTGTAGGAAGATATAAAAACTTAATATACTACTACTAGAAACTCACCACTTACAAGCTTATCATTGAATGCTAGAAAGTCATCCTCTACTGATTTGTTCCTGAAGAGACTAGATACCTACAAACTCATCACTGATGATGTTAGACATCCAGCTTTCACAAACTTATCATTGGCAATGCTTTAAACTCACCTTGTGCAGAGTCATGCTATAAACTCACTTTGTATAGAGCTGTGCTATAAACTCACCTTGCAGAGCTGTGCTATAAACTCACCTTGCAGAGCTGTGCTATAAACTCACCTTGCAGAGCTGTGCTATAAACTCAATCTGTATAGAGCTGTGCTATAAACTCACCTCGCAGAGCTGTGCTATAAACTCAATTTGTATAGAGCTGTGCTATAAACTCCCTTTGTATAGAGCTGTGCTATAAACTCACTTTGTATAGAGCTGTGCTATAACTCACTTTGTATAGAGCTGTGCTATAAACTCACTTTGTATAGAGCTGTGCTATAAACTCACTTTGTATAGAGCTGTGCTATAAACTCACTTTGTATAGAGCTGTGCTATAAACTCACTTTGTTTAGAGCTGTGCTATAAACTCACTATGTATAGAGCTGTGCTATAAACTCACTTTGTATAGAGCTGTGCTATAAACTCACTTTGTATAGAGCTGTGCTATAAACTCACTTTGTATAGAGCTGTGCTATAAACTCACTTTGTATAGAGCTCTGCTATAAACTCACTTTGTATAGAGCTGTGCTATAAACTCACCACATACAGAGTTGTGCTAGGAACTCACCTTCCACAAGCCTGTCCAATACAATCAGCTCAGAATTACTTGAAAGCCGCAGAAATCGAGGATATACTCCATAAATATCCCTAAGGAAAATTCAAAAAGTCCACAATGAAGTCAGCAAATGAAATATCTATAAAAAAAAAATCCACATATGCAAAATAACTGACCTAGACAGACCTGTAGAAGGAGAGATAGAAACAAATATCAGATGGACAGAAAACAGTCGTTATTTGTGTCCATGTAATAAGATGAGAACAGCTGGAATATATTGTGACAGCTTGAAAAATTGACGGTTTAAAAACATTTTAAAAGAATGGTCTTGTGAAAAGTCAACAACCAACAACCGAACCAATAAACAGCTATAGTGATAGAAAGTTGTGGAGAGACATGATCAACTATGCCAGTAGATGTGATACTTCATGATAATAAAAGGGATAACATAATTCATTCATTCCTTGGGTGTCATCTCCACATCGAAGGTTGGCTACCGTGAAGTGTCATTTTATTCTGTCTCTTGTCTTGATGGTGCACGTTGTCATAGACTCACCTGTCCACCTTTTGATGTTATCAACCCCATTTAGTCTTGGTCTGCCTTGTACCCTCCCATGATATTCACAATAGATTATAACATCCTCTATCAAGTTGCCCCAGGTCTGTTCTTCCATCTTTCCGGTGGAGTCCATTCCATGACAGCTATTGTGATTGTTTCTGGAACTCTCCTGATCACGTGACATCTACAACCCTATAATCTGAGTGATTATGTACTTCCCTTCTTGATTTTGGCCAAAAATAATCAGAAATGTTCCCTCTGGCAGGATATAGAAAATAATGACAGAATTTGCATTTCAATTTCTGTTTGCTAGAATTCTTAATCAAACAAAGCACACAGCTCACGTATATCATGGTTTTTGGAGCATCACCAAATGTTGGTTATGCTGACTACTGCTACAGTATTGAAGACAAATTGAGTTTTTTTTTCATACCATCAGTTTGTTTCACAAAGAAACTGATATATAGAGTTTGTCCTTCTCTTCTGCTATGTTCACCTTATGAACATTTAAGATCCATCCTTAAAAGAACATTACATTGTCAAAGATGACACTTGTTGTCATTTGCAGCAAACTCTAATATTTTGTACATTTGTCTCAACTCATCCAACTTCAGAAAACATTAATCATGAAGATACAGACTTTCATTAATGGATGCTTACGCAGAATAAAAGGATGGAAATGGCAGGACAAAATCACTAACATAGAATTATGGAAATGTACCAGTCAAATACCAGTGGATAAGGAGATACAGCGAAGACGATGGCGCTGGATAGGACACACACTGCGGAAGCCAAATGAGAGTATTACACAACAGGCCCTTTTCTGGAATCCCCAAGGGAAAAGACAAAGAGGAAGACCAAGGAATTCTTGGAGAAGACAGATAGAAGTAGAGATGAAGATGATGGGGAAGGCATGGAATGATCTTAAAAGAATGGCAAAAAACAGATCGACTTGAAAAGTGTTTGCTGAAGACCTATGCTCCACAGAGAGCTGAAAGTGTTTGTTGAAGACCTATGCTCCACAGGGAGCTGAAAGAGTTTGTTGAAGACCTATGCTCCACAGGGAGCTGAAAATGTTTGTTGAAGACCTATGCTCCACAGGGAGCTGAAAGTGTTTGTTGAAGACCTATGCTCCACAGGGAGCTGAAAGTGTTTGTTGAAGACCTATGCTCCACAGGGAGCTGAAAGTGTTTGTTGAAGACCTATGCTCCACAGGGAGCTGAAAGTGTTTGTTGAAGACCTATGCTCCACTGGAAGCTAAAAAGGTAGTAGAAGAAGAAGATACAACTTCAGAAAACACTGTTGCATCTGTTTTGCCATCCGTCTTCAACTTGCTGGGTTAGGGGTTGGTCTGTTACCAAGCTCAACTTAGGGGGTGGGGTGGGGGGGGGGGGGGGGGGGGGGGGGGTTTCTAATTTACTGACCACTTCCAACCCAGGTGTCATGGGTGCATCTGGTGTTTGATATTTCTATAATCCATCTTTTGGGAGGTCTCTCCTTTTGCTATCAATTCCTGTTATGGGTTAGATTTTGCTGGTGGTCGCAGTATTTAATGTGATAACAGCAGAACACAATTAAAATAGCTAGAAACAAAACAATTAGAAATCAGCTGAAAACAACACAACAAAAATCAGCAGAGAATAAGACAACAAAATAATAGCTACACAACACAACTAAAACAATTTAAAACAATTTAAAACAACGCAACTAAATTACAAACTCAGAACATCATCAGATTGCATATCCTTGGCAGAATATTGCATTCACCACAGCCTGTCTGAAAGAATCTCTGTCTCTAGCCAGATCTACCACAGAACGTTACATTCACTACAGCCCGTCTGAAAGGATCTCTGTCTCTAGCCAGATCTCCCACAGAACGTTACATTCACCACAGCCTGTCTGAAAGGATCTCTGTCTCTAGCCAGATCTCCCACAGAACGTTACATTCACCACAGCCTGTCTGAAAGAATCTCTGTCTCTAGCCAGATCTACCACAGAACGTTGCATTCACCACAGCCTGTCTGAAAGAATCTCTGTCTCTAGCCAGATCTACCACAGAACGTTACATTCACCACAGCCCGTCTGAAAGGATCTCTGTCTCTAGCCAGATCTCCCACAGAACGTTACATTCACCACAGCCTGTCTGAAAGGATCTCTGTCTCTAGCCAGATCTCCCACAGAACGTTACATTCACCACAGCCTGTCTGAAAGAATCTCTGTCTCTAGCCAGATCTCCCACAGAACGTTACATTCACCACAGCCCGTCTGAAAGAATCTCTGTCTCTAGCCAGATCTCCCACAGAATGTTACATTCACCACAGCCCGTCTGAAAGAATCTCTGTCTCTAGCCAGATCTCCCACAGAACGTTACATTCACCACAGCCTGTCTGAAAGAATCTCTGTCTCTAGCCAGATCTCCCACAGAACATTACATTCACCACAGCCTGTCTGAAAGAATCTCTGTCTCTAGCCAGATCTCCCACAGAACGTTACATTCACCACAGCCTGTCTGAAAGAATCTCTGTCTCTAGCCAGATCTCCCACAGAACGTTACATTCACCACAGCCTGTCTGAAAGAATCTGTCTCTAGCCAGATCTCCCACAGAACGTTGCATTCACCACAGCCTGTTTGAAAGAATCTCTGTCTCTAGCCAGATCTCCCACAGAACATTACATTCACCACAGCCTGTCTGAAAGAATCTCTGTCTCTAGCCAGATCTCCCACAGAACGTTGCATTCACCACAGCCTGTCTGAAAGAATCTCTGTCTCTAGCCAGATCTCCCACAGAACGTTACATTCACCACAGCCTGTCTGAAAGAATCTGTCTCTAGCCAGATCTCCCACAGAACGTTACATTCACCAAGGCCTGTCTGAAAGAATCTGTCTCTAGCCAGATCTCCCACAGAATGTTACATTCACCACAGCCTGTCTGAAAGAATCTCTGTCTCTAGCCAGATCTCCCACAGAACGTTACATTCACCACAGCCTGTCTGAAAGAATCTCTGTCTCTAGCCAGATCTACCACAGAACGTTGCATTCACCACAGCCTGTCTGAAAGAATCTCTGTCTCTAGCCAGATCTACCACAGAACGTTACATTCACCACAGCCCGTCTGAAAGGATCTCTGTCTCTAGCCAGATCTCCCACAGAACGTTACATTCACCACAGCCTGTCTGAAAGGATCTCTGTCTCTAGCCAGATCTCCCACAGAACGTTACATTCACCACAGCCCGTCTGAAAGAATCTCTGTCTCTAGCCAGATCTCCCACAGAACGTTACATTCACCACAGCCTGTCTGAAAGAATCTCTGTCTCTAGCCAGATCTCCCACAGAACGTTACATTCACCACAGCCCATCTGAAAGAATCTCTGTCTCTAGCCAGATCTCCCACAGAACGTTACATTCACCACAGCCTGTCTGAAAGAATCTCTGTCTCTAGCCAGATCTCCCACAGAACATTACATTCACCACAGCCTGTCTGAAAGAATCTCTGTCTCTAGCCAGATCTCCCACAGAACGTTACATTCACCACAGCCTGTCTGAAAGAATCTCTGTCTCTAGCCAGATCTCCCACAGAACGTTACATTCACCACAGCCTGTCTGAAAGAATCTGTCTCTAGCCAGATCTCCCACAGAACGTTGCATTCACCACAGCCTGTTTGAAAGAATCTCTGTCTCTAGCCAGATCTCCCACAGAACATTACATTCACCACAGCCTGTCTGAAAGAATCTCTGTCTCTAGCCAGATCTCCCACAGAACGTTGCATTCACCACAGCCTGTCTGAAAGAATCTCTGTCTCTAGCCAGATCTCCCACAGAACGTTACATTCACCACAGCCTGTCTGAAAGAATCTGTCTCTAGCCAGATCTCCCACAGAACGTTACATTCACCAAGGCCTGTCTGAAAGAATCTGTCTCTAGCCAGATCTCCCACAGAACGTTACATTCACCACAGCCTGTCTGAAAGAATCTCTGTCTCTAGCCAGATCTCCCACAGAACGTTACATTCACCACAGCCTGTCTGAAAGAATCTCTGTCTCTAGCCAGATCTCCCACAGAACGTTACATTCACCACAGCCTGTCTGAAAGAATCTCTGTCTCTAGCCAGATCTCCCACAGAATGTTACATTCACCACAGCCTGTCTGAAAGAATCTCTGTCTCTAGCCAGATCTCCCACAGAACGTTACATTCACCACAGCCTGTCTGAAAGAATCTGTCTCTAGCCAGATCTCCCACAGAACGTTACATTCACCAAGGCCTGTCTGAAAGAATCTGTCTCTAGCCAGATCTCCCACAGAACGTTACATTCACCACAGCCTGTCTGAAAGAATCTCTGTCTCTAGCCAGATCTCCCACAGAACGTTACATTCACCACAGCCTGTCTGAAAGAATCTCTGTCTCTAGCCAGATCTCCCACAGAACGTTACATTCACCACAGCCTGTCTGAAAGAATCTCTGTCTCTAGCCAGATCTCCCACAGAATGTTACATTCACCACAGCCTGTCTGAAAGAATCTCTGTCTCTAGCCAGATCTACCACAGAACATTACATTCACCACAGCCTGTCTGAAAGAATCTCTGTCTCTAGCCAGATCTCCCACAGAACGTTACATTCACCACAGCCTGTCTGAAAGAATCTCTGTCTCTAGCCAGATCTCCCACAGAACGTTACATTCACCACAGCCCGTCTGAAAGAATCTCTGTCTCTAGCCAGATCTCCCACAGAATGTTACATTCACCACAGCCTGTCTGAAAGAATCTCTGTCTCTAGCCAGATCTCCCACTTCTGTTGTCATGTTCAAGGTCTCCAACTCAGAACAAGAAAATTTAAAATACCAAAAACAGCCCAACTAAAATACCAAATGAAAACATCACAATTAAAATACTTGTACAAGCCAAAAACAAAGCAGCTAAAATACCAGCTGTAAACAATATATTACAATTTAAATAACAGCTTTAAAAAAATGTAAAACATGGTATGAATTCAAGACTAAACTGTGTAAAAGACAAGATCTTGTGCTTACACTGAACTATTGCTGGAACCATTCACAATACTTGCCAGGGTGTATGCTACCATTTTGTTTTTTTCTGAAGGTTTTCGTAAGTCAGTTTCAAACTGGCCCCTCAATTCTGCGAACTGTGACTTATCTGGCATCCTGAAGTTGGATAACATGATAACGATATTAATTCTTTAGTTGTCACTCCAACATTATGTTATCAATGACAAGTTATTTATTCAAATGGTATGACTTCAGCTTGCTTGCACTCGCCCGATGACTAAAGGAGTACACCCCTTCATCCTCCGCCCTTAAAAGGACGTTAAGTGGGTGTGTTTACGTTGTTTTCTGGTTTGCAGTGTAACTGTGATATTTGCGCCATTTGCCCCAACACATCCGACTTCAGCACAACATTTTTGAGTACCGGGTTGTCTTCCCTCTTCGATCCCTACTGGCTTGGCCAGACTAGACAGGTTAATGTGTTACTAGAAGCGCCACAGAGAGGTGGAGCAGGGTCTGGATGGTACTGGTTCACCGATCCTGGCACAAGCCATCAGCTGAGGGCCACTGACAACTTCCAGTGCCTTCACCTCCTGACTTCAGCTTTATGTTGTGACTGTTTGTGTTCGCCCAATGACTAAAGAAATAGAACTCTTCATCATGTGGCATTGGTAAAAAGTATGCTAAGTGAGCATAGAAGCATCGTGTTGTCGTTTGTAATAGAACTGTGATGTTTGTGCCTTTAGTCCCAACGTTTGTAATAGAACTGTGATGTTTGTGCCTTTAGTCCCAACATTTGTAATAGAACTGTGCTGTTTGTGCCTTTAGTCCCAACGTTTGTAATAGAACTGTGATGTTTGTGCCTTTAGTCCCAACACATCCGACTTCAGCACAGCATTTTTGAGTATCATGTTGCCTTCCCTCTTGATCTTTACTCACTAGGCCAGACAAGACTGGTTAGTCTGTTTCTAGGGGTACTGCGAAGAGGTGGAGTAGGATCATGATGGTTGTGGTTTACTGAACCTGGCGCAAGTCATCAGCTATGATTTGCTGACAGTTTTCAGCCCTGTTGCTAAACAGTGCCTTAGCACCCAGCTGCATGTTGATAACATAGATCATAAAACAAACCAACACTGTGGTCCAACAGGCAAATAATTGCAGTGCTGATGTAAAGCTGGTATGCAGGGAATGAGTTGAACACAGTGTACGATGTCAGGTTTACAAAAGAGGACAAGACACCTAAGTCCTCCCATTATACCAACACCTAACCTGCAACAACCCTCCTACAACCTTTACTTCCCCTTTCCCAAATCCGCCCCCGTCCTCATTTAGCCTAAGTCTGTGTTCCTCCATAGCATGTGGCCAGGTAGCATTCTCTGACTTCAGAGGTACTATCATTTTTTTGTCCCATCAAAAGCTTGCACATTTATGGCTACATTTTTCCTACCAATTTTGCCCAGGCTGTGACCATTTTTGGCCTGTTCTTTTCTATTTCCAATTACTGAGGGTTCTTTAACATGTGCAGCATGTACAAGGGACCTCCTATTTTTTGCCAATACCTGAGAGAACTAAATATTGGATCTCACTGGGTAAAGAAGATCTGACAGTCTAATAGGTGACTGGGTCGGGAAGATCTGACAGTATAATAGGTGACTGGGTCGGGAAGATCTGACAGTCTAATAGGTGACTGGGTCGGGAAGATCTGACAGTCTAATAGGTGACTGGGTCGGGAAGATCTGACAGTCTAATAGGTGACTCGGTCGGGAAGATCTGACAGTCTAATAGGTGACTGGGTCGGGAAGATCTGACAGTCTAATAGGTGACTCGGTCGGGAAGATCTGACAGTCTAATAGGTGACTGGGTCGGGAAGATCTGACAGTCTAATAGGTGACTGGGTCGGGAAGATCTGACAGTCTAATAGGTGACTCGGTCGGGAAGATCTGACAGTCTAATAGGTGACTGGGTCGGGAAGATCTGACAGTCTAATAGGTGACTCGGTCGGGAAGATCTGACAGTCTAATAGGTGACTCGGTCGGGAAGATCTGACAGTCTAATAGGTGACTGGGTCGGGAAGATCTGACAGTCTAATAGGTGACTGGGTCGGGAAGATCTGACAGTCTAATAGGTGACTGGGTCGGGAAGATCTGACAGTCTAATAGGTGACTGGGACGGGAAGATCTGACAGTCTAATAGGTGACTGGGTCGGGAAGATCTGACAGTCTAATAGGTGACTGGGTCGGGAAGATCTGACAGTCTAATAGGTGACTGGGTCGGGAAGATCTGACAGTCTAATAGGTGACTGGGTCGGGAAGATCTGACAGTCTAATAGGTGACTGGGTCGGGAAGATCTGACAGTCTAATAGGTGACTGGGTCGGGAAGATCTGACAGTCTAATAGGTGACTGGGTCGGGAAGATCTGACAGTCTAATAGGTGACTGGGACGGGAAGATCTGACAGTCTAATAGGTGACTGGGTCGGGAAGATCTGACAGTCTAATAGGTGACTGGGTCGGGAAGATCTGACAGTCTAATAGGTGACTGGGTCGGGAAGATCTGACAGTCTAATAGGTGACTGGGTCGGGAAGATCTGACAGTCTAATAGGTGACTGGGTCGGGAAGATCTGACAGTCTAATAGGTGACTGGGTCGGGAAGATCTGACAGTCTAATAGGTGACTGGGTCGGGAAGATCTGACAGTCTAATAGGTGACTGGGTCGGGAAGATCTGACAGTCTAATAGGTGACTGGGTCGGGAAGATCTGACAGTCTAATAGGTGACTGGGTCGGGAAGATCTGACAGTCTAAAAGGTGACTGGGTCGGGAAGATCTGACAGTCTAATAGGTGACTGGGTCGGGAAGATCTGACAGTCTAATAGGTGACTGGGTCGGGAAGATCTGACAGTCTAATAGGTGACTGGGTCGGGAAGATCTGACAGTCTAATAGGTGACTGGGTCGGGAAGATCTGACAGTCTAATAGGTGACTCGGTCGGGAAGATCTGACAGTCTAATAGGTGACTGGGTCGGGAAGATCTGACAGTCTAATAGGTGACTGGGTCGGGAAGATCTGACAGTCTAATAGGTGACTGGGTCGGGAAGATCTGACAGTCTAATAGGTGACTGGGTCGGGAAGATCTGACAGTCTAATAGGTGACTGGGTCGGGAAGATCTGACAGTCTAATAGGTGACTGGGTCGGGAAGATCTGACAGTCTAATAGGTGACTGGGTCGGGAAGATCTGACAGTCTAATAGGTGACTCGGTCGGGAAGATCTGACAGTCTAATAGGTGACTGGGTCAGGAAGATCTGACAGTCTAATAGGTGACTGGGTCGGGAAGATCTGACAGTCTAATAGGTGACTCGGTCGGGAAGATCTGACAGTCTAATAGGTGACTGGGTCGGGAAGATCTGACAGTCTAATAGGTGACTGGGTCGGGAAGATCTGATAGTCTAATAGGTGACTCGGTCGGGAAGATCTGAGTCTAATAGGTGACTCGGTCGGAAGATCTGACAGTCTAATAGGTGACTGGGTCGGGAAGATCTGACAGTCTAATAGGTGACTGGGTCGGAAGATCTGACAGTCTAATAGGTGACTGGGTCGGGAAGATCTGACAGTCTAATAGGTGACTGGGTCGGGAAGATCTGACAGTCTAATAGGTGACTGGGTCGGGAAGATCTGACAGTCTAATAGGTGACTGGGTGGGGAAGATCTGACAGTCTAATAGGTGACTGGGTGGGGAAGATCTGACAGTCTAATAGGTGACTGGGTCGGGAAGATCTGACAGTCTAATAGGTGACTGGGTAGGGAAGATCTGACAGTCTAATAGGTGACTGGGTCGGGAAGATCTGACAGTCTAATAGGTGACTGGGTCGGGAAGATCTGACAGTCTTATAAGTGACTGGGTAGGGAAGATCGGACAGTCTTATAAGTGACTGGGTGGGGAAGATCGGACAGTCTTATAAGTGACTGGGTAGGGAAGACCTGATAGTCTTATAAGTGGCTGGGTAGGGAAGACCTGATAGTCTTATAAGTGGCTGGGTAGGGAAGACCTGATAGTCTTATAAGTGGCTGGGTAGGGAAGACCTGATAGTCTTATAAGTGGCTGGGTAGGGAAGATACAATAGTCTTATAAGTGACTGGGTAGGGAAGATACAATAGTCTTATAAGTGACTGGGTAGGGAAGATACAATAGTCTTATAAGTGGCTGGGTAGGGAAGATCTGATAGTCTTATAAGTGGCTGGGTAGGGAAGATACAATAGTCTTATAAGTGACTGGGTAGGGAAGATACAATAGTCTTATAAGTGGCTGGGTAGGGAAGATACAATAGTCTTATAAGTGACTGGGTAGGGAAGATCGGACAGTCTTATAAGTGGCTGGGTAGGGAAGATACAATAGTCTTATAAGTGGCTGGGTAGGGAAGATACAATAGTCTTATAAGTGGCTGGGTAGGGAAGATACAATAGTCTTATAAGTGACTGGGTAGGGAAGATCGGACAGTCTTATAAGTGACTGGGTAGGGAAGATCGGACAGTCTTATAAGTGGCTGGGTAGGGAAGATACAAGTCTTATAAGTGACTGGGTAGGGAAGATACAATAGTCTTATAAGTGACTGGGTAGGGAAGATACAATAGTCTTATAAGTGACTGGGTAGGGAAGACCTGATAGTCTTATAAGTGACTGGGTAGGGAAGACCTGATAGTCTTATAAGTGACTGGGTAGGGAAGACCTGATAGTCTTATAAGTGGCTGGGTAGGGAAGATACAATAGTCTTATAAGTGACTGGGTAGGGAAGACCTGATAGTCTTATAAGTGACTGGGTAGGGAAGATACAATAGTCTTATAAGTGGCTGGGTAGGGAAGATACAATAGTCTTATAAGTGACTGGGTAGGGAAGACCTGATAGTCTTATAAGTGGCTGGGTAGGGAAGATACAATAGTCTTATAAGTGACTGGGTAGGGAAGACCTGATAGTCTTATAAGTGGCTGGGTATGGAAGATACAATAGTCTTATAAGTGACTGGGTAGGGAAGATACAATAGTCTTATAAGTGACTGGGTAGGGAAGATACAATAGTCTTATAAGTGGCTGGGTAGGGAAGATACAATAGTCTTATAAGTGGCTGGGTAGGGAAGATACAATAGTCTTATAAGTGACTGGGTAGGGAAGATACAATAGTCTTATAAGTGGCTGGGTAGGGAAGATACAATAGTCTTATAAGTGACTGGGTAGGGAAGATACAATAGTCTTATAAGTGACTGGGTAGGGAAGATACAATAGTCTTATAAGTGACTGGGTAGGGAAGATCGGACAGTCTTATAAGTGACTGGGTAGGGAAGATCGGACAGTCTAATAAGTGACTGGTTGGGGAAGATCGGACAGTCTTATAAGTGACTGGGTAGGGAAGATCGGACAGTCTTATAAGTGACTGGGTAGGGAAGATCGGACAGTCTTATAAGTGACTGGGTAGGGAAGATCGGACAGTCTAATAAGTGACTGGTTGGGGAAGATCGGACAGTCTTATAAGTGGCTGGGTAGGGAAGATATAACAGTCTTATAAGTGACTGGGTAGGGAAGACCTGATAGTCTTATAAGTGGCTGGGTAGGGAAGACCTGATAGTCTTATAAGTGGCTGGGTAGGGAAGATCTGATAGTCTTATAAGTGGCTGGGTAGGGAAGATCTGATAGTCTTATAAGTGACTGGGTAGGGAAGATACAATAGTCTTATAAGTGGCTGGGTAGGGAAGATACAATAGTCTTATAAGTGGCTGGGTAGGGAAGATACAATAGTCTTATAAGTGACTGGGTAGGGAAGATACAATAGTCTTATAAGTGACTGGGTAGGGAAGATACAATAGTCTTATAAGTGACTGGGTAGGGAAGATACAATAGTCTTATAAGTGACTGGGTAGGGAAGATATAATAGTCTTATAAGTGGCTGGGTAGGGAAGATACAATAGTCTTATAAGTGGCTGGGTAGGGAAGATATAATAGTCTTATAAGTGGCTGGGTAGGGAAGATACAATAGTCTTATAAGTGACTGGGTAGGGAAGATATAATAGTCTTATAAGTGGCTGGGTAGGGAAGATATAATAGTCTTATAAGTGGCTGGGTAGGGAAGACCTGATAGTCTTATAAGTGACTGGGTAGGGAAGATATAATAGTCTTATAAGTGAATTAAAATGTAATGAAAACCTAGCTAGAAAGACTCATTAGTCTTGTATGAGAATTAAAATTTGATGCAAACTAGTCTAGGCAAGACTTGTTAATCTAGTAAGAGAATTAAAACATGCAGCAAACCAAGGCAGAGATGACTCAACAGTCTAGTTAGTAAGACTACTTTTTTAGGATCAATGACTTTGACAATAAACAAATGCTGCCCCACATTTGATCTATTGACCTCTCGAGCCGTAGCCGGCCCATGTCCTTTGTAGTCCAGTTCACTAACCACTGAGCTATCGCGGCTCCCGCCCCACATTAGGGTCAAACAAAAACAAAGACTAGTGAAGTATATTACATACATCAAACGACGGAACAAGATAATAAAACAAACCATCTGAGCCGAAAATCTGTGAAATGAAACACTAACATCATTCAAAAGAATGAATTAATAGTGTCAGTTAAGTTTCCTGATATCTGCCACAAACATTTGTCCATCACAACTTGTTGGTAGGGCAGAAAATGTTAATAAGGATGACTACAACACTAAGATAAAACACAGACTTCATTGATAAGATTACAACAAACCTTAGACACTTTTACTTCCTAGATAAAAACAGTCTACACTGAAACAAATGTAGCTACAAATTGTTAGTAACCTATGCTGTTTATTACTATATTATAATTGAACTGGACTACAAAGGACAAGAAGTCGGGTTTGATCCTGACCGATGGATTCCGGGTTCATTCAGCCTTAAATGGGTACTGGATTTTTTCTGGGAAAGTAAAACGGCACGGGTGTAATACCGACCACATTACCCCAAAAATCATGTGCCGAAGGTCTATTAAAATTATGGTCACTAACACAATATTCCTTATATGCCACTTGGCGTGACAGGGCTCTATACTTTTTTAAAAATTATATTATAGTATTATGAGAGTGGTTCATGCCTCACCAAGAAGGTGCCAAAACAAAAAGACCAAGACAATACAAATCTAAGAAACTTTAACTTTAATTACTAGAAAGCTAAGAAAAATTAACCCTGACTGATAAAATTACTACAAATATAAGAAATGTAACTTTACTGATAAAATTACTACAAATATAAGAAAATGTAACTTTACTGATAAAATTGCTACAAATATAAGAAATGTAACTTTACTGATAAAATTACTACAAATATAAGAAAATGTAACTTTACTGATAAAATTACTACAAATATAAGAAAATGTAACTTTACTGATAAAATTACTACAAATATTAGAAAATGTAACTTTACTGATAAAATTACTACAAATATAAGAAAATGTAACTTTACTGATAAAATTACTACAAATATTAGAAAATGTAACTTCACTGATAAAATTACTACAATATTAGAAAATGTAACTTTACTGATAAAATTACTACAAATATTAGAAAATGTAACTTTACTGATAAAATTACTGCAAACTTAAGAAATTTTAACTTAAATGATTTGATACAAACCTAAAAAATATAACTTGACTGATAAATAAGGTTGATACAAACCTAAACAAAAATGTAATGACTGATAAATTCACTACAAGCCTAAGAAAACCTATATTGGCTGGCAAGACTGAAACAAATCTAAACAATTCTAACACGACTGATTAAATTCACTTTTAACCTAAGAAATATTACTTTAATTGATACAATAATTACAATACTCAATTTAACTTCACTGATGAGATTACAATAAACCTAAACATATTTAACCTAAACATATTTAACCTAAACATATTTAACCTAAACATTTTTCGGGGACAACATGAGGAGAGGAAAGTTGGAATACTTGGTTACAACTGGCAAAATACAGGGAAAGAGAGATCGCAGATGACAAAGAGAGAAAATGCTAGATAACTCGATGTCATGGCATGGAAAACGGTCAACAACAGAACTGATACAATGGAAGGTGGACAAAAGATTGTGGAAGGACATGATCGCCTATGCCAATCGGTATGGCACATGATGATAAACATATTGACACTGACTGATCGAATTATTATAAATATACGAAAATGTTTGTTATTGGGATCATCACTGCACATCAGACAAATCTATAGATGCTTCGACCCCTCTAGAAAATCTGAAATATTTCCGTATGTTTCCCCGCACTGTGCGCCATACCGATTTAGGAAGCGTATGTTTCGCTGCATAGTGCGCCAAGCTCAATTTGATTAGTGTGAATGTCATCAAACCATATTCTTTTTACATGTATTGTACAATCTTGATATTGGTGAAATCTAATTCCTTGTTAAATTATCTAAAATTTCATAAACAATATGTTATATGTTAGATAAATACAAACATGTAGATATATTCTTAAAATCACAAAAAATGTTGTCTTTGAAATCTCTTCCATTGTGTCGATAAAAAGCTTCCGTACGAAAGACTTAAGAGAAACCTGGCCCACTGAATGAACTCTGTAGCATTGGCCTGGGATATATGGTGTTTATAGATCTTTGCTTTGGCCAGGCAGCGGCCATAAAGGCATACTCTTTTTGATTTTAACTGCCAAAGGATCTTTAACATGTGGGAGTGCACAGAGGACCTCTTTTTTATTGCCGTTATCCGAGTAGGCTAGACATCAGATCTCACTTCCCAAGAGATCAGGGGAGGGTAACATCATAAAGAAACCACTGAATCATTCTTCCTACTCCTTGAAAAATCAGCACCGCTTCTGGTGAGCTTTGAACCCAGGTTTTCCTGTCCTGAGTCCAACGTTGTACCTCTAGACCACCCAACCCCCATAAGAAACTTTAACTTGACTGATAAGATGTCTACAAACCTAAGAAACTTTAACTTGACTGATAAGATGACTACAAACCTAAGAAACTTTAACTTGACTGATAAGATGACTACAAACCTAAGAAACTTTAACTTGACTGATAAGACCAGCTTTTTACTTTTAGTGTGGTCAAGTTCATCTGCCATAGCTTCTTGTCCAAATGGACTAATTCCCAAATAGAGAGTGACTTGCCATCAAATTCTATCAGAGTCACGTCACTGGGACTGTAACCACTAAGAAAGCTATAAGCATTCTGAGAGGGAATAAAAAACAATGTTTACAAATTGAACCAGTTCTCCAGACAAAGTTTGCAATGAGAATGGGTTCATCAAACAAATTTGCAATGAGGATGGGTTTATGGAACAAATTTGCAATGAGGATGAGTTTATGAGTTTATGGAACAAATTTGCAATGAGGATGGGTTTATGGAACAAAGTTTGCAATGAGAATGGGTTCATCAAACAAATTTGCAATGAGGATGAGTTTATGGAACAAATTTGCAATGAGAATGGGTTCATCAAACAAATTTGCAATGAGGATGGGTTTATGGAACAAATTTGCAATGAGGATGGGTTTATGGAACAAAGTTTGCAATGAAGATATGGGTTTATGAAACAAATTTGCAATGAGGATGAGTTTATGGAACAAATTTGCAATGAGGATGGGTTTATGGAACAAAGTTTGCAATGAAGATATGGGTTTATGAAACAAATTTGCAATGAGGATGGGTTTATGGAACAAATTTGCAATGAGGATGGGTTTATGGAACAAAGTTTGCAATGATGATGGGTTCATCAAACAAATTTGCAATGAGGATGGGTTTATGGAACAAATTTGCAATGAGGATGGGTTTATGAAACAAATTTGCAATGAGGATGGGTTTATGGAACAAATTTGCAATGAGGATGGGTTTATGAAACAAATTTGCAATGAGGATGGGTTTATGGAACAAATTTGCAATGAGGATGGGTTTATGAAACAAATTTGCAATGAGGATGGGTTTATGAAACAAATTTGCAATGAGGATGGGTTTATGAAACAAATTTGCAATGAGGATGGGTTTATGGAGCAAAGTTTGCAATGATGATGGGTTTATGAAACAAATTTGCAATGAGGATGGGTTTATGAAACAAAGTTTGCAATGAGGATGGGTTTATTGAACAAAAGGCTGCAATGAGGATGAGTTCTTGGACCAAAAGTTACACCTCAGATAGGTTAATGAAACAAATATTACAATGAGAATGAGTTCATGGAACAAACATTGCAGAAGAGGATTATGTCACAGAACAAAGATTGTATTGAAGATGAGTTCATGTAACAAAGGCTGCAATGAGGATGAGTTCATGGAACCAAGGAGGCAGAGGGTAATTTTATAAAGCTCAGCATATGAAGGGGGTGAGTTTATGACATGAAAAAGGTGCTCTGGACAAGAAAAAACAAAGGAAGATCTGTAAAAATAGAAACAAATAAGATATCTATATTTGGAAACATATAAGATTCTTCTCCTTCTTCTTCCTTTCAGCTCCGTGTGGAGCATAGGTCTTCAACAAACACTTTCCAAGTAGTTCTGCTTCTTGCCATACTTTTAAGATGTCTTCCCCATCATTTTCATCTCTGCTTCTATCTGTATTCTTCAAGAATTCTTTGGTCTTCCTCTTTGTCTTTTCCCCTGGGGGATTCCAAAAAAGGGCCTGTTGTGTAGGCAAAAGGTGAGTCAGTAACCCAGACTCCTTACGGCTTTCTCCGACTTGCGTCCTACGTCTCTAAGACAGAGAGCCTTTATCTTTCCTGGATGGTGGATTTACTTTTATTCTTTTCATTGACTTGTCCATATTTGTGAAGTTTTTTGGGCTTTTTTTTTTTATAGTATGGGATAGCTAGTCCCATGCCCGACCCTCCTTTCTCGCCTCTTACGAACATGCCTGGTAGGGTACAGCGCCACTATTCTTTACTTCCCTTTCAGGCCCCGCCAGCGCACGGGCGATATAATATTGACGCTAGAATAAATTTTAGACGTCACTTACTCTGTCTTTTGCAAAGTGTGCCTTAAGTGAACTGAATTCTGTTTCACTTAGCATACGGATGCTGCTGCCAAGTGCTGTTCCAATAAACAGCGGCTGATAACTACCAACAGAGATTGTAATTGTTGCTTCTATTGGAGGATTGCTGATAAAAACAGTGCTGAAAAATGAGAAGAACATCAGTGGGAACCAAACGATGAAAACAATTCCAATGAGTGAGGCACCTCCAGCTAAAAATTTGACGATTGAAGGTTTCTTTGTTCCTCTTTCTTGAGGATATATCTGCCAATGGAAGAATATGGAGAATTATGTTGAAAAGTAAAGAAACATGGAGAAATCAAAAGAAATTAAGTTAGATCACTATCATCAGGTTGCATGTCCTTTACAGAATGGTGCATTCACCACAGCTGTCTGAAAGAATCTCTGTCTCTAGCCAGATCTCGCACAGAACGTAACATTCGCCACAGCCGTCTGATAGAATCTCTGTCTCTAGCCAGATCTCCCACAGAACATTGCATTCACCGCAGCTCGTCTGATAGAATCTCTGTCTCTAGCTAGATCTCCCACAGAACATTGCATTCACCGCAGCTCGTCTGAAAGAATCTCTGTCTCTAGCCAGATCTCCCACAGAACATTGCATTCACCACAGCTCATCTGAAAGAATCTCTGTCTCTAGCCAGATCTCCCACAGAACATTGCATTCACCGCAGCCCGTCTGAAAGAATCTCTGTCTCTAGTCTGATCTCCCACAGAACATTGCATTCACCACAGCTCGTCTGAAAGAATCTCTGTCTCTAGCCAGATCTCCCACAGAACATTGCACTCACCACAGCCCATCTGAAAGAATCTCTGTCTCTAGCCAGATCTCCCACAGAACATTGCACTCACCACAGCTCGTCTGAAAGAATCTCTGTCTCTAGCCAGATCTCCCACAGAACATTGCACTCACCACAGCCCGTCTGAAAGAATCTCTGTCTCTAGCCAGATCTCCCACAGAACATTACATTCACCACAGCCTGTCTGAAAGAATCTCTGTCTCTAGCCAGATCTCCCACAGAACGTTACATTCACCACAGCCCATCTGAAAGAATCTCTGTCTCTAGCCAGATCTCCCACAGAACATTGCACTCACCACAGCCCGTCTGAAAGAATCTCTGTCTCTAGCCAGATCTCCTACTTCTTCTATTGTCATATTCAAAGTCTCCATGTTGTCTTGAAACCACCTTCTTCTTGGTCTGCCCCTGATGCATCGCCCAGGAACCATGCGTTCTATTATTGTTCCCTCCAGCCCGCTGTGTCATTTGATGTGGCCATAATAATTTAATTTCCTCTGTAGAATTGTGTTTATAAGCCAGTACTTTTTCATATTTAAATCTGTTCATATTTCTTCATTGCTCTATATCATTATCAAGGCATCTTAAGGATTTTTCTGTAGCATTTTGTTTGGATGAATCAACTTTCTTCCTTGCTGTTTGTGAGACTATCCATGATCCACAAATGTATATTGCTATAAGGAAGATACATGTCCTTAGTAATTTAAATGTTATTACTCTGCTAGTATTGTGCCACATGTTCTTCATGGCGTTTAATTTTGTGTTGCTAATGCTAGTAAGTTAGATATCAAAATATTAAATTCCAATGTTACATTAGTCCTAGTTAAAGAGACAGACTAAGACTAACATGGATGAGTAACATCAAAAGATGGACAAGTCAGCCTATGACAACTTGCACCATCAAAGTAAAAGACAGAGCGGAATGGCAATCCTTGATAGCCAACCTTTGATGTGGAGACGCCACTCAATGATGAAATTAGTCCTTCTAAAAGGCTGTGAAACATGGAGAATAATAAAAGTAGCAACTACAAAAATACAAACTTACATTATTGCAAGATTATTGAATGTTTGGGCAAAAAAGAAAGATGGAAATTGCAAAGATAAAATTATTGCTTCTGTTCTTCAGGATTCTATGTAGTGTGTTTGAGGAATTATCATGTTCCCTGTATATTTCTGCTTTTGATTGCAACTTTTTGTCCCCTTTCTCTATCAACATCACTTGAATGTCAAGTGACATCAACTAGTGTTTTATGCCAGCGCTGGAAGCCATCACATTAACAGATTTCATGACTAGCAAATAGATATGATCGATAGAGTTTAGAGAATTATATGTGTGCCCGTAACTCAGCCTATTTGATGAAAAACCTATCGGCCACTGGCCTATCCAAGAAAAAAATCTCAATCAAACATAAATGATTGAACAAATACATTCATTCATTATCAAGCTACAATAACACAAACTTATCTTAATCAAACATAAATGATTAAACAAATACTTCCAATCATTCTCAAGCTACAATAACACAAACTTATCTCAATCAAACATAAATGATTAAACAAATACTTCCAATCATTCTCAAGCTACAATAACACAAACTTATCTCAATCAAACATAAATGATTAAACAAATACTTCCAATCATTCTCAAGCTACAATAACACAAACTTATCTCAATCAAACATAAATGATTAAACAAATACTTCCAATCATTCTCAAGCTACAATAACACAAATTTAATTAAATCAAACATAAATGATTGAACAAATACCTTCAATCACTATCAAGCTACAATACCACAAACTTATCTCAACCTAATCATAAACCATGAAATAATTATCAAGCTTCCATAATACCTTCTCAATCTCACGCCAACATTTTGTCACAAAAATGTTAGCATATATGTCTTCCATCTGCAGCCAGTTGCCAATCGCAAGGCTTGAGTCAGTCCATATCCAGTCCATAACGGCCCGTAATTCCAGCAGAAATGGAACAGCCATGAAACTACAAATCGTAATACAAGAACATAATAATTTCCATTTTAAAAAAAATTATTTAAAACACAATTATGGCATTAACAAAACTTATGGTATGTGTACCCACAGTGGCATACTAGAAAATGTTTACGGTACTAAAAACTATCAACAGAAGTGGAACGGTTTAAATCTAAAATTATTTACTTTATTTTCATCTGCCTATGTTAACCCTGGGAGCCACGATAGCTCAGTGGTTAGTGAACTGGACTACAAAGAACAAGAGGTAGAGTTCGATCTTGATCAACGGCTTCCGGGTTCACCCAGCCTTAAATGGGTACCAGATTTTTTTCTGGGAAAGTAAAGCAGCACGGGCGCAATTCCAACCACATTACCCCAACAATCCTGTGCTGAAGGTCTATAAAAATTATAGTCACTGACACTATTTTCCCTACATCCCACTTGGCGTGACAGGGCTCTTTACTTTTTTTAAAAAATGTTAACCCTAAATTATAATTCTTATTTTTGGGTGTTGTTTTCACAATACCATCATACAAATTACTACCACTTAAATGTTACATTGGGTTTCCAAAAATAGTATTTTCTTTGAAATTTCTGTTACATAACTGTGTGGTTACCCAAATTAACACACGGGAGTCAGATGCTGTAATAACTTCCTGAGTTACGTTAAATTTATGACCTGAAATTAGAACCCATTACACTGTGGCTACTGGAGTTATTACATTGTCTATTCACACGGCTATCATATGTCCATCAATTCAGCCATATGTTCAGCTCCATCAAAGTGTTGTTAGCTGGTTATCCCGTGTTACAAAGGTTTCTTTGATGTCTCGCTGACGGCCAAAGAGATTTCCACCATCAAAAGAAAAAAAAGCAGAAATTTTTTGAAAATTCGCAAAATTAATTAAAAAAACAGCCACCTTTCTAGGATACCAACATACTTCTTACAACACACTTTGAAAAAAATCCAACACCAAAGTAAACAAATCCAACACCAAAGTAAACAAATCCAACACCAAAGTAAACAAATCCAACACCAAAGTAAACAAATCCAACACTCGGGGGTCACCAGAAGTAGTAATTAAGAAGATATAGGAGGGGCTGGAGTGGATGGGAGAGAGAGAGGGAATGTTTGCTCATGGCAAACGGTTAAATTTAAAGAATTTGTATTTTCAGGTGCTAATTTTTACAATGGAATCGTAATCTCAAGTTATTTATCTGCGTCAAGGGAAAATTTAGTTTTCAAGTCAATGTTCCACAGTGTGTATAATGTATGGTGCTCATTGTGAGAACTGTTATTTCATTAATTTATCAGGAGTCGGGGGTGTTGTGTTTCTAGCAGTCAGTTGATCACGCAAGGTGGAGTAAGAACATGGAAAAATGTCGAAGGCACAAACTAAAGTGAAGTACTAAAATTAACCACAGGACACGGGTGTAGATGTGTCAATTTCTCAGGACAGAGGTCCGTGCGGGACCGAGTATACAAGGGTCACGAGAACAACGCCGCAGGCGATGTATGTGTGGGAGTCGCCATTCATCCACCTGAACTACGAGAGGCAGTGGTGGTAAACAAAGTCACCTAGCAGTCTTATTCAGAGACAGCACCACCACCGTTGTACGTTAACAGCAGGGGCTAGCTGCCGGTCGCCACCAGTGACGGATCAATCAGATGGTGACATTACTGTGCTGTGAAAGAAGGCCTTTAGGCTCCTGTGACCTTATGGTCCTGTAGCGTAACAGAATGTGCTAGAAAAGATTCCTCCGGTGATATTTCTCTAATTACCAAGGGGACATTATGATGCATTACCGTTACGGTGACAGGGGGCACTGGGTAGGTAAGACGTTGACTCAGGACCCGGGTTTAATTCTCACTTTAGGCAGTGACAGTTTTTCACAGCCAATCTATAGTTTCCTCATAGCTTTACTCTCCCCTGGTCTCTGGGTAGTGAGATCCAATGTCTAGCCCTCTCAGCTAATGGCAAAAGACAGGAAATCCCAGTGCACTCACACACTTTAAAGAACCCCTAGCAATTAACAATTGAAAAGAGTAGGTCAAGAAAAGGCCATTACCTAGTCTAAATTATGAAGTGAAATCTACACATGCCAAAGATGGATGTGTTGGGCTAAAAGGCACATGTAATGCAGCTTTGTTGTAAACAATGAGACAATGCATCCAGCCCACTTCATGGATATAAATGGTAAGAAGAGATTAACCCATCAAATTCTAGGTCAACGTTTGCTTATTTTTTCTGCTATTTCTGAATGTTATGTTTCTTTGAAAGATGTCTTTGGTGGTGATCATATTACATGTCCAAAACATTCAATTTGTTGTTTGATTTGATATATAACCCAGCAGTGATGTTGTTACCAACTCTTTTTCTTATATCCTCATTTCTGATTATGTCTCTTCTTGTTACTATCTGCTCATTCAACCTTCTTTATAGCTGAGATATTCCTTTTTACTTTTTGTTTTTGTGCAAGTTAGGCACTGATGACGGAATGTTGGAAGGAATATTGTGTTATACAGTGCTCTCTTTATATTACATGTCATATGTTTGTTCTGTATTATTGGAGCCATTGTCCAATCACTTAGTTTGCTTTGCAGCATATATTGTCAATCTGTTATCTATAAATTATAATACAAGAAGAATATGATAACTTCAATTTTTATTAAAATTGAGAACACAGCTGGTGAACATATGGCATGTATACCCACAGTGGCATGCTAGTAACTGTTTCTGGCACGCTATCCTTAAGATACTCACTAAAAACTGATATTTAATTTTTTTTAAATATTTATGCTTTGAACAAAAAATGAAATATATTTATTTTTAGCAAATTAACAGCAGACGACAGACAAAAATTATGGGGCACTCATGATGTCAAAAATCATGGAAGCAAATAATCTCTTTGTATAATAAGCTGAAGAAAGGTAACTGGTCACAGAAGAAGAACAGCAACAAGAAATGATAAGAGCACAAAATAATCATTGACAGAACAAATAAATAGATGTAGCTAAATTTGTATTCTTTGAACAATAATAAAATGCTTATAATGTATACAAATAATCAAACAATATAAATAATAAAATAATATAAGTAATAAAGTAATCATCATCATCATCGAGTGCCGCAACGAAGGTTGGCTACCATGGAGCGCCATTCTGCTCTGTCTCTTGCTTTGATGGTGCAGGTTGTCATAGGCTGATTTGTCCATCTCTTGATGTTACTCATCCATGTTAATCTTGGTCTGCCTCTGCCTCTTTTACCATGTATTTTCCTCTCCAGGATTACTTTTAGTAGGCTGTTGTGTCTTTTAACATGGCCCAAAAATCACATTTATCTTGTTTGAATTGTGCTTAGTAGTTCTCTTTTCATTATTAGTTGTTTTAAGACTTCATCGTTTGTTTTCTTTTCCTTCCATCCAATTCTACCTATTCTTCTATATATCCACATTTCAAACGCTTCAATTCTCTGTTCTGTTTTCTTGTCTAATGTCCATGTTTCTGCACCATATAGGAATATTGAGAAGATGTAACATTTTGCTATTCTTAGTTTTAGCCCTGGTGTTATTTGATTTGATGTTAGTATGTTCCTCATGACATTAAAATGACTTTTTGCCATTCCTATTCTTTTGTTTATTTCAGTTGTACATTTTCCATCACTGGTTATAGTATGTCCAAGGTAGTTATAGTTCTGAACTGTCTCAAGGTCTATTCCTTCTATTTTGAAATCCACTAGTGGGTTTTGAGTATCTTCTTTGTTTATGATCATAATTTTAGTCTTTTTGATATTCATATCTAGTCCATATTTTTTGCTTATCATGTTTATTTCATTAAGTAATTGTTGTAGATCTTTAGGATTTTCTGCTAGCAGTACAGTATTGTCAGCATATCTTAAGTTATTGATTATCTTTCCATTAATTTGTAGGCCTGGCATCTCTATGATGTTTTTAAAGATTTGATCAGTGTATAGATTGAACAAGCTTGGTGATAGGATGCATCCCTGTCTTACTGCTCTTTTTATATCAATGGGTGTAGAGTTCTCTTTGTTATATTTTATTATTGCTGTTTGCTCAGTGTATAGATTGAACAAGCTTGGTGATGGGATGCATCCCTGTCTTACTCCTCTTTTTATATCAATGGGTGAAGAGTTCTTTTTGTTATTACTTATTTTAAGATCTTTCCTCCGACATAAGTTCGAATTCCTCTCCTTGGCTTCCTCTGGACTAGTATGTGATGAGGCTCCAATCTCTTTCACGGTTGTCTGCCAAATTCGCCTTTCGTGTTCTGAATATGCTTCATGTGTACCACACACTTTGCTGGTTTCGCTTTCTGGGCCGTTGATCATTTCTGATTCATCCGCCCCTTCCACCGTCACAGACTTTTCACATATGTGTTGAACATACCTGGTTTGCCGGCGACATTTTTGTCGAACCATGTGCTTGCCTATCGAACCGCAAACACACAACACAAAGAAGAATAAATCATATTCCACTTAAATATCGGTAATCACAGTTCATCCACACGTCAGAGATAAAACATACACCAAACGGGGAATAGCAACACATAATTTCATAACTAGACTGTCGTGTAAATCATTTAAATATATCAGCAATTGCTGAATTATAAAAAATGACTACACGCAGCCTCCATGACACCGGAAACTGGAAAAATAAAGTAATACAAATTTTAAAATAATGCAAATAATTAATCTATCTATTGACCTTTTGAGCCATAGCCGGCCCATAGGGCGTAGACCACGATACACCCTCTCTTAAAAATAATTAATACAGATAATAAAATAATACAAATAATTAAAACAGATAATAAAATAATACAAATAATTAAAACAGATAATAAAATAATACAAATAATTAAAACAGATAATAAAATAATACAAATAATTAAAACAGATAATAAAATAATTAATGCAGATAATAAAATGATACAATTAATACACATAATAAACTAATACAAATAATTAAAACAGATAATAAAATGATACACATTCAAACGAACACCAGTGGTGATTGCACTAGCACATGACCTTTTTCCCCATGTCCCATAAAAAACGCCCAGCACTTTCCAGAAATAATAAAAATGGTAACTATAGTGGATGTTCTATCTATTTATCTATTGTCCTTCCGAGCGGAAAGACAACAAGTTCTAAAGAAAGATAAAGATAATACTTGCCCTTTAAATAAAACAAGATTGGAGATACCATATTTTCTGGTGAGGAAGTTGCCAAGGATACGGTTGGGGTAACCACATCTTATCTGATGGGCAGATAAACCAAAGTAGATGCACTTAACCAGGTACCACAGTTGAGCAGTCTTGTTGTTGAAGAAGCTCCTAAAGAGAAAAGAAGATGAGAAAAGAAGATAAAAAATGAGAGAATTATAAGAGCATGTAGAATTAGAACATGAATGAACTCAATCTCTGAATTCAAAGTAAAGTAAAGTAAGGTAAAGTAAGGTATGAGACTTGAATCAGCGTCTTAGCACGCGAGTTTTCACCCATATGTGCTCGGCCACCCATCCAGAAGTGTTCGGAGACTTCTGGATAGTGTCATCTCAAGCATCGAAACTCATGATGGGAGGCAGCATTCCTCACCTTCACAGAGTATTATCCTGTTACCCATTTCTGCCAGCGGCTGGGTCGACCACGAGGGTATTTTTTTTCTAACCATGAGTACAACTCACACTGCTTCTAGCGGGAATCGAACACTGGTTGTCAGAACATTGATAACCAAGTCAGGTGGTTTTCCCAACTAGGCTACTGAGGCCCCCTGAATTCAAAGTTAGCTGTGCTGAAGTGGTTAGAGCATTTGTGTGCTGAGCAGGGGTCCAACTAACAATGACTTAAGTGTATTACTTGATAAGAGCCTACCCAACTTCTGCAAAATCAGGATCAGAAATTTTCTCTGAAAATATCAGGTGGTTTATAATGGTATTGATCCTATCATCCAAAGATGTGTGTCTGATCCATGACATAAACCGTACCACATTGTGATAGCTAAAACAAAACAACTTTACCACATTGTGATAGCTAAAACAAAACAAACTTACCACATTGTGATAGCTAAAACAAAACAACTTTACCACATTGAGATAGCTAAAACAAAAAACAAACTTACCAGATTGTGATAGCTAAAACAAAATAACCTTACCACATTGTGATAGCGAAAACAAAACAACTTTACCACTTTGTGGTAGCTAAAACAAAAAACAAACTTACCACATTGTGATAGCTAAAACAAAACAACTTTACCACATTGTGGTAGCTAAAACAAAAAACAAACTTACCACATTGTGATAGCGAAAACAAAACAACTTTACCACATTGTGGTAGCTAAAACAAAAAACAAACTTACCACATTGTGATAGCTAAAACAAAACAACCTTACCACATTGTGATAGCTAAAACAAAACAACCTTACCACATTGTGATAGCGAAAACAAAACAACTTTACCACTTTGTGGTAGCTAAAACAAAAAACAAACTTACCACATTGTGATAGCGAAAACAAAACAAACTTACCACATTGTGATAGCGAAAACAAAACAACTTTACCACATTGTGGTAGCTAAAACAAAACAACTTTACCACATTGTGATAGCTAAAACAAAACAACTTTACCACATTGTGATAGCTAAAACAAAAACAACTTTACCACATTGTGATAGCTAAAACAAAAAACAAACTTACCACATTGTGATAGCGAAAACAAAACAACTTTACCACATTGTGATAGCTAAAACAAAACAACTTTACCACATTGTGATAGCTAAAACAAAACAACTTTACCACATTCTGATAGCTAAAACAAAACAACTTTACCACATTGTGATAGCTAAAACAAAAAACAAACTTACCACATTGTGATAGCTAAAACAAAAAAAACTTTACCACATTGTGATAGCTAAAACAAAACAACTTTACCACATTGTGATAGCTAAAACAAAACAACTTTACCACATTGTGGTAGCTAAAACAAAAAACAAACTTACCACATTGTGATAGCGAAAACAAAACAAACTTACCACATTGTGATAGCTAAAACAAAACAACTTTACCACTTTTTGGTAGCTAAAACAAAAAACAAACTTACCACATTGTGATAGCTAAAACAAAAAACAAACTTACCACATTGTGATAGCTAAAACAAAAAACAAACTTACCACATTGTGATAGCTAAAACAAAACAACTTTACCACTTTGTGGTAGCTAAAACAAAAAACAAACTTACCACATTGTGATAGCTAAAACAAAACAACTTTACCACATTGTGATAGCTAAAACAAAACAAACTTACCACATTGTGATAGCTAAAACAAAACAACTTTACCACATTGTGATAGCTAAAACAAAAAAACTTTACCACATTGTGATAGCTAAAACAAAAAAACTTTACCACATTGTGATAGCTAAAACAAAAAAACTTTACCACATTGTGATAGCTAAAACAAAACAACCTTACCACATTGTGATAGCTAAAACAAAACAACTTTACCACATTGTGATAGCTAAAACAAAAAAACTTTACCACATTGTGATAACTAAAACAAAACAAACTTACCACATTGTGATAGCTAAAACAAAACAACTTTACCACATTGTGATAGCTAAAACAAAAAAACTTTACCACATTGTGATAGCTAAAACAAAACAACCTTACCACATTGTGATAGCTAAAACAAAACAACCTTACCACATTGTGATAGCTAAAACAAAACAAACTTACCACATTGTGATAGCTAAAACAAAACAACCTTACCACATTGTGATAGCTAAAACAAAACAAACTTACCACATTGTGATAGCTAAAACAAAACAAACTTACCACATTGTGATAGCTAAAACAAAAAACAAACTTACCACATTGTGATAGCTAAAACAAAAAACAAACTTACCACATTGTGATAGCTAAAACAAAACAAACTTACCACATTGTGATAGCTAAAACAAAACAACTTTACCACATTGTGATAGCTAAAACAAAACAACTTTACCACATTGTGATAGCTAAAACAAAACAACCTTACCACATTGTGATAGCTAAAACAAAACAACTTTACCACTTTGTGATAGCTAAAACAAAACAACCTTACCACATTGTGATAGCTAAAACAAAACAAACTTACCACATTGTGATAGCTAAAACAAAACAACCTTACCACATTGTGATAGCTAAAACAAAACAACCTTACCACATTGTGATAGCTAAAACAAAACAACTTTACCACATTGTGATAGCTAAAACAAAACAACTTTACCACATTGTGATAGCTAAAACAAAACAACCTTACCACATTGTGATAGCTAAAACAAAACAAACTTACCACATTGTGATAGCTAAAACAAAACAAACTTACCACATTGCGATAGCTAAAACAAAAAACAACTTTACCACATTGTGATAGCTAAAACAAAACAAACTTACCACATTGTGATAGCTAAAACAAAACAAACTTACCACATTGTGATAGCGAAAACAAAACAAACTTACCACATTGTGATAGCGAAAACAAAACAAACTTACCACATTGTGATAGCGAAAACAAAACAAACTTACCACATTGTGATATCTAAAACAAAAAAAAACTTACCACATTGTGATAGCTAAAACAAAACAACTTTACCACATTGTGATAGCTAAAAAAAAAACTTACCACATCGTGATGGTTGGGAGAATGAAAAACATCCAAATGTGAATGAGAATCACAAGACAGATCTGTAAGATAAACTTCCCGAGTACAAACTTTTTGAGATAAATGGCTCTGTCAATTAAGATGAAGACAAACTGTGTAATAAGCATGAGGAGGAATGGAATAGGAAACTTGCTGTCTTGTAGGTAAGTGGCCACATTTGCATCGCCTGTTGTATCCTGCAAATACAACATTACAAAAAATGGAGAAAATATTAAATTAAAAGATATTAGAGATAACCTTGTCTTCTTCACTTCTGTCTATATGCTTGAATATTTCAAGGGAGATAAAGTGTTCTAGTTCTTGACTCTTTCTGTACGGGAAGCTTTTTATCGATGCAATAGAAAAGATTTCAGACAAAATTGTTCATGGTTTTAAGAATCAATCTACATATTTATATTTATCTAACATATAACATAATATATATGAATTTTTAGATAATCGGACAAGGTATTAGATTTCACCAATATTAAGATAATACAAGACGTGTAAAAAGGATATGGTTTGATGACGACATTAATCAAATTGAGAGCAGTGCACTATGCAGTGAAATGTACGCGGCTAAAATTGGCATGATGCACAGTGCAGCGAAACATACAGAAAGAGTTAACCATTATCATTTAATGATGTTTTGTTTGTGAAGAAGAGTCAAGGGGCACTGTTCTTAAGGAAAACTACAAGTAAAATGGAGTGACAATATGAAGGAAGCTCTACAAGAGGACCACATGACAACAGGTAAAACTGCCAGAAGAATGAGAGCTAGAAATTTGTACTTGACACTATACTTGATATAAAGAGAAGTAAGAAGAAGATGAAACAGAAGCAGAGTTTACAATGGGTCTGCTTTGTGTATTACAGTCTAGGGATATGGACTTTAACTCAGTAATGACTAAGACAAAGAAAATTAACAAGAGTTAAAGCATATTAGTATTTAGTCAGATGACTAGAATTACTCAAGGAAGGTTATATGGTCATCATAAGATTCTGAAGAAGTGTAAATGACAGGATTTTGGATCAGGGGTGTTCAAGTTAAGGTTGGTTAATAGAAGGGTGCAGACAGACAATTGAAGCTAGTTGTTGAGAGATTTACAGTCAGTCAGAAGTTTAAGGGCATACTAAGATTGAAATCAGATGTTGAGAGATTAACATCATTAGTAAGATAGTTGAAGGGAGCTGATGGACAAACATAAGCTAGTTGTTGAGAGATTTACATCATTAGTAAGATAGTTGAAGGGAGCTGATGGACCGACATAAGCTAGTTGTTGAGAGATTAACATCATTAGTAAGATAGTTGAAGGGAGCTGATGGACCGACATAAGCTAGTTGTTGAGAGATTAACATCATTAGTAAGATAGTTGAAGGGAGCTGATGGACCGACATAAGCTAGTTGTTGAGAGATTAACATCATTAGTAAGATAGTTGAAGGGAGCTGATGGACAAACATAAGCTAGTTGTTGAGAGATTTACATCATTAGTAAGATAGTTGAAGAGAACTGATGGACCGACATAAGCTAGTTGTTGAGAGATTAACATCATTAGTAAGATAGTTGAAGGGAGCTGATGGACCGACATAAGCTAGTTGTTGAGAGATTAACATCATTAGTAAGATAGTTGAAGGGAGCTGATGGACAAACATAAGCTAGTTGTTGAGAGATTTACATCATTAGTAAGATAGTTGAAGGGAGCTGATGGACCGACATAAGCTAGTTGTTGAGAGATTTACATCATTAGTAAGATAGTTGAAGGGAGCTGATGGACCGACATAAGCTAGTTGTTGAGAGATTTACATCATTAGTAAGATAGTTGAAGGGAGCTGATGGACAGACATAAGCTAGTTGTTGAGAGATTTACATCATAGTAAGATAGTTGAAGGGAGCTGATGGACAGACATAAGCTAGTTGTTGAGAGATTAACATCATAGTAAGATAGTTGAAGGGAGCTGATGGACAGACATAAGCTAGTTGTTGAGAGATTAACATCATTAGTAAGATAGTTGAAGGGAGCTGATGGACAGACATAAGCTAGTTGTTGAGAGATTAACATCATAGTAAGATAGTTGAAGGGAGCTGATGGACAGACATAAGCTAGTTGTTGAGAGATTAACATCATAGTAAGATAGTTGAAGGGAGCTGATGGACAGACATAAGCTAGTTGTTGAGAGATTAACATCATTAGTAAGATAGTTGAAGGGAGCTGATGGACAGACATAAGCTAGTTGTTGAGAGATTAACATCATAGTAAGATAGTTGAAGGGAGCTGATGGACAGACATAAGCTAGTTGTTGAGAGATTAACATCATTAGTAAGATAGTTGAAGGGAGCTGATGGACAGACATAAGCTAGTTGTTGAGAGATTAACATCATTAGTAAGATAGTTGAAGGGAGCTGATGGACAAACATAAGCTAGTTGTTGAGAGATTTACATCATTAGTAAGATAGTTGAAGGGAGCTGATGGACCGACATAAGCTAGTTGTTGAGAGATTAACATCATTAGTAAGATAGTTGAAGGGAGCTGATGGACCGACATAAGCTAGTTGTTGAGAGATTAACATCATTAGTAAGATAGTTGAAGGGAGCTGATGGACCGACATAAGCTAGTTGTTGAGAGATTAACATCATTAGTAAGATAGTTGAAGGGAGCTGATGGACAAACATAAGCTAGTTGTTGAGAGATTTACATCATTAGTAAGATAGTTGAAGAGAACTGATGGACCGACATAAGCTAGTTGTTGAGAGATTAACATCATTAGTAAGATAGTTGAAGGGAGCTGATGGACCGACATAAGCTAGTTGTTGAGAGATTAACATCATTAGTAAGATAGTTGAAGGGAGCTGATGGACAAACATAAGCTAGTTGTTGAGAGATTTACATCATTAGTAAGATAGTTGAAGGGAGCTGATGGACCGACATAAGCTAGTTGTTGAGAGATTTACATCATTAGTAAGATAGTTGAAGGGAGCTGATGGACCGACATAAGCTAGTTGTTGAGAGATTTACATCATTAGTAAGATAGTTGAAGGGAGCTGATGGACAGACATAAGCTAGTTGTTGAGAGATTTACATCATAGTAAGATAGTTGAAGGGAGCTGATGGACAGACATAAGCTAGTTGTTGAGAGATTAACATCATAGTAAGATAGTTGAAGGGAGCTGATGGACAGACATAAGCTAGTTGTTGAGAGATTAACATCATTAGTAAGATAGTTGAAGGGAGCTGATGGACAGACATAAGCTAGTTGTTGAGAGATTAACATCATAGTAAGATAGTTGAAGGGAGCTGATGGACAGACATAAGCTAGTTGTTGAGAGATTAACATCATAGTAAGATAGTTGAAGGGAGCTGATGGACAGACATAAGCTAGTTGTTGAGAGATTAACATCATTAGTAAGATAGTTGAAGGGAGCTGATGGACAGACATAAGCTAGTTGTTGAGAGATTAACATCATAGTAAGATAGTTGAAGGGAGCTGATGGACAGACATAAGCTAGTTGTTGAGAGATTAACATCATTAGTAAGATAGTTGAAGGGAGCTGATGGACAGACATAAGCTAGTTGTTGAGAGATTAACATCATTAGTAAGATAGTTGAAGGGAGCTGATGGACAGACATAAGCTAGTTGTTGAGAGATTAACATCATTAGTAAGATAGTTGAAGGGAGCTGATGGACAGATATAAGCTAGTTGTTGAGAGATTAACATCATTAGTAAGATAGTTGAAGGGAGCTGATGGACAGACATAAGCTAGTTGTTGAGAGATTAACATCATTAGTAAGATAGTTGAAGGGAGCTGATGGACAGACATAAGCTAGTTGTTGAGAGATTAACATCATTAGTAAGATAGTTGAAGGGAGCAGATGGACAGACATAAGCTAGTTGTTGAGAGATTAACATCATTAGTAAAATAGTTGAAGGGAGCTGATGGACAAACATAAGCTAGTTGTTGAGAAATTTACAGTCAGAAGTTTAAGGGCATACTAAGACAGATTGAAATCAGATGTTGAGAGATTAACATCATTAGTAAGATAGTTGAAGGGAGCTGATGGACAGACATAAGCTAGTTGTTGAGAGATTAACATCATTAGTAAGATAGTTGAAGGGAGCTGATGGACAGACATAAGCTAGTTGTTGAGAGATTAACATCATTAGTAAGATAGTTGAAGGGAGCTGATGGACAGATATAAGTTAGTTGTTGAGAGATTAACATCATCAAGCAGACAGTTGGAAATTATGTAGATTAATCTTCTTATTTCCTTCCTAATTTGCCTTTCAGCATTGAGGGGCGATTTAATCTGCAGTATTTTGCTCTTCTTTTGGCCTCTCCTGATGTTATGTTTCCTAGTGTTTCTAATATTCAATCAATTCATCTTCCTCGACCCTTGGCTTTGGTGTTGTTACAATGTTTATCGAAGGCTCATTGTGTCGTGTTTTGATCTTCCTGTCTTATCACATGGCCAAACCCTTTCATCTGTTATTTCTTTACATGCTCTATGGCGGGAAATATTCCTAGCTTTTTTTCTTAGTTCTTCATTTCTGATCTTATCTCTCAGGCTGTTTCCTGTCATTCGTCTAACACATTTCATCTCAGTAGTGTTTTTTTTCCCTTATTGTTCTTGCATCTAGGGTCCAGGACTGGCATTGTTAGGATGATGCTGAAATAAAGATTGTATTGTAGAGTACCTGATTTGCCTCTAGAGTTTTTTCCTTGTTGGACAATAATGGCAATTTATAGCAATCCAGTAGAGTAATAACCCATAATATTTAGGGGGATTAATCTAACAAAGGAACAAAGTACAAAACAAGTTTACAGTGACTGACATGAGAAAATGAGAAACTCAGTTGTTGAACAAAGAAGTCACATGATTTAATTCATGTGGGGTTAGTTACAGAGGAAAAGTGAAACATGAATAGTTTGTTCAATGGATTCATGACTCAATCATGATAAGACATGTTTAAGGGTTGTCCTTGTTTCACGTAGAGATGACATCACCTAAAATACAGGTAGAAGTAGATTAGAGAAATGCTTCAAACTGTAGAACAAGAGTTGTTAATAGTGAGACTCTAGAATTAGACAATAGATATTTTGTTCACAAGAGGAGTGTATTCAAGGGAATAGGTATCCCACTACAAGAATGTAGACTACAACAGGTAGAGGCAGTTTGTAATAAATGTGTTGAATGATTGTCATGGAGTACAACACACTTTTACAATGTTCTATTGTGTTTTGTCATTAAACAAGGTGGCAGTGTTATGAATGATCAGCTTCCTATTGACATGTTGCCCAGAATTGAGTTGTAATATTGACTGTGTCGTCAGATGATCTGAAGGTGTAACTTGTTATTTCTATAGAAGACTGGTGAGCTGGTATGCAACCACATGACCAGTGCAACTTAAATAATCTGAGTGTAATCTGGAGACTGAAGGAGAGATTCTGTGCAATCCATTTTTGACAAAAGAATCAAGAAAAAAAATTCTTAAATGTTATGTAGAACCAGCCTTAACATATGGATGTGAATCATGGACAATAGGACAACAAACAAGAAAATCACTGGAGGCTGTAGAAATGTAATTTTGCAGAAGAATGTTGAGAATACCATGGACAGCTAAGAAGAGTAATAAAAACGTTCTGAAAGAGGCCAAAGCAAAGAGAGAGCTAATATCCAATATTAGGAAGAAATAATCATCATTTTTTGGCGATGTAGATAGTAGGGAATAGCTGGAATATATTGTGAAAACTGGGAAAATTGAGGGATGAAGAGATAGAGGGAAGCAAAGAGAAAAGATACCAGACAGCTTAAGAGAATGGCTTGGCAGAAGGTCAACAACAGAAATGATAAATAACTGTCGTGATCGAAAGTTGTGGAGAGACATGATCACATACGCCAGCAGGGATGGTACTTGATGATAAATTAAGAGCTAATGTTAGCCACACCTTACAGCTCATCGTGGAGCAAAGGGCAGCAACCACACTCTACCAATAGACCCGGTCCTGTGCTATCTTCTCCAACTGAGCCCACTTCCATCCTGCAGCCATTGCTCCTGTCTCAATGGTTATTCTCCAAGTCTGCTTGGGCCTTCCAACTTTCCTAGTTCCTTGCAGATTCTAGCTCATGAACTACCTTGCAATAATGATCGATGGTCTTCGCAATGTGTAGTCATTCCATCCTCATTTCCTCTTATTGACTTCTGTTCCTATCAGTATCTGGGCAGTTCTTTTCCAAAGGTTTTCATTTGTAATTTTATATGACCATCTAATATTACCCCTAGATTATGATACCATAGTAACAATTACTATCTGAAAAAACATTTTTAAAGTCACAGGCAAACATTTCTCCCCTCCCTTGACCATCCTAATTATCATTAATGGTAATCCCTGAGTGATCGATGTTGGATTTTTTCCCACACACCGTAGTAAAGAATACTTTGGTATCATAAAAATGCTGCTGTTTTTTTTAAAAATAAATTTGGCAAATTTTCAAGAAGGGAATAGGCTAAATAAATGCAATGCTGTGGTAAAGCTGGTAGCAGGGACCAAGTGGTGGGGTGTAACATACACTTCTATCAAGAATGGTGACAGCTTTACAAAAAAAAAATAAAATAAAATAAAAAAAAAAAGAACAATACAAAATATTTTTGTAGCCTACATGCAGCCTTCTTCAGAAAACTGGGACAACACAAACAGAAACAGACAATGAAATGAAGATATTCGCTACTACATGTTCTCAATTATGAAGAAATTAGTTTTTTTCCCCCGTTTGACCGGGGGAAATCTGCTGTCTGCGAAAATCTCTTTGGCCAGCTGTTGGCGAGACATAAAACAAACACTAACCTTAACCGTAAGATAACAGCGAAAGTACGCTGAACTTACGGGAATGTACCAGCAATGAATGGGCTAGATGTGTCAACGAACAAACAAGGCACCAGATAGTCAAAGTGTAATGCTGGATCATATCATACCGGCAACGAACAGGCAAAATACCAGTAATGAACGGGCAGCATACAGAAAATGAACAGGCAACATACCAGCAATGAACGGGCAGCATACAGAAAATGAACAGGCAACATACCAGTAATGAAAGGGCAACGAATGAGCTGGACGTGTCAACAGACAAACAATGTGTCAGATAGTCAAAGTGTAATGCGGGAACGTACCGGCAACGAACAGGCAAAATACCAGTAATGGACGGGCAACATACCAGCAATGAAAGGGCAATGAATGAGCTGGACGTGTCAACAGACAAACAATGTGTCAGATAGTCAAAGTGTAATGCGGGAATGTACCGGCAAAATACCAGTAATGAACGGGCAACATACCAGCAATGAAAGGGCAACGAATGAGCTGGACGTGTCAACAGACAAACAATGTGTCAGATAGTCAAAGTGTAATGCGGGAACGTACCGGCAACGAACAGGCAAAATACCAGTAATGAACGGGCAACATACCAGCAATGACAGGGCAATGAATGAGCTGGACGTGTCAACAGACAAACAATGTGTCAGATAGTCAAAGTGTAATGCGGGAACGTACCGGCAATGAACAGGCAAAATACCAGTAATGAACGAGCAACATAAAGAAAATGAACAAGCAACATACCAGTAATAAAAGGGCAACGAATGAGCTGGACGTGTCAACAGACAAACAATGTGTCAGATAGCCAAAGCGTAATGCATTCAACAGACAATAAATCTGACTGAAACCGAGAAATAAGTATCGCATCCGATACAACACTGGTGGCTGTGTTTACCTGCTTACAGGTAAAGTTCTAAATCCTAATTGTTTGCATTAGTCATCTGTGAACCTTCATTGAGATCGATTTTGTTTCTGAGATACAGAGAATACTTAAAAAATATCGCAAGTTGAAGATAATTATTTCACTGTTAGTGCTTTATGGGTTATAATAGTGTGGAAAATAACTGTTTATGCCATTTACATCTGCAATAAGACTCGGGATAAAAAAGAATATTATACCCAGGTGGAATTTCACTTTGGAAATCTTAATTTTGTTCTTCCTAAGTGTCATTGTTCCTATTTTTTTTTAAATTGTCCAAATAAATATTATTTTTGTAAATTACACATATAGTAATTTTTACTTATCAACATGTGCCATACCGGTTGGCGTAGGCGATCATGTCCTTCCACAATCTTCTATCTACAGTCTATCATATCAATTCTGTTGTTGACCGTTTTCCATGCCATGACACCAAGCTATCCAGTATTTTTTCTCTTTGTCGTCGTGATCTCTCTTTCCTTTTATTTTGCCAGTTGTAACCAAGTACTCCAACTTTCCTCTTCTCATGATGTGCCCGAAAAATGTTGATTGTTTCTTTCTGATGTTTTTTAGTAGCTCCCTTTTAGTGTTGGCCTCTTTGAGAATTTCTTCATTTTTTACTATGGTATCGTAAAAACATGAGTCATAGCAAGGTATCGTAATCTAAGGTTAAGAAGTTGCTGGAGGCATCTGTTTATGAAAGATTGCAGTCTATTGCTATTAGCCTATGTTCCCCCTTAATGTTTCTGAACCATAGAGTAGGACTGCCTTGATGTTAGTGTTCATCCTGATTTTGTTCTGCTGATTAAGTGCACCGCACTTCCACACAGGAAGAAGTGTGTTGTAGGTAGTTCTGGCTTTGTTAATGAAAGATTTATTGTTGATGTGAAAGCACTTATTTTTGATGTGAAAGTTACTTATTGTTGAGGTGAAAGCTACTTATTGTTGATGTGAAAGCACTTATTTTTTATGTGAAAGTACTTATTGTTGAGGTGAAAGTTACTTATTGTTGATGTGAAAGTACTTATTGTTGATGTGAAAGTACTTATTGTTGATGTGAAAGTTACTTATTGTTGATGTGAAAGTTCTTATTGTTGAGGTGAAAGTACTTATTGTTGATGTGAAAGCACTTATTTTTTATGTGAAAGTACTTATTGTTGAGGTGAAAGTTACTTATTGTTGATGTGAAAGTTCTTATTGTTGAGGTGAAAGTACTTATTGTTGATGTGAAAGCACTTATTTTTTATGTGAAAGTACTTATTGTTGAGGTGAAAGTTACTTATTGTTGATGTGAAAGTACTTATTGTTGATGTGAAAGTACTTATTGTTGATGTGAAAGTTACTTATTGTTGATGTGAAAGTTCTTATTGTTGAGGTGAAAGTACTTATTGTTGATGTGAAAGTACTTATTGTTGAGGTGAAAGTACTTATTTTTTATGTGAAAGTTACTTATTGTTGATGTGAAAGTTACTTATTGTTGATGTGAAAGTTACTTATTGTTGATGTGAAAGTTACTTATTGTTGATGTGAAAGTACTTATTGTTGATGTGAAAGTACTTATTGTTGATGTGAAAGTTACTTATTGTTGATGTGAAAGTACTTATTGTTGATGTGAAAGTACTTATTGTTGATGTGAAAGTACTTATTGTTGATGTGAAAGTACTTATTGTTGATGTGAAAGTTACTTATTGTTGATGTGAAAGTACTTATTGTTGATGTGAAAGTACTTATTGTTGATGTGAAAGTACTTATTGTTGATGTGAAAGTTACTTATTGTTGATGTGAAAGTACTTATTGTTGATGTGAAAGTACTTATTGTTGATGTGAAAGTACTTACAGCAGGGCCGAATGAGCTGAAGCCAAATACCAGTACCAGAAAAAGGAAGAAGTCACAGAAGAACATTGAGGAATACATATCCGTTGTAGCATTATAGTTAGAATGAGTAACCTGCCTGAAGAATTCCGTAAATGGGCTGATGATATAAGACATCCTGGAAAATAAATGAGAATGTATAATTAGTCAGGCATGAAAAAGTTAAGCCTCTAATCACAATTCATACTCATCTTGCATTTAGTCAGACATGAAAAAGTTAAGCCTCTAACCACAATTCATACTCATCTTGCATTTAGTCAGACATGAAAAAGTTAAGCCTCTAACCACAATTCATACCCATCTTGCATTTAGCCAGACATGAAAAAGTTAAGCCTCTAACCACAATACATACTCATCTTGCATTTAGTCAGACATAAAAAAGTTAAGCCTCTAACCACAATTCATACTCATCTTGCATTTAGCCAGACATAAAAAGGTTAAGCCTCTAACCACAATTCATACTCATCTTGCATTTAGCCAGACATGAAAAAGTTAAGCCTCTAACCACAATACATACTCATCTTGCATTTAGTCAGACATAAAAAAGTTAAGCCTCTAACCACAATTCATACTCATCTTGCATTTAGCCAGACATAAAAAGGTTAAGCCTCTAACCACAATTCATACTCATCTTGCATTTAGCCAGACATAAAAAAGTTAAGCCTCTAACCACAATTCATACTCATCTTGCATTTAGCCAGACATAAAAAAGTTAAGCCTCTAACCACAATTCATACTCATCTTGCATTTAGTCAGACATGAAAAAGTTAAGCCTCTAACCACAATACATACTCATCTTGCATTTAGTCAGACATGAAAAAGTTAAGCCTCTAACCACAATTCATACTCATCTTGCATTTAGTCAGACATAAATAAAGTTAAGCCTCTAACCACAATTCATACTCATCTTGTATTTAGCCAGATATTAACATAATAAGTAAAGTTATGGTTCCCTACTTGCCCTGCCAGGGTTATGGTGTTAGCAAAAATATGTTTCCATAACCATGACACATTGTTTTGGGTGTTGTCGTCCAGGCCTCTTTTATTTCTGAGAAAAATCTCTCTGGTACCCATTTTTAGAGGCTGGTAGAATTCCGGATTGTTGATGTGAAGAAAATCAGCCACATTTGAGAATTGAACTTGGGCCATTATAATTATGAAGCGAGTGCACTAACCACTCAGACTTCATCATTGACAATGAAAAATCCTGCCACAGATATACCAGCTAATGACAGCTTTGTCAGTGCCACTCTTCTTTGTTTGAATACAAAATGGCATTTTAGCTCCATTGCCATCAATTTTTTTTTTTACAACATCTATAAGAAGAAGAAATTGTAAAATTTATGGTCACTAACACCATATTCTCTTTATGCCACTTGGCGTGATGGGGCTCTTTACTTTTTTGTTTACTTATTGGATTGGGGAAAGTGGGTGGTCAAATTGATAATTTGTCAGACTCCAAACCAGGAGAACATGGGTTTATTGTCGGCAGGGTCAAAAGTTTTTTCCTATCAGGGGTCAAATAAAAACTCAGACCCAAGTATCTGGAACGACTGCACTGGACAAGCAGTCTTTATTCTCTGGTATATAATTCCCCTGTAATATTGGGGGGGGGGGGGGAGAGGAGAAGAAATTGCCGTAAAGATATTGTTTTTTGTTAAATTGGACACACAGTAATCAAATTCCAAGATGGATTACAGTTACACACACAAAGACACAAACAAAGAATGGGACTCACCCATTTTTTAATTTTGAATTCAATTTGCTCACTGTAGAGTCTGTGGACTCATATGACTCTTTAGAATAAGAGTCCTCATCTTGCAGCTGATGGAAACAAAGCAAGTGCAGTAGAAACTCAATTATCTTGACTAATCATGACCAGGTGTAAATTGATAATCATTCTTCTTCTTTCCTTCTTCATTTACCTTTCAGCGATTACAAAAATTGTGGTCTTTTGGTCACTGCTGCTGTAATGTTTCCTAGTGTTTCCAATATTCAATCTTTTTCATGGTCAACTCTTGAGTCTGGTGTTCTCATAACATTTATTAAAGGCTCTTTGTGTTGTGCTTTGGTCGTTTTGCCTTATTACATGACCAAACCATTTTATCTGTACTTTCTTTATGTATTCATGTGTAGATAATCAACTACTTACTATACATAATAAAATAACACACATTTTTACATGACAATACAGAAAACTTAATGGAAATCATAAAGTGTCACACAAAATAACACTAGAATAAATTGCACTTACAAATAATATGCAGGCTTCTCCTATGACCTATCATATTGGGTACAATGCTTCGTAGTACAGTGTAAATCATAAAGTGTCACACAAAATAACACTAGAATAAATTGCACTTACAAATAATATGCAGGCTTCTCCTATGACCTATCATATTGGGTACAATGCTTCGTAGTACAGTGTAAATCATAAAGTGTCACACAAAATAACACTAGAATAAATTGCACGTACAAATAATATGCAGGCCTCTCCTATGACCTATCATATTGGGTACAATGCTACGTAGTACAGTGTAAATCATAAAGTGTCACACAAAATAACACTAGAATAAATTGCACTTACAAATAATATGCAGGCCTCTCCTATGACCTATCATATTGGGTACAATGCTACGTAGTACAGTGTAAATCATAAAGTGTCACACAAAATAACACTAGAATAAATTGCACTTACAAATAATATGCAGGCCTCTCCTATGACCTATCATATTGGGTACAATGCTACGTAGTACAGTGTAAATCATAAAGTGTCACACAAAATAACACTAGAATAAATTGCACGTACAAATAATATGCAGGCCTCTCCTATGACCTATCATATTGGGTACAATGCTTCGTAGTACAGTGTAACTCTCAATACGTATGACTTATTTAATGAGGTTTACCACAGGAATAAAAGTGTCCTCAATAAAGAATAAGTTTATGTCCTTTTATTTGTGCCCCTCCCTTCCCAAACGGAACATGATTATCAACATACATATGGGTGATATGGTCAATATCATGCCAGGTCACACCCCCCCTACTCTCACTTACTAAAATCTCTGCTACCAATTTTTAGAGACTGGGAGAACCCTAAAATCATGTCAGCTAGAAAAAAAAACAACTAATTAGTTAATGAGGGGAAAATTGAACACAGGCCATTTGGTCAGCAGATGAGTGCATTAATTACTTTGCCACCATGGTTTTGTTTTTCTTTGAACCATACCAGCATCCACCTCTATAAACCTGAGTGTGTGTGTGTGTGTGTAAATAATCAATATACACTTGGAGCAAGAGAAGCAGGCATTGAGATGAAAGGTAAAGTACAGCAAGAGAAGCAGGCACTGAGATGAAAGGTAAAGTACAGCAAGAGAAGCAGGCACTGAGATGAAAGGTAAAGTACAGCAAGAGAAGCAGGCACTGAGATGAAAGGTAAAGTACAGCAAGAGAAGCAGGCACTGAGATGAAAGGTAAAGTACAGCAAGAGAAGCAGGCACTGAGATGAAAGGTAAAGTACAAAACTGAAATCGGCATCTTAGCAGTGAGTTTTCACTCATATCTGACCCATTCAGAAGTGTTCGGAGACTTCTGGATAGTGTCATTTCAAGCATTGAAACTCACGATGCGAGGCGGCATTTTTTTACCTCACCAGAGTAATACCCTGGTGCCCATGTCTGCCAGTGGCTAGGTCGTATTTTTTTTCCCAACTACGAGTACAATTCACACTGTTTCCAGCAGGAATCGAACATGTGTTGTCAGAATGTTGGTAGCATTGTCGGGTGGTTCTCCCAACTAGGCTACTGAAACCCGCTGAGAGATGAAAGATGTCTGCAACTAACAGCTGAACAGTGATGTGAGTCAGATGTGATCATAGACCTATGTTCCTATAGAAACCCTGGAAACAGAGCAACCTTGGTAAATCTTGCTTTGTCAGCTAGTCTGCTATTTTCTCAAAGAAGAGATTCAAAGAGGTCTTAGTCAGCTTTGGAGTGCTGACACTGTCAGGTAATCAAAGAATAGTTAACTCTTCTTCTTTTACATCCCATAACCCTGGGGTTATTGAGACACCACTAATTGACTCAATCAATCTTCTTTATTTCTCTCTAACTTCAATCATTATTTGGGACTCTGTAAAGTGGAGGCCTGTTCATTCTTTGATGTTATCATCCCATCCCTTTCTATGCCTATCTCTCCTTGCTTCTTTCACAATTTCTTGTACAAAAGTCTTTGCTAGACCAGACTGTTAATTAATGCCTCCTTAAAAAGACATTTTGCTAACATGTGACAGATGTGCTGAATGATGGAGGAAAAGTACTGGCAGAGGATGCAATCTCTTACAAGACATAGATAGAGATGGAAAGGTTGGTCTAAGACAAAAACAAATAGAAGATTTGTTGCAACTTATGTGATTTTTAGGAATTGAATGCTGGTTGTAATATTTGGTTCAAATGTAGTCTACCTTTAGCAGATGGACCTGGTTAGCATCTATGTAACCTCTCATCAGTACTAGATCAACATCTATGTAACCTCTCATCAGTACTAAATCAACATCTATGTAACCTCTCATCTGCACTAAATCAACATCTATGTAACTTTTCATCTGCACTAAATCAACATCTATGTATCTTTTCATTGGCACTAAAACAACATCTATGTAACCTCTCATCAGTACTAGATCAACATCTATGTAACCTCTCATCAGTACTAGATCAACATCTATGTAACCTCTCATCAGTACTAGATCAACATCTATGTAACCTCTCATCAGTACTAGATCAACATCTATGTAACCTCTCATCAGTACTAGATCAACATCTATGTAACCTCTCATCAGTACTAAATCAACATCTATGTAAACTCTCATCAGTACTATATCAACATCTATGTAAACTCTCATCAGCACTAAATCAACATCTATGTAACCTCTCATCAGCACTAAATCAACATGTATGTAACTTTTCATCGGCACTAAATCAACACCTATGTAACTTTTCACCAGTACTAGATCAACACCTATGTAACTTTTCATCAGCACTAGATCAACACCTATGTAACTTTTCACCAGTACTAGATCAACATCTATGAAACTTTTCACCAGTACTAGATCAACACCTATGAAACTTTTCACCAGTACTAGATCAACACCTATGAAACTTTTCATCAGCACTAGATCAACACCTATGAAACTTTTCACCAGTACTAGATCAACACCTATGAAACTTTTCACCAGTACTAGATCAACACCTATGTAACTTTTCATCAGCACTAGATCAACACCTATGAAACTTTTCACCAGTACTAGATCAACACCTATGTAACTTTTCACCAGTACTAGATCAACACCTATGTAACTTTTCATCAGCACTAGATCAACACCTATGTAACTTTTCACCAGTACTAGATCAACATCTATGAAACTTTTCACCAGTACTCAATCAATATCTATGTAACCTCTCATCAGCACTAGATCAACACCTATGTAACTTTTCACCAGTACTCAATCAACATCTATGAAACTTTTCACCAGTACTAGATCAACACCTATGTAACTTTTCACCAGTACTAGATCAACACCTATGAAACTTTTCACCAGTACTAGATCAACATCTATGAAACTTTTCACCAGTACTAGATCAACATCTATGAAACTTTTCACCAGTACTAGATCAACACCTATGAAACTTTTCACCAGCACTTGATCAACACCTATGAAACTTTTCACCAGCACTTGATCAACACCTATGTAACAGTCTAGCAGAATTTAATTAACTTTTCAGATACAACATTTAATGTTACTATTTTTAAAAGCCAATACAATTTCTTACATTGTCATGGAAATCTGTAAATGAGCCCAGGTCAAGTTCTCCTATCTCACTCTCTGTGATAATATCTGAAGCATCTCTCCACAATCCATATTTCTGTAAAATGCCAGAGATATGCTATGAGATTAGAGAGAGATAAGGGGGTAGGGGAATATTAAAGACAAGTTAGCTGAGTTCGTGTAATCCAGCGTATGGTTTCTCATGGCAAGGAGCTGTTTCAAGGTGTATGGGTTCAATCCTGCTTTTGACCATATATTATCCTTTGTTGTTGATTATTTGTGATTTTTCCCGAGTGCTGCAAACATACATCTTCCTCTGAAACAATTCACCAATATTAAAGACAATTTGAATATAAATTACTTTATGAATACTCTTCCCGATTTTTAGTTATCAAAGTCAATTTTTGAATAATTCCCACCGTCTGTGATAGGATTTGAACCTGGCACCCTCTTGTCCAGCGGTTTGAGACTATTAAGCCTCTAGTATAAATGTGTGCTTTCAATTATGAGAAAATAAAGAAGTCAGAATGTTATAAATATAGTAAAGAGGACAAATATTTATTTTGTAACAAATGGATATTTCAGAAAGCTAGTTACTTAGGAATGGTCTCGTCAAAAGACACAGTGGGCTAGAAAGAACAATAATGGATGTCATGGCTTCTGGGCGACTCATCAGGGGCAGACCAAGAAGGTAGTTTCAAGACATTAAGGAGACCTTGAACATGACAACAGAAGAAGTGTGATATCTAGCTAGAGACAGAGATTCTTTAACATGGGCTGTAGAGAATGCAACGTTCTGTGAGAGATCTAGCTAGAGACAGAGATTCTTTCAGACAGGTTGTGGTGAATGCCACGTTCTGTGAGAGATTTAGCTAGAGACAGAAATTTTTTCAGATTGGTTGTGGTGAATGCAACGTTCTGTGAGAGATCTAGCTAGAGACAGAGATTCTTTCAGACAGGTTGTGGTGAATGCCAAGTTCTGCAAAGGACATGCAACCTGATGATGAGTGACCTAGAAAATCATCATCATTGAGTGCCGTCTCCCCATCGAAGGTTGGCTACCATGGAGCGCCATTCCACTCTGTCTCTTGCTTTGATGGTACAGATTGTCATAGGTTGACTTGTCCATCTTTTGATATTACTCATCCATGTTAGTCTTGGTCTGCCTCTGCCTCTTTTACCCTGTATTTTCCCTTCCAGTATTACTTTTAGTAGGCTGTTGTGTCTTTTAACATGCCCCAAAAATGTCATTTGTCTTGTTCTAATTGTGTTTAGTTGTTTTTTTTCTCATTTTTAGTTCTTTTAAAACTTCATCGTTTGTTTTCTTTTCTTTCCATCCAATTCTACCTATTCTTCTATATATCCACATTTCAAAGGCTTCAATTTTCTGTTGTTTTCTTGTCTAATGTCCACGTTTCTGCACCATATAGGAATATTGAGAAGATGTAACATTTTGCAATTCTTAATTTTAGCCCTGCTGTTATTTGCTTTGATGTTAGTATATTTTTCATGGCAATAAAACTACTTTTTGCCATTCCTATTCTTTTGTTTCTAGGAATAGAATGGAAGAAAAATCTAACATTGTGGACAAATAAAACAATGTGATTGATTGATGATCATTATGGAGGGCACGGTACTGGGTAGAAGAGAGAAGGAAAGAGGTAGGTGGATGATCAAATACACAAAATGGACATGAGTGAGCAGATACTGGGAAATATATGCAGGACAGTGAAAACTTCTGATAACTATTATGGAGGCCAAGTTCAAGATAAAAACAGTTTTCTCCAAATATAAGATGAATGTCCTCCAGTTGACTTCTCTGAAAAATTTCGTGTATAAAATATTAGAGGATTTATTTTAGCATTATCAATAAAACACTTCTGGGAGTCAAACCCAAACTCTTTTGATCAGGATGTGAGCAAACTAACCACTCAGCCTCCATCACAAGTAAAACTTACCCTTAAAATGGAACGATGCAGAAATAGTGCCATAAGAAGAGCAATATCCATATTCGCATATGACGAGGTTTTCTCAATCCCAATAATACGAGGTGGAAAGAACGGGCTGTCTCTATAGGTTATTTCATTCCAGGGAAAAAATCCAAACTGATAGAAATATTTGCAGACGACTACACTCTGGAAAAGATCAGATATAAAAAAAAATGTTAAACTATCATGTGTATCCAGAGTAAACATTGTAGAAAATTATGATTTGCTGATGTATTTGTCAAAAATAAGTGCTATAGGTTTTTCATCCTTCTCCTTAAAATGCTGAGAAACTGAGGCAAATCCTGACCCACATGCATAATCTCTTTAACATGACCTCGGATGCACTGGGTAGATTTCTAACAATTTTTTCCCAGGCAGAAATCATCTGGCCTATTCATTGCATTTTTAAACTGTCAACGGTTCTTTAACATGGACAAAACAACCTGTTTTTTTTTTTACTCTGAGAGGACTGGACATAGGATATTACTACTCAAAGACTGAGGGAGGAAAAACCAACAAAGAACCAATAGATTCAATGAGAAACATTCTTCTCACCACCTGTATTAGGATTCAAACCCGAGACCCTTAGGGGGACTGGTTGGTCTTGAGGCAAGACACCAGCCTCGAAGCAGAGAGGCTGTGGGTTCAAATCCCGGCTACATCGGTTGGGATTTTTATTTATGATCTCTCTCTGCGGCAATTATCCCTGGTCTCAGCTGTGAGGCCCGGCATGAAACGTCAATTACTCGTTGACGGAAAAAATATGAGTACCTCTGAAGTCCGAAGTCTGAGTTAACTGCCTGTGGGGTGAGGGACCCCTGTTCACACGGCTGCCAGGAAAAAACGGATTAACATGCAAAAATTCAGTTCCTAGTCTCTAGGGACTTCGTCAGAGGTAAAAGTTGGCGAACGAGAAAAAAAAATCCAAGACCTTCTTGTCTAGATTGAGATGTCTGACTCCTAGAGCACCCAAACCTTAAATATATAATTATACAAAATTGTACTCAAACAGCTCTGTGCAGCGTGGTTACAGGTTTATGAAGATAAGAGAGAGGACATGATTCAATGTGGTAACCCTTGCATTGTGTGGGGACACATATCATACAGAAACACAAACTAGAAACAAATAATTAACCCTAGATTATGAAGTCCATCTGTGACCGATGTTTTTACGATAGTGCATTAAAAATGACTCCCACTTCAATGTAAGATTTTTGGTTTAGAAAAAATCAAACTGTCTTTGAACTTTTGCTATACAGCTGTGTGTTCACACAAGACGAGACATGGGAAAATAATGAAACGCAACCACATGGCCGCCCGCCCCCTTATCTGCCTTATCATGTCACCAAACCATTTTATTTGTTGTTTCTTTATGTACTTTATGCCAGGAATTATTCCTAGCTTTTTTCTCAGTTCATCATTTCTGATCCTATCTCTCAGGTTCTTTCCTGTGATAGCTGTCCAATGATTTAACAAGCTTTGTTGCATCTGAAGTCTATTTCTGCTGCTTGTGAATTATCGTTCACCACTAGACTTTCTAGATATTTAAATCCATCCACTTGTTTCCCTATTATGTCTTCCTTGTGGTTGAATGATACAACCTGTGCAGAGAGTGGGCCTACTAACTAGGAAAGTTACATTCATGGGGTTTTGTGGGTATATTGCCCTGGGCATGCCAGTATGCCTTGTACTGATTAGCCAAAATTCTTCGGTTTAGAGCTAAAAATAAACACTTTGACACAAAAATAAACAAGTGTGATAATTATAAAACAAGAAATTTGGACTCATACCTCAGTGTAAGTTATGACTGTGACCCAGAACGTCTTTGAGGGTCTTGGTACAGACAGCATCCCCCACAGAAACACCATAAGTGGGAGTGGTAGTGAGAGGATGCTGGCATGCACAATCTGGTTGAGGATCATTAGGAAATAGCACAGCAGCTCCGAATGCGAGGCCAGCACCAGGCCACCAGAGACAATCAAACGGTTAAATCGCTGAATATTTTCTTTAAATTGCTGACACATTTCATCCTCATCTTGTCTCTCAAGCTCATCCAAGCTGTGCAAATATTGATACAATATTAAAGTATTGATTAAATTATTGAAACAATATTAAAGTATTGATGAAATTATTGAAACAATATTAAAGTATTGATTAAATTATTGAAACAATATTAAAGTATTGATTGAATTATTGAAACAATATTAAAGTATTGATTAAATTATTTAAACAATATTAAAGTATTGATTGGAATATTGATAAAATATTAAAGTATTGATTGAATTATTGAAACAATATTAAAGTATTGATTGGAATATTGATAAAATATTAAAATATTGATTGAATTATTGATACAATATTAAAGTATTGATTGGAAAATTGATAAATAGTTAGTGCTGATTGAAATATTGATAAATTATTAATGTATCAGATTAAAACAGGTGTAAAACAGGGTAGTATATTACCTTTGCTGTTTGGAATTACTACATTGATCACATAATAAATAAATGTCGCAAAGGCAATAATGGCATTAAATGGCACAAGAAGTACCTGGAAGAATTTTGAAGATGAAATAGTGCTCCTAAGTGACAATATCTATCTATCTATTGACCTTTCGAGCCGTTGCCGGCTCATAGGGCGTAGACCAAGATACACCTTCTCATATCTGAATTTTTGTTCTAGCAGTTTTCTTTTAAATATTTTTTATCAAATCTCGCCATTTGTCTCTGTTCTGTGCAAGTAGCTCTATCTCATTGAGGGAGCCGAGCTGCTCTTACCTCTCTCAGCAATGTTCTTCTCAGTGTCTCTCTGGGTCTTCCTCTTTTTCTCTTACCTGTTGTTTCCCACATGAGGGCCTGCTTTGCTATTCAGTTATTATCTCTCCTCATCACATGTCCAACATATGACCATCGTCTTTTCTTTATTACTGAAGATATTAGTGGTTGATTGGTGATTTCTCTCATTTCCTCGTATGCTTTGAATTCGTTCCACGCTATACCAAGTATTTTCCTTAGACATTTATTTTCAAATGTGTTCAACTTTGTTTCTATATCTCTTGTTGTTTTCCAGCTCTCACACGCATACGGAAGGGTTGATAGTACATTTAATTGGAATAGTCTAAGTTTTGTGTTTGTGCTGATGAGTTTTGATTTCCACAACTTTTCACACCAGCAGCAGACTTCAGGGAAGTGACTTATTTTCCTTTTTTTGAGAGTCCAGCATATTATTATCACCATGTAGTTAGATTTCTGTGTATATCCTTATACATTTTTGTGTTGTTGTTGATTGTTCCAGCTGAAGGCCTATTGAGCCAAAATGTTGTTCTACTTTTGTTTTGGTTCTCACCTACGTAAAGCTGTTACCATATCACTTTTGTTTTGGTTCTCACCTACGTAAAGCTGTTACCATATCACTTTTTCCCTTTCTTTTTAATTGTCAGTCTTACCATCAACTTTACAGCAGCTTCACATTTCTAATCATTTTGATGCCTTTACCCCTCTGCTTGAACTACTTAAATGATGAATTTACAGTTGGCTGTAGATCAAATGTAAAGCAATTCCTATAGCATTACTGACATTAAGGACCACAGATCTTCAAATCTTAGATTAAATCTTTCCCACTTTCCCTCATCGACTATCTCATGTGTCTTCCAAATCACCTGGACTGACTGCAACATAAGAATTCTGTGATTTTCAAAACTCACTAGCAGGACCTTCTCCTCACCATTATGGGCAATCACTCTATTGTGTATTGTTATTTTCTTTGTTATCTCAAACATCATAACATCTATCTATCTATCTATTGACCCTTCAAGCCGTAGCCGGCCCATTGGGCATAGACCCAGATACTCTTTCTCTTATCTAAATTTAATTCTAGCAATTTCCAACCCTTCTAAAGATCTTTTATCAAATCTTGCCATATGTTTCTGTACTATGCAAGCAACTCTATCTCATTGAGGGAGCCGATTCCTGCTGCTCTTGCCTCTCTGATCAATGTTCTTCTCGGTGTCTTCCATAACATCTATCTATCTATCTATAGTCCTTTCGAGCCAAAGATGGCACACAGCGCAGAACCACAATCTCAAAAACAGAAACCTTGCATGCCAAAATGGTACATATTGCATAGATCACTGCTTAACATCTAGACATTTGTTAATCTGTTTGCAGAAAGAAGTGATCAACATAAAATAGCACACCACAAGATGATGATGATGAAGTACCTAACAGGGCTATAAGGTGTGGACTTTGATCTGAAATCATTCCTCATTGTAAAGGACCCAAAGACTGACTGGCTGCAAGTAAATACAAGCACATTTTATCATTTATCAATCACATAGTGTTCTGTGCTAGTAACTGCTTACCGTCTTCCCAATACAAGCACATTTTATCATTTATCAATCACATAGTGTTCTGTGCTAGTAACTGCTTACCATCTTCCCAATACAAGCACATTTTATCATTTATCAATCACATAGTGTTCTGTGCTAGTAACTGCTTACCATCTTCCCAATACAAGCACATTTTATCATTTATCAATCATATAGTGTTCTGTGCTAGTAACTGTTTACCATCTTCCCAATACAAGCACATTTTATCATTTATCAATCACATAGTGTTTCTGTGCTAGTAACTGCTTACCATCTTCCCAACACACCAAAGTGTCACATAAACTTTATAGTACACTCTAAAGTTGTAAATCCTATTTTGTACATTAACCATAGATTACAATTCCATCGTAAAAATTACCGCCTCCAAATATAAATTCTTGAAATTTGACAGTTTGCTGTGGACAAAGCACTCCCCTCCTCTCCCTATATCTTCCTATTTACTAGTTCTGGTGACCCCTGAGTGTTTGATTTGTTTCCTTTGATGTTGGATTTTTTTTTTCGATGGTGTCATATAAAGGGGGCTGTTTTTACAAATAAATTTCACCAATTTATAAGAAATTTTTTTTTTTCCTCATGATGGGGAAATAGCCCCTGCCATAGAATATATAAAGAAACAGCATATAAAATGGTTTGGCCATGTGACAAGACAGAAAGATCAAAACGCAACACAATGAGCCCTGAATAAACATTGCGGGAATACCAGACCCAAGGGTCGACCACGAAAAAGATAGATTGACGGAATACTAGAAGCACTAGGAAACATAACAGCAGTAGAGGCGAACAGAAGAGCAAAAGACCGCAAATTATATCTCCCCTCGACGCTGAAAGGCAAATAAGATAGGAAATAAGAAGAACAAGAAAATTGGGAAATCTCCTCAGCTGTTGGTGAGACATCGTACAAACATTTGTAACATGGGACAGCCAGAGAAAGGTGCTTTGAGGGAGCTGAACATATGGCTAGATTGATGGACTTACGGTGGCCATATGAATAAAGAACATAACACCTCTGGTAGCCTCAGCGTGATGTGTTTGAATCTCAGGCTATAAATCTAAAGCAGCCCAAGGAATTATTACAGCATCCAATTCTTGTGTGTCTGATTGGATAAGCTGAGTTGTGTAGCAAACTTCAAAGAAAATACTATTTTTGGAATCCAAATGTAACATTTAAGTTGTAGTAATTTGTATGATAGTAATGTGAAAACATCACCCACAGATATGTATCGTAATCCAGAGCTAAAGTGCTGCCACATTTTGTTCAGTCGTATCAATGAGGACTGCACTGTCCTTATGTATTGTGCAAGAGGGTTCAGAGACCAACATCAGCCCTGACATGTTCACTGTCATGAGGTCACAGATGTTTTCTGTTTTGACATCTCCAGAAGAATGATGTGTTTAAGTTTAACTTGCGACAAGATCTCTTTAGGAAGACAGCACGCTATTCATTTTTTCTCTTTGATTGCAATACTTGGTGATCTTGTTAATTCAAGGACTATAGTACTTTAAACTCTTCACAGTACATTAACTCTTTCAATACGGAAGCTTTTTATCGATACAGTGGATGAGATTTCAGAGATAACCTTTCTCATGGTTTTCAAATTTGTTAATTCAGAGACAACATTTGTCAAATTTTCAACTCAAATGTTAAATCGGTCCTATTATATGGCTGTGAAACATGGAGAACAACAAAATTGGCAATCATGAAGATACAGACTTTCATTAATGGATGCTTACGCAGAATAAAAGGATGGAAATGACAGGAAAAAATCACTAACATAGAATTATGGAAATGTACCAGTCAATTACCAGTGGATAAAGAGATACAGCGAAGATGATGGCGCTGGATAGGACACACACTACGGAAGCCAACTCAGAGTATTACACAACAGGCCCTTTTTTGGAATCCTCAGGGGAAAAGACAAAAGAGGAAGACCAAGGAATTCTTGGAGAAGACAGATAGAAGCAGAGATGAAGATGATGGGGAGGACATGGAATGATCTTAAAAGAATGGCAAGAAACAGAACGACTTGGAAAGTGTTTGTTGAAGACCTATGCTCCACTGGGAGCTAAAAAGGTAGAAGAAGAAGAAAAAAAGAGTGGAAAAGATTTCAGAGACGATATTTGTCATGGTTTTAAGAATCAATCTACATTTTTATATAACATATCATCATCAAGTACCGGGCCTACTGGCGTAGGTGATCATGTCTCTCCACAACTTTCGATCTCGGCAGATATTTATCATTTCTGTTGTTGACCTTCTGCCAAGCCATTCTCTTAAGCTGTCTGTTATTTTTTCTCTTTGCTTCCCTCTATCTCTTCGTCCCTCAATTTTTTCAGTTGTTACAATATATTCCAGTTGTTCTCTTCTCAATACATGGCCAAAAAATGATGATTGTTTCTTCCTAATATTGGAAATTAGCTCTCTTTTTGCTTTGTAACATATAACATATTATAATGAATTTTTAGATAATTAAACATTATTAGATTTCACAATCCTCCTATGATTCCCTGAATTATCGTCTCGGAAGTTTACCTCTATAATAATATTAATTTATTATTATTTGTCTCCAGTATAAAAACCACTGGAAACTACTATTCGTGCAGTTTCGTCCAATAAATGTTTGTCGGCAACATAAGTATTCAGCCCTACTGGGAGATACTTGCCTTAATAGGAAAGTACAGAAATACAATTTATTCCCAAGCTGTGATCGTAACCCTATTTACTTACGGAAAGAGTTAAAATGCTGTGAACCATACATAGTACACTAAAGTGCTGTGAACGCTACTTAATACACTAAAGTGCTGTGAACCCTACATAGTACACTAAAGTGCTGTGAACCCTACTTAATACACTAAAGTGCTGTGAACCCTACATAATAGGCCTACACTAAAGTGCTGTGAACCCTACATAGTACACTAAAGTGCTGTAAACCCTTTATAGTACACTCAAATGCTGAAAACCCTTTATAGTACACTCAAATGCTGAAAACCCTTTATAGTACACTCAAATGCTGAAAACCCTTTATAGTACACTCAAATGCTGAAAACCCTTTATAGTACACTCAAATGCTGAAAACCCTCCATAGCACTTTGAAGTGCTGTAATCCCTCCATAGTACACAAAAATACTGTAAACACCCCCCCCCCCCCCACAATAAAGTGTCATAAACCCTTCATAATACATTAAAGTGCTTTAAACCCTCCAAAGCACATTGAAGTGCTGTAAACCCTTCATAGTACACAAATGTGCTGTAAATGTTTCACAGTACATCAAAGTGTGAATGATATCTACTTGCAGAAACCCCGTAAAACAACAGAGGACTCATGAGGCATTACTTACATTGGTGACTCAACAGTTCTCTGCCTTTTGTACAGCTGCAAGATAAGATGTACATAGTAATACTCTTTTTGATAAAGAAAATATGTGGACATGTACAAAATAGCATCAGTGAAGTTTGATATCAGGGCAGGATCTGACTGTGATGGCCTCTCCTATGACCAATCATATCTGACACCGTGATAAAGAGATGATCATCATCATGTACCATATCAGCTGCTGTAGGTGATCGTGTCCTTCCACAGTTCTCCGTCCTCAGTTAAAAAAAAAGTAAAGTACCCCCATCACGCCAAGTGGTATATAGGTAATATAGTGTTAGTGACTATAAATTTTACAGACCTTCGGCACATGATTTTTGGGATAATGTGGTCGGTATTACGCCTGTGCCATTTTACTTTCCCAGAAAAAAATCCGGTACCCATTAAAGGTTTGGTGAACCGGAAGCAGTTGGTTGGGATCGAACCCTACCTCTTGTCCTTTGCAGTCCAGTTCACTAACCACTGAGCTATCACGGCTCCTCTGTCCTCAGTACTACATAGAAATTCTGTTGTTGACTGTTTACCATACCACGATGCCAAGTAATCTAGTATCTTATCTCTTCGCCATTCACAATTTCTCTTTCTTTGTATTTTGTCAGTTGTGACCAGGTATTTCAACTTTCCTCTTCTCATGATGTGTTCAAAAAATGTTGATTGTTCTTGCTAATATTTTTAGAAGCTCTCTCTTTTTGTGTTGTCCTCTTTGAGAATATCCTCAGTCTTTTTTAGTTATCCAAGAGACTCTCAACATTCTTCTGAAAAATCCCATTACTAAGGCCTCTAATCATCTGTTTGAATACTGTCCATGATAAACTCTAATCATCTGTTTGAATACTGTCCATGATAAACTTGCAGGTCGGAGTTGGTTCTATATGGTATTGAGCCAAAGAGATATTTTGCTATAAAGTGAGGATTTATTTCTGAACATTTTATCTGTAATGAAACCACAAATAAAAACTCTTCAGGTCTCTTGTAGGAGCACAGGGCATGTTCAAGGTAGCTTCATCCACCCTTATTCTTGGACATTTCTTCCTTCTCCAAGAAATGATTATCCTGTTTCCAATGTAAAGGTCATTGGAGGAATTAGTCAACGTAAAGGTCATTGGAGGAATTAGTCAACTTAAGGGTCATTGGAGGAATTAGTCAACCTAAGGGTCATTGGAGGAATTAGTCAACCTAAGGGTCATTGGAGGAATTAGTCAGCGTAAGGGTCATTGGTGCACCACAGAAAGACTTAATTAACCTTTTCCATTGATCTATATCTTCAGTCTTTCTTTGGAACTCTATAAAGTCATGTCCTGTCCATTCTTTCATTTTATCTTTCCATCTCTTTCTCTGCCACCGCTCCTCCTTCTTCCTTTCACAGTTCCTTGTAGAATGGTTTTTGCTAGGCTAGAAGATTGAGATTTGTGGCCAAACCATTTCCTTTTGCATTTCTTTATAATAGCAAAAGATCATCATGTACTCCAAATGCTTGTTGTATTCATTTGTGTAGTTTAATTCTAAATCAAATCAGAGTTGGTATTATTAGTCGCAACACACATTATATACCTACCGACCTTTCGAGCCGTAGTCTGCCCATAGGTCATAGACTCAGATACTCTTTCCCTGTTTTGAAATTTTCTTTCTAGTAGTCTCAATTCTTGCAAAGATCTTTTACCACATCTCGCCATTTGTCACTATTCTGTCTGTGCAAGCATCTCAGTCTCATTGAGGAAGCATATTCCTGCTGCCGTTGCCTCCCTGATCAATGTCCTTCACAGTGTTATATCTGGCTGCTGATGAGGACTATGTCGTCAGTAAAGTCGAGGTCCTCCAACTGGCCTCCATTTATCCATTCGATGCCTTTATTATCAGTGCAGCATTTCTTCATTATGAAGTCCATAACAACTCCAAATAACAAGGGCGATAAAATACATCCTTGTTTAACACCAGTTTCTATAGAGAAACATTCACTCAGTCCTTCTTCCGTACAAACTGCACATGTGTAACCATCATACATCTCTGTGATAATATTTATGATTTTTTGTGGTATGCAATACTGCTTCAGAATTTTCCACAAAGAATCTCGATGAATGCTGTCAAATGCTTTTTTGAAGTTGATGAAGTTAAGTACAAAAGGTTTTTGCTTTTCAATATGCTCTCCCAATATAAGTCTTAGAGTAAAAATGTAATTGAGGCAACTTCTTCCTTTTCTGAATCCAGCTTGTTCTTCATGCATTACTGTATCTATTGAATCCTTTATAATACTCATGATAAGTTTGCAGAATAACTTTGAGGCAACTGACAAAAGAGTCACGCCTCTCCAGTTGTTACAATCTCTGAGACTGCCCTTTTTTTTGAATATTGACTCTTAATAATATATATAGTTAAGATGAAATCTGATCATTATGGATTTGTCTATGTGCTATGAGGATGAAGGGAGCCACGATAGCTCAGTGGTTAGTGAACTGGACTAAAAAGGACAAGAGGTAGGGTTAGATTCTGACCGACGGCTTCTAGGTTCACCCAGCCTTAAATGGGTACTAAATTTTTTCTGGGAAAGTACAGCGGCACGGGTGCAATACCGATCACATTACTCCAAAAATCATGTGCTGAAGGTCTGTAAAATTTATGGTCACTAACACCATATTCCCTATATGCCACTTGGCGTGACGGGTCACTAACACCATATTCCCTAAAAGCTACTTGATGAGACTGGGCTCTTTACTTTTTTTTAATGAAGATGAACTAATACTAATGATATGTAATAAGGATGAACTAATGCTAATGATATGTAATAAGGATGAACTAATACTAATGATATGAAATAAGGATGAACTAATACTAATGATATGTAATAAGGATGAACTAATGCTAATGATATGTAATAAGGATGAACTAATGCTAATGATATGTAATAAGGGTGAACTAATGCTAGTGATATGTAATAAGGATGAACTAATGCTAATGATATGTAATAAGGATGAACTAATACTAATGATATGTAATAAGGATGAACTAATACTAATGATATGTAATAAGGATGAACTAATGCTAATGATTTGTAATAAGGATGAACTAATGCTAATGATATGTAATAAGGGTGAACTAATGCTAGTGATATGTAATAAGGATGAACTAATGCTAATGATATGTAATAAGGATGAACTAATGCTAATGATATGTAATAAGGATGAACTAATACTAATGATATGTAATAAGGATGAACTAATGCTAATGAAGAGCAGTGATGATGAACTACTACCAACGATGTGCAATGAGGATGAACTAATAATAATGTTGTGCAATGATGAACTAATAATAATGTTGTGCAATGATGAACTAATATTAATGTTGTGCAATGAGGATGAACTAATAATAATGTTGTACAATGAGGATGAACTAATAATAATGTTGTGCAATGAGGATGAACTAATAATAATGTTGTACAATGAGGATGAACTAATAATAATGTTGTACAATGAGGATGAACTAATAATAATGTTGTACAATGAGGATGAACTAATAATAATGTTGTGCAATGATGAACTAATAATAATGTTGTGCAATGATGAACTAATAATAATGTTGTGTAATGATGAACTAATAATAATGTTGTGTAATGATGAACTAATAATGATGTTGTGTAATGATGAACTAATAATAATGTTAAGTAATGATGAACTAATAATGATGTTGTGTAATGAGGATGAACTAACAATAAAGTTGTGTACTGAGGATGAACTAACAATAAAGTTGTGTAATGAGGATGAACTAACAATAAAGTTGTGTAATGAGGATGAACTAACAATAAAGTTGTGTACTGAGGATGAACTAATGCTAATGTTGTGCAATGAGGATGAACTAACAATAAAGTTGTGTACTGAGGATGAACTAACAATAAAGTTGTGTAATGAGGATGAACTAACAATAAAGTTGTGTAATGAGGATGAACTAACAATAAAGTTGTGTACTGAGGATGAACTAATGCTAATGTTGTGCAATGAGGATGAACTAACAATAAAGTTGTGTACTGAGGATGAACTAACAATAAAGTTGTGTAATGAGGATGAACTAACAATAAAGTTGTGTAATGAGGATGAACTAACAATAAAGTTGTGTAATGAGGATGAACTAATGCTAATGTTGTGCAATGAGGATGAACTAACAATAAAGTTGTGTAATGAGGATGAACTAACAATAATGTTGTGTAATGAGGATGAACTAACAATAAAGTTGTGTACTGAGGATGAACTAATGCTAATGTTGTGTAATAAGGATGAACTAATGCTAATGATATGTAATAAGGATGAACTAATGCTAATGATATGTAATAAGGATGAACTAATGCTAATGATATGTAATAAGGATGAACTAATGCTAATGAAGAGCAGTGATGATGAACTACTACCAACGATGTGCAATGAGGATGAACTAATACTAATGTTGTGCAATTATGAACTAATAATAATGTTGTGCAATGATGAACTAATAATAATGTTGTGCAATGATGAACTAATAATAATGTTGTGCAATGATGAACTAATAATAATGTTGTGTAATGAGGATGAACTAATAATAATGTTGTACAATGAGGATGAACTAATAATAATGTTGTGCAATGATGATGAACTAATAATAATGTTGTACAATGAGGATGAACTAATAATAATGTTGTGTAATGAGGATGAACTAATAATAATGTTGATCAATGATGAAGTAATAATAATGTTGTGCAATGATGAACTAATAATAATGTGCAATGATGAACTAATAATAATGTTGTGCAATGATGAACTAATAATAATGTTGTACAATGATGAACTAATAATAATGTTGTGTAATGATGAACTAATAATAATGTTGTGTAATGATGAACTAATAATAATGTTGTGTAATGATGAACTAATAATGATGTTGTGTAATGAGGATGAACTAACAATAAAGTTGTGTACTGAGGATGAACTAACAATAAAGTTGTGTAATGAGGATGAACTAACAATAAAGTTGTGTACTGAGGATGAACTAATGATAATGTTGTGCAATGAGGATGAACTAACAATATAGTTGTGTACTCAGGATGAACTAACAATAAAGTTGTGTAATGAGGATGAACTAACAATAAAGTTGTGTACTGAGGATGAACTAATGATAATGTTGTGCAATGAGGATGAACTAACAATAAAGTTGTGTACTCAGGATGAACTAACAATAAAGTTGTGTAATGAGGATGAACTAACAATAAAGTTGTGTAATGAGGATGAACTAACAATAATGTTGTGTAATGAGGATGAACTAACAATAAAATTGTGTACTGAGGATGAACTAATGCTAATGTTGTGCAATGAGGATGAACTACTACCAACTAATTTGCTTACCAAAATCTTTTCTTTCTCAAGAATGAGCTCCTTTGCCAGTTTCTTGGCAACAAGTCTGTAGTTGCGAGACAACTGGTTACAGAAGTTAATTAGTTCATCAATGAAACGAAACCACAAGATGCTTATTATGTTAAGGACCAACCGTATTGTGTTTACAGCTGAAATGAAAAAGATATTCATGTCAATATTACAGCTGATTGGTTCATCACAGTTGTAATGGAAAAGATATTCATGTCAATATCACAGCTGATTGGTTCATCACAGCTGTAATGGAAAAGATATTCATGTCAATATCACAGCTGATTGGTTCATCACAGCTGTAATGGAACTTTTAGAACAACTCAAGTGCATCAAATCTATGTCCATAGAAATGAGAAAGAGAGTTCATCGGTGCTATATAGAACCAATTCTGACCTATGGGAGCGAATCATGGACAGTAGACAAACAAATGAAAAGACGATTAGAGGCCACAGAGATGGGATTTCAAAGAAGAATGTTGAAAGTTCCCTGGACAGCGAAAAAGACCAATGAGGAAGTTCTCAAAGAGGCCAACACAAAAAGGGAGCTCTTAAAAAACATCAGAAAGAAACAATCAACATTTTTCGGGCACATCATGAGAAGAGGAAAGTTGGAATTCTAGGTTACAACTGGCAAAATAGAAGGAAAGAGTGATCACGGATGACAAAGAGAGAAAATAGTGCATAACTTTATGTCATGGCATGGAAAACAGTCAACAACAGAACTGATATGATGCACTGTAGATAGAAGATTGTGGAGGGACATGATCGCCTACGCCAACCGGTATGGCACATGATGATGATGTGTACAACAAATTATTCTTTCAGGTAATGGGACTTTTAGAACACCCTGTGTATAACAAATTATTTTGGTAATGAGACTTTTAGAACACCCTGTGTATAACAAATTATTTTGGTAATGAGACTTTTAGAACACCCTGTGTATAACAAATTATTTTGGTAATGAGACTTTTAGAACACCCTGTGTATAACAAATTATTTTGGTAATGAGACTTTTAGAACACCCTGTGTATAACAAATTATTTCGGTAATGAGACTTTTAGAACACCCTGTGTATAACAAATTTTCTCATTCAATAAAATATTTAAAAGTGAACTCACTGTTTGGGTCTGGCTCAGGGTCTTCCTGTTTAGCCTGAAGAATGTACAATAAAAGGTTATGATTTAGTTATAGGCAACAAAAGGAAAGGTAGTCTTACAGCATTTTATGCAGATGTAATGTGATGCATTTAAATCTCACAGTATTTTACAGGAGCTAACTAGAGAATAACAAAGACATAAACTTAAACAAGACTAAAGATTTAAACACTACAGACAACAAAGACTTAAACATTAAAAAGAAATGGTTGATAAACAGCATTCTGCAGAGGAAATTAAAATATAATGGCTACGTCAAAAGGCAGAGCAGGCTGGAAAGAACAATAATGGAAGGCATGGTTCCAGGTTGAGCCGTGATAGCTCAGTGGTTAGTGAATTGGACTACAAAGGACAAGGGGTAGGGTTAGATCCCAACTGACAGCTTCCGGGTTCACCCAGCCTTAAATGGGTACCGGATTTTTTTTCTGGGAAAGTAAAGTGGCACGGGCGTAATACCGACCACATTACCCCAAAAATCATGTGCTGAAGGTTTGTAAAATTTATGGTCACTAACACCATATTCCCTATACGCCACTTGGAGTGACGGGGGCTCTGTACATACACAATATGTACATTACACAAGGACAACCAAACACTTCATTGATAAATAAGTAGCAGTATTGTAAATATGTACATTACACAAGGACATTCAAGTCATCATCATCATCATAAAATAGTGGGTCTGCCGGCGTAGGTGATCATGTCTCTCCACAACTTTTGATCTCGATAGTTATTTATCATTTCTGTTGTTGACTTTCTGCCAAGCCATTCTTTTAGGAAAAGAGGCCGACCCAGAGAGACACTGAGAAGAACATTGATCAGAGAGGCAAAAGCAGCAGAAATCGGCTCCCTCAAAGAGATAGAGTTGCTTGCATAGAACAGAGACAAATGGCGAGAATTGATAAAATATCTTTAGAAGGATTGAAAACTGCTAGAATAAAGATTTAGATAATAGAAGGAGTATCTGGGTCTATGCCCTATGGGCCGGCTACAGTTCAAATGGTCAATAGAGAGATAAATAGATAGTAATTACATTGCTAATACATTACTAATAACCATTTATCATATCACTGATTTCCTTGCCTGTTGTCCTATTGTCCATGATTCACATCCATATATTAAGACTGGCCCTACATAACATTTAAAAACTCTTTCAAGTACTTCATTGATAAATAAGTAACAGTATTGTAAATATATTACATTACACTAGCATATTCAAGTACTTCATTGATGCATAAGTAGTAATATTGTAAATATATTACATTACACTAGCATATTCAAGTACTTCATTGATGCATAAGTAGTAGTATTGTAAATATATTACATTACACTAACACATTCAAGCACTTCATTGATGTATAAGTAGTAGTATTATAAATATATTACATTACACTAGCATATTCAAGTACTTCATTGATGCTAAGTAGTAGTATTATAAATATATTACATTACACTAACATATTCAAGTACTTCATTGATGTATAAGTAGCAGTATTATAAATATATTACATTACACTAGCATATTCAAGTACTTCATTGATGCTAAGTAGTAGTATTATAAATATATTACATTACACTAACATATTCAAGTACTTCATTGATGCTAAGTAGTAATATTATAAATATATTACATTACACTAGCATATTCAAGCACTTCATTGATGTATAAGTAGTAGTATTATAAATATATTACATTACACTAACATATTCAAGTACTTCATTGATGTATAAGTAGTAGTATTATAAATATATTACATTACACTAACACATTCAAGTACTTCATTGATGTATAAGTAGTAGTATTATAAATATATTACATTACACTAACACATTCAAGTACTTCATTGAGGTATAAGTAGTAGTATTATAAATATATTACATTACACTAACATATTCAAGTACTTCATTGATGTATAAGTAGTAGTATTATAAATATATTACATTACACTAACACATTCAAGCACTTCATTGATGTATAAGTAGTAGTATTGTAAATATATTACATTACACTAGCATATTCAAGCACTTCATTGATGCGTAAGTAGTAGTACTGTAAATATATTACATTACACTAGCATATTCAAGTACTTCATTGATCCTAAGTAGTAGTATTGTAAATATATTACATTACACTAACACATTCAAGCACTTCATTGATGTATAAGTAGTAGTATTGTAAATATATTACATTACACTAACATATTCAAGTACTTCATTGATGCATAAGTAGTAGTATTGTAAATATATTACATTACACTAACATATTCAAGTACTTCATTGATGCATAAGTAGTAGTATTGTAAATATATTACATTACACTAACACATTCAAACACTTCATTGATGCATAAGAAGTAGTATTGTAAATATATTACATTACACTAACACATTCAAGTACTTCATTGATGCATAAGTAGCAGTATTGTAAATATATTACATTACACTAACACATTCAAGTACTTCATTGATGCATAAGTAGTAGTATTGTAAATATATTACATTACACTAACACATTCAAGTACTTCATTGATGCATAAGTAGTAGTATTGTAAGTATATTACACAAATGTAAAACAAAACATTTACCACAGTTTTCAATGTACCAATGGAATCAACTGCTCCAAAGTCTAGAGAATCGTTAGCACTCTGTGAATAAACACAACAGGTTAACTTTCTTCTTCTTCTTTCTACCTTTTTAGCTCCCAGTGGAGCATAGGTCTTCAACAAACACTTTCCAAGTCGTTCTGTTTTTTGCCATTCTTTTAAGATCATTCTATGTCTTCCCCGTCATCTTCATCTCTGCTTCTATCTGTCTTCTCCATTAATTCCTTGGTCTTCCTCTTTGTCTTTTCCCCCGGGGATTCCAAAAAAGGTCCTGTTGTGTAATACTCTCAGTTGGCTTCCGTTGTGTGAATCCTATCCAGCACCATCGTCTTTGATGTATCTCTTTATCCACTGGTATTTGACTGGTACATTTCCATAATTCTATGTTAGTGATTTTGTCCTGCCATTTCCATACTTTTATTCTGCGTAAGCATCCATTAATGAAAGTCAGTATCTTCGTGATTGTCAATTTTGTTGTTCTCCATTTTTCACAGCCATACAATAGGATCGACTTAACATATGAGTTGAAAGTTGTTTTTTTTTTTATTTAACCTAATTTCTTTGGATTTCCATATGTTTCCCAGTGCAATGAAAGCTCCTCTTGCTTTTGATATCCTTATTTTGGTATCATTTTCTCTTCCTCCCTCTTTATCTATATTTCTGCCCAGATATATGTAAGATTGTACGTCTAGTGGAGGTATTTCTCCTAGTTTTATTTGGTTATTGCCAACTGTATTAATTCTCATAATGTTGGTCTTGTCTCTATTAATCTTCAGTCCTAGCTGTTGTGATCTCTCATCAAGTATGCTCATTTTATCCTGCATCTGTTGATGGCTGTGTGATAGGAGAGCTATGTCATCAGCAAAGTCTAAATCATCAAGTTGTTTGGTCAGTGACCACTGGATCCCATTTCTGTTGTTTTGAGTTATTTTCATAATCCAATCTATGGCCAGTAGAAAGAGAAATGGAGACAGAAGGCATCCCTGCCTTACTCCTGTTCTTATTTCAAATGCTTCTGTAAGCTGTCTTTCATGCACCACACTACATTTTGTTCCTTCATACATTGTTTTTATTAGGTGATTAAACTTTATGGGGGTTCTGTAATGACTCAGCAACTTCCAAAGCATTCTTCTGTCTAAACTATCAAATGCCTTTTCGTAATCTATGAATCCAATATAAAGTGGGGATTTTAGTTCTAAACTTTGTTCAACTATTATACATAGAGTAGTTATTTGATTAGCACATGATCTGTTCTTCCTAAAACCTGCTTGTTCATCTCTCAAATGTTTCTCAATGGCCTCTTTTAGTCTCTCCAGAATGATTCTGCTTAATATTTTTCCTGGCACTGATAGTAGCATAATTCCCCTATAATTTGTGCACTCCTGTAAACTTCCTTTCTTTGGTAGTTTGATCATATAACCTTCTTTCCAGTCTTTAGGCATTTCTTTCCTCTCCCAAATTTTATCTAATAGATTATGTAACATCTTGGTAGAGGTGTTCATATCTGCTTTGATGGCTTCCGAAGGAATTTCATCTGGTCCTGTGGCTTTACCATTTTTTAATAGCTTGATGGCTTTCATTATTTCTTCTTTGCTTGGTTTTCCACAGTTAACATGTAACTCTTCTTCTGCTGGTAGTATATCTGGAGGATTATTTGAGCCGGGTCTGTTCAAAAGTTCTTCAAAATGCTCTTTCCATCTCTCCATTTGTTCCCTTATATTACTTTTCCACTTAATTTCTTTGTGCTGTTGTACAGTTCTTTCATATTCCCTTTATTTGCTGCTTCTTCTGCCTCTTTAGCTAGTTCATCTATATATTTCCTCTTATCCTTTTTAATGCATCTTCTCACTTCTTTGTTCACCTCTGTGTAAGTTTCCTGTGTCTTGGCTTTATTACTTGTTGTTTTGCTTTTATTTATGTCTGTTTTCTTGTTCTTTCTTTCTTTAATTTTATCCAGGGTCTCTGCTGTCATCCATGCCTTATTCTGGCGTTCTCTTTTCCCCAGTGTTTTTTCGCATGTCTCTTTCCATATATCTTTTACCTGTTTCCAATGATCTATATTTATTGTATTTTCTAGTTGTTGGAGGACTTGGTATTTGTTTGATATTGTCACTGCAAATTTATTTTAATTCCTTGTTCTTTAAGAAACCCTACATTGAAATACTTTCTACCCTTATTCGCTGTAGTATACCTTTTTAGTTAGGTTAACTTTATATTGCATTATATTCTATCTATCTATTGAACTTTCGAGCCGTAGCCGGCCAATAGAGCATAGATCCAGATACTTTTTCTCTTATCTAAATCTTTATTCTAGCAGTTTTCAATCCTTCTAAAGATATTTATCAAATCTTGCTATTTATCTCTGTTCTGTGCAAGCAGCTCTATCTCAATGAGGGAGCAGATTCCTGCTGCTCTTGCCTCTCTCATCAATGTTCTTCTCAGTGTCTCTCTGGGTCGGCCTCTTTTCCTCTTACTTGTTGTTTCCCACATAAGGGCTTGCTTTGTTATTCGGTTATTCTCTCCTCATCACATGTGCAACATATGACCATCTTATTTTATTGATTAAAAAAAAAAAGTACCCTCGTCACGCCAAGTGGCGTATAGGGAATATGGTGTTAGTGACCATACATTTTACAGACCTTCGCCACATGATTTTTGGGGTAATGTGGTCGGTATTACGCAACGCCGCTTTACTTTCCCAGAAAAATCCGGTACCCATTTAAGGCTGGGTGAACCCGGAAGCCATCGGTTGGGAATAAACCCTACCCCTTGTCCTTTGTAGTCCAGTTCACTAACCACTGAGCTATCGCAGCTCCTTTTCTTGATTACTGAAGATATTAGTGGTTGATTGGCGATTTCTCTAATACAGTATATTACAGGTAAGTAAAATAAAGATTCCCTCCACACCTTGCTAGGTGTAGCGAGAATATGGTGTTAGTGACCATGTTTTTCTATGACCACTGCACATTTTTGGGTGATGTGGTCGGAATCACATCAGGCCATCTTTATTTCTCAGAAAAATCTCTGGTACCCATTTTTAGAGGATGGAAGAACTCTCAAGCCTTGTCAGTCCAAAAAAAAAATCTGCCACTTCTGGGAAGCAAACCCAGACCCTTGTGATCAGGAATCGAGCACACTAACCACTCAGTCACCACGGCTCCCGTATTACAGGTATCAACTATATACAGTAAGGTTTTGTGGTGAATGAGAAAAGTCATTCATAAAGTGAAGTGCCATGAAACAAGTCCATTTTGTAAAGAATATAATTGTAATAATTATAACTGTAATAATTATATGAATATATATATTAATGAATTAATTACTAATTTTTGTATGAACCCACCCTCAGTCAACATATTTTTCCCTTCCTCCCCATCTCTCTCACTGAAATCTGATGTCCAGCTGAGTGCAGATCGTAGCCTCAGCCTAGACTTCCAGTCAGCTAAGTGTCTTTATATTTAATTTAATTTGTACATTTAATTTAATTCCTATTTTCATTTATATGATATTTCCTGTAATTAAGTAATTTGTCTTCTGTGTTCCCTTTCTACTCTAGATCCACTAGTTCTGGTTACTCTAGAACATGTCATTTAGTTATTCTTCATTTCATTGACCGTTTCTCTGTTCCCTTTCTACTCTAGATCCACTAGTTCTGGTTACTCTAGAACATGTCGTTTAGTTATTCTTCATTTCATTGACCGTTTCTCTGTTCCCTTTCTACTCTAGATCCACTAGTTCTGGTTACTCTAGAACATGTAGTTTAGTTATTCTTCATTTCATTGACCGTTTCTCTGTTCCCTTTCTACTCTAGACCCACTAGTTCTGGTTACTCTAGAACATGTCGTTTAGTTATTCTTCATTTCATTGACCGTTTCTCTGTTCCCTTTCTACTCTAGATCCACTAGTTCTGGTTACTCTAGAACGTGTAGTTTAGTTATTCTTCATTTCATTGACCGTTTCTCTGTTCCCTTTCTACTCTAGATCCACTAGTTCTGGTTACTCTAGAACGTGTAGTTTAGTTATTCTTCATTTCATTGACCGTTTCTCTGTTCCCTTTCTACTCTAGATCCACTAGTTCTGGTTACTCTAGAACGTGTAGTTTAGTTATTCTTCATTTCATTGACCGTTTCTCTGTTCCCTTTCTACTCTAGATCCACTAGTTCTGGTTACTCTAGAACGTGTAGTTTAGTTATTCTTCATTTCATTGACCGTTTCTGTGTTCATGTTTTCTGAAGATGGCCGCAAGGTCATGATTTTTTTTATTGACTTTGGATGTGATTACCCAAAGACCAGGGGATGGTAAAGCCACAAAGAAAGCACAGATTCACAGAGAAAAGGCTGTAGTGGGAACTGAACCTGGGACCGTCTTGTCCAGAGGTTGACATCTTATCCCTAGACCACCTAGTCCCTCGTATTTCTATTAAAAAATGAAACTTTTGTGAAAGTAACATTACCTTCTGGGATAAATGATCATCATCTAAAGTGTTCTCTGATTTGGCATGATTGATCTGTTCTTCTGTTTGTGTTTTCCTCGTCAAATCATTATCATCAAAGTCAAGGAGATAGTAGTCACCAGAACGGATGGCTATTTTTGGGGGATTAAATTAACAGTGAATTAGCATTTAAAATCTTTTACCTCAAGTGAACTTTTTTCTTTTATTATTTTAATACTCTCTCCAAGGCTGATTATCATTGATACTTCAGTTGATTTTCTTATATTTGCCTTTTTATGACAATAACATACAAATGTTTCTTCTATTACATATTCAAAGTTATTAGAAGAAGTCTTATCTTGATATTTACAAATATTTTTGCTTACAAAATTAATATTGTATTCCCTGAAACTGTCAGATTTCTCAATCTGTGATCTTTTTGTTACAAATATAAACAACTAAAATATCATTCATACATAAATATTTACCTTACCTAAACATCTTACTTTTTGTGTGACTGTGTCACAAACTGAAACCTGTGTAATGTCACAAACTGAAATCTGTGTAATGTCACAAACTGAAATCTGTGTAATGTCACAAACTGAAACCTGTGTAATGTCACAAATTGAAACCTGTGTAATGTCACAAACTGAAACCTGTGTAATGTCACAAACTGAAATCTGTGTAATGTCACAAACTGAAACCTGTATAATGTCACAAATTGAAACCTGTGTAATGTCACAAACTGAAACCTGTGTAATGTCACAGACTGAAACCTGTGTAATGTCACAGACTGAAACCTGTGTAATGTCACAAACTGAAACGTGTGTAATGTCACAAACTGAAACCTGTGTAATGTCACAAACTGAAACCTGTGTAATGTCACAAACTGAAACCTGTGTAATGTCACAAACTGAACTGGACTTCTGGTCAATATGGCGGATGATACATGATAGGGATACATTGAGGCACTGTCTGAAAAGTCTTCCTTGTTGCAGTTTCCTCATATTCCAAGTCCGGCTTGCTGCCGGAGCCACTGAGTAGTGCCCTGTGCAGACTGTGAGCTGTGTGTTTCATCCGGATGGTGTTCCTATATTCAGATTGCTTACGATGAATGACGATATCATATGACGAAGAACAGTTCAGATGTGTCCACTATTGGTGCGTAGTATGGGTTATGTCTTTGACATGTGCTGTGTTTGCTAAAATCGAGACTACAGCTGCCTTTCTTTGTTTGAATATTTGATGAGATGTTAATTCAGATGATTCCATTGGCACAGGCGGTTGAGCAATTATGGACTCCCATTCATTTGCAGTGATACCAGGGCCTTCGAATAACCATAATCATAACTGAAATTGAGTGGTATTCTTATTTTAAAAGTGGACCCCTCTCAAAGCAGACTATCATTTCCCTATCAATCAAATTGAGGCATGTGTGCATGAGATCGTATGCACTGACCCACATCTGTCAGAGAGGTTACAGATTAAAAATACAGAATCTTACAAAACAGTCCTATGATACCTTTGCAATACTGTCCACTGACAAAAAAATGATGCACCATAGCAGTGCCGCTGCTGACAGGTCTGTCACTACAAATGAATTTTTGGTGAAATGCAAGATTCCACTACTCCCACAGTCTCCATACATCGCTTCCCTTGTTCAGCGTGAGTCCTTGCATTCACATCACAAGAAATCTATGAAAGGCCACTGATTTCATGAAGCAAACATGACAAGAGAGGTGAAGACTATAACAACAAAAATGCTTACAGAGGTGCTTGCTTTCATTAATGGCAAGAATGCCAGAATAGATGCATACAAGGGCATTACTCTGGTTGAGATGAAAAGAAATGAGCCAGTAAGTCTACTCCTTCCTTCCTTATTCATAAACCCTGGACATTTCATGGACAATAACAGACTTCATCAACCATCTGCATGATCAACCATCGTTGATCTCTACAGTTATTAATTGGAACTCTGCAAAGCCAAAGCATGTCCATTATTTGATGCTATCCTGACATCTCTTTCACTGTCTACATGTCTTATCCCCTTTCACAGTTCCCTGCAGAATGGTCAATGCCAGACCAGATCAGTAAGTCTACACATTAAATTACAAAAATGAAGTTCTTGTATTTTTTAACAGCACTGTATTTAGTTATGGGCTTGCATTTCCTTTCTACTTACACAAGAACGCAACACTTTTGTAAGGACAAAGTCAAAGCGAGAACCCAGATAAAATTCTACACAGGAGGAGCATGAAAGTGCTGGCAGACAATCCACTTAAGAGAATTAAACTTATTACAGTTTCAGGTAGGAGAGATTAGTTATTTTCATGAGACTGTTTTTATAGGAGAAAGCTCTGACTATAAACAACTGATGACTTGCAGGAAAGTCAAGGTAGGGCAAATGAGAGGGAAGCAGTCCCAACAAATTGTGCACTGAAGACAAATGCACAGAAGACAAATGCACTGAACCCTTAAGTGAAAAACACAGAGAGAATATGTAACTGGCTATGGAACAAAGAAGTGGGAGATTCCTACTACAATGGTTCAACTGTTTCTAAAATACTACACTGTAGTAAAGTAGTGTTTTAGTTACAAAAGTAAACAAATGTAGAAAAAAAAACCTATATGGTTACAGCTATATTTCTAGTTCCCTTTGTCAGCTTTACTACAGGCTCAAATATTTATGGTTATCCTCACAGTGTGTTGGTCAGTTCTGGTTCACTGTCACTGGTGTCATCAGTCATCTATCATCTTCTGACTGTTATTGGTTCATCTGCTTTATCCTGGTTCCATTTTGAAGTACAATTTTCCTTGAACGATTATAAATTGCCCATTTTTTAAAAGCAAAAATAATGGCCAGCAAATCATTGGTCAGCTATCATCACTATTGTCCAACAAGGAAATAGCTCTAGAGGCAAAACAGGCACTCAAAAACACAATCTTCATCCCAACAGTGTGCTACCAATTCCAGTCCTGGACACTAGATGCAAGAACAATAAGATAAATAACCTCAACAGAGATGAAATGTGTTAGACGAATGACAGGAAACAGTCTGAGAGATAAGATCAGAAATGAAGAACTGAGAAAAAAGCTAGGAATAGCCCCCGCCCTAGAATATATAAAGAAACAACAGATAAAATGGTTTGGCCATGTGACAAGGCAGAATGATCAAAACACAACACAATGAGCCCTCATTAAATGTTGCAAGAATACCAGAAGCAAGGGTTGACCACAAAAAAAGATGAATCAATGGAATATTAGAACAGCTAAGAAAAATAACTGCAGCAGAGGCAAAGAGATGAGCAAAATGATATCTCCCCCTCGATGCTGGAAGGCAATTGAGGAAGAATTCTTGAAAGAAGAAGAAGAAAATAATGGTTGTTTCTGCTCATTGTTTTCACTCATTTTTCATTGTTTTTTTTTTTTATATATGATGCTTGTCCCATTGTCTAGTCCTTATATATGAATTGGTAACATGTCCTTCTCAGCTGTCTGATCTCAGCTTAAGAAATTTCTCTAATTAAGAAATTAATTGGACACAGTGCAGATATCTGTTATTCTTGTCTTCCTCATTTGTCTTTCAGCGTTGAGGGGAGATATAATTTGCGGTCTTTTGCTCTTCTGTTTGCCTCTGCTGCTGTTATGTTTCCTAGTGCTTGTAGTATTCCATCAATACATCTTTTTCATGGTCGACCCTTGGGTCTGGTATTCTCGCAACGTTTATTGAGGGCTCGTTGTGTTGTGTTTTGATCTTTCTGTCGTGTCACGTGGCCAAACCATTTTATTTGTTGTTTCTTTATATATTTTATGGCCATTGTAGAGTGCCCATTTTGCCTCTAGAGTTATTTCCTTGTTGGACAATAGTGGTAATAACTGTCCAATGATTTGACAAGCTTTGATGCATCTTGAGTCTATCTCTTTTGTTCGCATGAGACCATAGCGATCAAATATGTTGAGGAAACATCAGCCCCCCAACATGTGTTTTTAAGTTAAGCCCTTAACTTACGACTGTCTTAGCAGGTCGGTAAAGGATAAATGTTTTATGCTCAGAGAAATAGCGGAAGATAGAGATAGACATCTGTTATAACCACTAAACCTGGAACAAACAACAAAATAACCAAACCAGTACAGGCATCTATTAGTTATTAAACCTAGAACAAAGAACAAAATAACAAAACCAGTACAGAAATCTATTAGTTATTAAACCTAGAACAAAGAACAAAATAACAAAACCAGTACAGAAATCTCTTAATTATTAAACCTAGAACAAAGAACAAAATAACAAAACCAGTACATAAATCTATTAGTTATTAAACCTAGAACAAAGAACAAAATAACAAAACCAGTACAGAAATCTCTTAATTATTAAACCTAGAACAAAGAACAAAATAACAAAACCAGTACATAAATCTATTAGTTATTAAACCTAGAACAAAGAACAAAATAACAAAACCAGTACATAAATCTCTTAATTATTAAACCTAGAACAAAGAACAAAATAACAAAACCAGTACAGAAATCTCTTAATTATTAAACCTAGAACAAAGAACAAAATAACAAAACCAGTACAGAAATCTCTTAATTATTAAACCTAGAACAAAGAACAAAACCAGTACAGAAATCTATTAGTTATTAAACCTAGAACAAAGAACAAAATAACAAAACCAGTACAGAAATCTCTTAATTATTAAACCTAGAACAAAGAACAAAATAACAAAACCAGTACATAAATCTATTAGTTATTAAACCTAGAACAAAGAACAAAATAACAAAACCAGGACATAAATCTATTAGTTATTAAATCTGGAACAAACAACAAAATAACCAAAACAGGACAGAAATCTATTAGTTATTAAAAGTAGAACAAACAACAAAGTAACAAAACTAGTACAGACATCTATTAGTTATGAAACCTGGGTCAAACAACAAAATAACTGCAACCATGCACAAACCTTGAAAGTGTTCAAGGGGTTCCTTATAGTCCTTTTTCAGCATGGCTTGTTTAGTCTTTAACTCCCTCATCTGTTTCTTGATGTTCATTAAAATGTTATGCTCCTGCAAATTTTGTTTATGCACCTTTCTGAGCAGGATTTGGTTGATGATATCAGCTCCCCTGAAATTGAAATGAATTTGGATATACATTTAGTACAAAGTTTATGATAGTTTCATCTAAGTAGCAAAACACACAGAAATATATCTGAAAAGATGCTGGCAGTTGACTTCCTGTGGAAATAAGCAATAATATGTGCAGCTGTAGTGAAGTTGGTAAATAGAAACAGGTAATAATATGTGTAGTTGAGGTAAAGTTGGTAAATAGAAATAGGCAATAATATGTGCAGCTGTAGTAAAGTTGGTAAATAGAAATAGGCAATAATATGTGCAGCTGAGGTAAAGTTGGTAAATAGAAATAGGCAATAATATGTGCAGCTGTAGTAAAGTTGGTAAATAGAAATAGGCAATAATATGTGCAGCTGAGGTAAAGTTGGTAAATAGAAATAGGCAATAATATGTGCAGCTGAGGTAAAGTTGGTAAATAGAAATAGGCAATAATATGTGCAGCTGAGGTAAAGTTGGTAAATAGAAATAGGCAATAATATGTGCAGCTGAGGTAAAGTTGGTAAATAGAAATAGGCAATAATATGTGCAGCTGAGGTAAAGTTGGTAAATAGAAATAGGCAATAATATGTGTAGCTGTGGTAAAGTTGGTAAATAGAAATAGGCAATAATATGTGCAGCTGTAGTAAAGTTGATAAATAGAAATAGGTAATAACATGTGTAGCTGTAGTAAAGTTGGTAAATAGAAATAGGCAATAATATGTGCAGCTGAGGTAAAGTTGGTAAATAGAAATAGGCAATAATATGTGCAGCTGTAGTAAAGTTGGTAAATAGAAATAGGTAATAATATGTGTAGCTGTGGTAAAGTTGGTAAATAGAAACAGGTAATAATATGTGTAGCTGTGGTAAAGTTGGTAAATAGAAATACGCAATAGTATGTGCAGCTGTAGTAAAGTTGGTAAATAGAAATAGGCAATAATATGTGTAGCTGTGGTAAAGTTGGTAAATAGAAATAGGCAATAATATGTGCAGCTGTAGTAAAGTTGGTAAATAGAAATAGGCAATAATATGTGCAGCTGTAGTAAAGTTGGTAAATAGAAATAGGCAATAATATGTGCAGCTGTAGTAAAGTTGGTAAATAGAAATAGGCAATAATATGTGCAGCTGTAGTAAAGTTGGTAAATAGAAACAGGTAATAATATGTGCAGTTGAGGTAAAGTTGGTAAATAGAAATAGGCAATAATATGTGCAGCTGTAGTGAAGTTGGTAAATAGAAACAGGTAATAATATGTGTAGTTGAGGTAAAGTTGGTAAATAGAAATAGGCAATAATATGTGCAGCTGTAGTGAAGTTGGTAAATAGAAACAGGTAATAATATGTGTAGCTGTGGTAAAGTTGGTAAATAGAAATAGGCAATAATATGTGTAGCTGTGGTAAAGTTGGTAAATAGAAATAGGCAATAATATGTGTAGCTGTGGTAAAGTTGGTAAATAGAAATAGGCAATAATATGTGTAGTTGAGGTAAAGTTGGTAAATAGAAACAGGTAATAATATGTGTAGTTGAGGTAAAGTTGGTAAATAGAAACAGGCAATAATATGTGCATTTGAGGTAAAGTTGGTAAATAGAAATAGGCAATAATATGTGCAGCTGTAGTAAAGTTGGTAAATAGAAATAGGCAATAATATGTGCAGCTGTAGTAAAGTTGGTAAATAGAAACAGGTAATAATATGTGCAGCTGTAGTAAAGTTGGTAAATAGAAATAGGTAATAATATGTGCAGCTGTAGTAAAGTTGGTAAATAGAAATAGGTAATAATATGTGTAGCTGAGGTAAAGTTGGTAAATAGAAATAGGTAATAATATGTGTAGCTGTAGTAAAGTTGATAAATAGAAATAGGTAATAATATGTGTAGCTGTAGTAAAGTTGATAAATAGAAATAGGTAATAATATGTGCAGCTGTAGTAAAGTTGATAAATAGAAATAGGTAATAATATGTGCAGCTGTAGTAAAGTTGGTAAATAGAAAACAGGTAATAATATGTGCAGCTGTAGTAAAGTTGGTAAATAGAAATAGGTAATAATATGTGCAGCTGTAGTAAAGTTGGTAAATAGAAATAGGTAATAATATGTGTAGCTGAGGTAAAGTTGGTAAATAGAAATAGGTAATAATATGTGTAGCTGTAGTAAAGTTGATAAATAGAAATAGGTAATAATATGTGCAGCTGTAGTAAAGTTGATAAATAGAAATAGGTAATAATATGTGCAGCTGTAGTAAAGTTGGTAAATAGAAATAGGCAATAATATGTGCAGCTGTAGTAAAGTTGGTAAATAGAAATAGGTAATAATATGTGCAGCTGTGGTAAAGTTGGTAAATAGAAATAGGTAATATTATGTGCAGCTGTGGTAAAGTTGGTAAATAGAAATAGGCAATAATATGTGCAGCTGAGGTAAAGTTGGTAAATAGAAATAAGCAATAATTTGTGTAGTTGATGCTTAGTGAGCCACGCTTAGTTTTATTAGTGTGAACATCATGAAACCATATTCTTTTTACATGTCTTGTACCATCTGGATATTGGTGATATCTAAAACCTTGTTCAATTATCTAAACATTCATATATCATATGTTATATGTTAGATAAATATAAATATGTAGATTGATTCTTAAAACCATGAACAATTTTGTGTTTCTGAAATCTCTTCCGTTGCATTGATAAAAAGCTTCCATACGGAAAGAGTTAAATACCATTCACACATAAATATTTTTTTCTTCTTATTCAGCGATAAGCTACTGTTATGCATTTAGGTGTTTAGACCAGCATGGGTCACGAACAAGATGGGGCAGTGAGTTTGAGATCTTTACTGGTTCCCCAGTTAGATATGCAATGTTGTTTCTGTGGGCCATATTTGTGTTGTTAAGGTGTTGAGATTGCTGCAGTTCTGTAGGTAGGTTCTAGACTTTGGATGCTCCACAGTCACTGACTCATATCTTGTGTAAGTATGCACTAGTGCCATGGTGACCTGTTCTGAATCTGAATATCATAGTCTGCTCATGCCTGCTGAGTTTGTTAAAGCTGTCCTGTTCTGGCTTACATTCCCCATATAACTCTTCCCATTCTGATTTTCTAGCTTGTTTCAGCAATGTCTTTACTTCTTGGATGTTTGATATTGATTAGACTGTTGAAGGTTCCCACCTGCTGACACATAAACATTAACTTTAGCTAACAAAATGTAAGTTTTATGCGTTGTGTCACAGTTAACAAAATGTAAGTTTTATGCATTGTGTCACAGTTAACAAAATGTAAGTTTTATGCATTGTGTCACAGTTAACAAAATGTAAGTTTTATGCATTGTGTCACAGTTAACAAAATGTAAGTTTTATGCATTGTGTCACAGTTAACAAAATGTAAGTTTTATGCATTGTGTCACAGTTAACAAAATGTAAGTTTTATGCATTGTGTCACAGTTAACAAAATGTAAGTTTTATGTGTTGTGACACAGTTAACAAAATGTAAGTTTTATGCATTGTGTCACAGTTAACAAAATGTAAGTTTTATGTGTTGTGTCACAGCTAACAAAATGTAAGTTTTATGTGTTGTGTCACAGCTAACAAATTGTATGTTTTATGTGTGGTGTCACATTTGACAAAATGTAAGTTTTATGTGTTGTGTCACAGTTAACAAAATGTAAATTTTATGCATTGTGTCACAGTTAACAAAATGTAAGTTTTATGTGTTGTGTCACAGCTAACAAATTGTATGTTTTATGTGTTGTGTCACAGCTAACAAAATGTAAGTTTTATGTGTTGTGTCACAGTTAACAAAATGTAAATTTTATGCATTGTGTCACAGCTAATAAATTGTAAGTTTTATGTGTTGTGTCACAGCTAACAAATTGTATGTTTTATGTGTTGTGTCACAGCTAACAAAATTTATGTTTTATGTGTTGTGTCACAGCTAACAAATTTTATGTTTATGTGTAGTGTCACAGCTAACAAATTATATGTTTATATGTAGTGCCACAGCTAACAAATTATATGTTTATATATAGTGCCACAGTTAACAAATTATATTTTTATATGTAGTGCCACAGCTAACAAATTATATGTTTATATGTAGTGCCACAGCTAACAAATTATATGTTTATATGTAGTGCCACAGCTAACAAATTATATGTTTATATGTAGTGCCACAGCTAACAAATTATATGTTTATATGTAGTGCAACAGTTAACAAATTATATGTTTATATGTAGTGCCACAGTTAACAAATTATATGTTTATGTGTTACAAACTGAAACACTTCCACTTGTAAAACTGAAAGAAATCCACTGGACATCTACACCTAAAATTGCTGCAACACCTATCAAATAATAACTAAAATATCACTTTTATATTAAAACAAGCAACTGTGATTAACATTAGCTAGGAACCTACTTAGCCACAAGGTTATTTTGAGCTTGAATAGTGTCCGCGATGTGTCGGAAATAGTGAGAGGAGTACACACGTCTCTGAAACAGCAAGAACCCCAGGCAAATGATATCCCAAGTTATGCCTGTGTCATCTTCCTCTACAATACACTTTGATTTTTTACCTGATATAAGAGAAAGGAAATGTGAGATTCCTAATGGATCGGAACCAAACATTATTATAGTAGTCACATTTCATATATTCCTTGGTTTTTGTGTTGTAACTAGATGTAATTTTCTAACAAATATTGAAACACATTAATTTTGTGTTGTACACTGTGTGTGTAGGTAGCCGCGATAGCTCAGGGGAGCCGCGATAGATCAGTGGTTAGTGAACTGGACTACCACGGACAAGGGGTAGGGTTCGATCCCAACTGACGGCTTCCGGGTTCACCCAGCCTTAAATGGGTACCGGATTTTTTTTCTGGGAAAGTAAAGCAGCACGGGCGTAATACAGACCACATTACCCCAAAAATCATGTGCTGAAGGTCTGTAAAATATAGGGTCACTAACACCATATTTCCCTATACGCCACTTGGTGTGACGGGGGTACTTTACTTTACTTACACTCTGTGTGTATGTGTGTGTGCACGCGCGCGCGCGTGTGTGTGTGTGTGTGTCTGTCTGTCTCACAAGCAAAACAATAATTAATTCACCGTTTATTTATCATTGATTTGGCTCATTCTTTTTTTTTGGGTCTGTATATGCCAGATTTATAGGCCCTTTTTTTAAATCCCCAGGGGAAAAGACAAAGAGGAAGACCAAGGAATGAGGAAAGAGGGAGACAGATAGAAGCAGAGATGAAGATGATGGGGAAGACATGGAATGATCTTAAAGAATGGCAAAAAACAGAACGACTTGGAAAGTGTTCGTTGAAGACCTATGCTCCACAAGGAGCTGAAAGGTAGAAGAGAAGAATGAAATATTAGTGACTTTATTGTACTCATCATCATCATGTACCCTGCCGGTTGGCGTAGGTGATCATGTCCCTCCACAATCTTCTATCTACAGTGCATCGTATCAGTTCTGTTGTTGACTGTTTTCCATGCCATGACACCAAGCTATCCAGTATTTTCTCTCTTTGTCGTCCGCGATCTCTCTTTCCTTTTATTTTGCCAGTTGTAACCAAGTATTCCAACTTTCCTCTTCTCAGGATGTGCCCGAAAAATGTTGATTGCTTCTTTCTGATGTTTTTTAAGAGCTCCCTTTCTGTGTTGGCTTCTTTGAGAACTTCCTCATTGGTCTTTTTATCTGTCCAGGGAACTTTCAACATTCTTCTGTGAAATCCCATCTCTGTGGCCTCTAATCGTCTTTTCATTTGTTTATCTACTGTCCATGATTCGCTTCCATAGGTCAGAATTGGTTCTATATAGCACTGATGAACTCTTTTTCTCATTTCTATTGACATAGATTTGTTGCATAAGATATTTTTCATTTTCTGAAATGCTATTTTGGCCTGAGCTATTCTGCTTTTTATTTCTGTGGTGCATCTCCCATCTGATGTTATTATTGTGCCCAAGTATTTGAAACGTTGTACTTGTTTCAGATTTGTCTCGTTTATTTTTATTTATTATTGTACTACTCCTCAGCTTTATTAGGTGTGATGGTCGGTTCCCTTCCTTGTTGCTGTCCATTCCTGGAGAATATCTCTGATGTTTACCTCACCATAAGTCCCAATTCTGTGCAAGCTTCTAGCTGTGTGAGTCAGTTTTGCTAAAGAAATAATCATCATCATCATCGAGTGCCGTCTCCGCAACAAAAGTTGGCTAGCATGGATCGCCATTCCACTCTTGTTTCTTGCTTTGATAGTGCAGGTTGTCATAGATTGACTTGTCCATCTTTTGATGTTACTCGTTCATGTTAGTCTTAGTCTGCCTCTGCCTCTTTTACCTTGTATTTTCCTTTCCAATATTACTTTTAGTAGGCTACTGTGTCTTTTAACGTGTCCCAAAAATTTCATGTCTTGTCTTAATTGTATTTAGTAGTTCTCTTTTTATTTTTAGTTGTTTTAAAACTTCATCGTTTGTTTTGTTTTCTTTCCATCCAATTCTACCTATTCTTCTGTAAATCCACATTTCAAAGGCTAAATAAATAATACCACCAACAAACTAAAAGAAAGAGAAAAGTTGAACTCTAGAAACAACATTCTCTTAAGTAATTAGAACAAAACAGGACTTAAAAAAGGAACAATCCAGGACTATCACCACCCAAATAGGATACAGTAGGACTTACAAAAGGAAGAATCCAGGACTATCACCACCCAAATAGAACACAGTAGGACTTACAAAAGGAAGAATTCAGGACTATCACCACCCAAATAGGACACAGTAGGACTTACAAAAGGAACAATCCAGGACTATCACCACCCAAATAGGACACAGTAGGACTTACAAAAGGAACAATCCAGAACTATCACTACCCAAATAGAACACAGTAGGACTTACAAAAGGAACAATCCAGGACTAACACCACCCAAATAGGACACAGTAGGACTTACAAAAGGAACAAGCCAGAACTATCACCACCCAAATAGGACACAGTAGGACTTACAAAAGGAAGAATCCAGGACTATCACCACCCAAATAGAACACAGTAGGACTTACAAAAGGAAGAATTCAGGACTATCACCACCCAAATAGGACACAGTAGGACTTACAAAAGGAACAATCCAGGACTATCACCACCCAAATAGGACACAGTAGGACTTACAAAAGGAACAATCCAGAACTATCACCACCCAAATAGAACACAGTAGGACTTACAAAAGGAACAATCCAGGATTAACACCACCCAAATAGGACACAGTAGGACTTACAAAAGGAACAAGCCAGAACTATCACCACCAAACTAAGGCACATTAGAACTTGCAACAATAGCAGGCCTGCTACAACTAAAACACAAACAAACTTATAACTGTAACAGATCTGGCCCAACTTTCATCAACAACTTACCAATAGAAACTCCATCAACAAAACAGTTGACACCAAACAATTGCACTACCCAACAGAGATTTCTTGTGGTCAGCTCTTGAAAGTAAACACACCCAACCATCTGTCAATAAGAAGATATAAATAGTTATAAATTCTGCCTACAACTTATACCTACTTTCACTCTTACATATCTGTTATTGGCAACACTTGCTTCTATCTATCCAGAAAGTATATTCCTTTCATCTGGGGCTACTGAACAATTTATCATTGACATCTCTTTTCTCACACTAATGGTATTTTATTCATTTTTTGCACAAATTTCTCATCTAAAAACCTAAACATGTTATCACTGGCCAATTATGGACTGAGATGAGCAGTTTCTATCTTTTATCATGGCCAATCCATTTTAATGTGTTTTTTTTTTTTATAAACTATTAACGTCATTAGTACCAGGCCTGCTGGCGTAGGTGATCGTGTCTCTCCACAACTTTCGATCACGACAGTTATTTATCATTTCTGTTGTTGACCTTCTGCCAAGCCATTCTCTTAAGTTGTCTGGTATCTTTTCTCTTTGCTTTCCTCTATCTCTTCGTCCCTCAATTTCCCCAGTTGTTACAATATATTCCAGCTGTTCTCTTCTCATTCCATGGCCAAAAAATGATGATTGCTTCTTCCTAATATTGAAAATTAGCTCTCTTTTTGCTTTGGCCTCTTTCAGAACGTTTTCATTACACTTCTTAGCTGTCCATGGTATTCTCAACATTCTTCTGTAAAACCACATTTCTACAGATTCCAGTGATTTTCTTGTCTGTTGTCCTATTGTCCATGATTCACATCCATATGTTAAGACTGGCTCTATATAACATTTAAGAACTCTTTTTCTTGTTTCTAATGTCAAAAATAGATTGCATAGTATCTTCTTCATTTTTTGGAAAGCTACTTTTGCCTGAGCCATTCTGCATCTCACCTCTTTTGTACATCTTCCGTCTGAGGTTAACAAAGTTCCCAAATATTTAAATTCATTTACCTGTTTTAATATTGTTCCACTTGTCTTTATTTTGCACTGAGGTGATGTCTTTTTCTTTGTTGTTACCATTCCTTTTGTCTTTCTGCTATTAAGGCTGAGTCCTTTATTTTTGCTTTCTTTCACTAAGTTTTACAAACTATACTGGAGGCCAAGATATCCAGCAACTGAGCTGGGTAGGGTCAGTGATTCACAGATGATTATATGCTTCATGATTTATGAACAAAGAATCAAGATCCTTCTCCACCTTCCAGCAGTGTCCCTGGAAACTGACTATCCAGTCTGGCCAAGCAAGCAGGGATCGAAGAGAGAAGACAACCTGGTACTCAAAACTGCCCATAAGGGCTCTTTAATGTGTGCAAGGGCACTTTAATGTGTATGAGGGCTCTTTAATGTGTATGAGGGCTCTTTAATGTGTGCAAGGGCTCTTTAATGTGTATGAGAACTATTTAATGTGTGCAAGGGTTCTTTAATGTGTATGAGGGTTCTTTAATGTGTGCAAGGGCTCTTTAATGTGTGCAAAGGCTATTTAATGTGTATGAGTGCCCTTTAATGTGTGCAAGGGCTCTTTAATGTGTATGAGGGCTATTTAATGTGTGCAAGGTCTCTTTAATGTGTGCAAGGGCACTTTAATGTGTATGAGGGCTCTTTAATGTGTGCAAGGGCACTTTAATGTGTATGCGGGTTCTTTAATGTGTACAAGGGCCCTTTAATGTTTATAAGGGCTCATTAATGTGTATGAGGGCTCTTTAATGTGTACAAGATGTGTTGGGCCAAAAGGTGTAAAACAATCAATACTTAGCTAACCATAAACACAATGCATCTATGGCCACTTAATATTCTTTTAAGAGGGGGTAGGTGTGGGGAGGAGGGGTGATGAAGAGGACTAAGTAGTCCTATAGTAGACATAAGGTGAATACCAGAAAAAATAAGAAGAAAGAATATACTCTACTGCTGGGGTGATCCTGGTTTGTTTTCACTTCTGATTGTGTCAGTCAAGCTGGCTCCCTTCATACACCTGACACATTTCAGTGGTGTTTACTTTATTGATTGTTCTAAAATCTAGCACACAATCAAAAATTGACTTATTTTGTAACTTACCTGTAGTATAGTCTTTAAGAATATGACCAGGAGGCAGTAGGCAATCAAATAATTCCACCTAAAATATTAGATAAATATCAAGAAATATTGTTAGCTAACTCGATAACAGTGTCTCCATTCTTCTTGTATCTAGTACTCCATGTTTTGGTGGTTGCAAAAAGAATGTTGACAACCATGAATATATAACATGAAAACATTCATGATATGTAAACAACAATACAAAATATCAGGTAGGAGAACACAAAGGCAGAGATTCAGTGAGGGCCAGACTTAGAGCATTATGGAAATAATGGTCACAGGAAGGGAGAAGAGATTTTGATGATGTCCTACAAGTTGCCACAAGTCATGTTGTCCATTGTTTGTCCATAGTCAAGGTCAAGGACTTCCACTTCTGCATTCAACCAATGACAGTCTTCTTTATAAAAAAAAAAAAACATAAAAGTTCTCTCCCCTATCATGTTAGGTGTATGGGGAATATGGTGTTAGTGGCCATATTTTTCCATGACCATCACACAATTTTGGGTGATGGGTCGGTGTCACACCAGGCTGCCTTTACTTCCAAGAAAATCTCTGGTATCAGTTTTTAGAGGCTGCAAATCGTCAATCATGGAGAACTATGACTTTGCCCTATGTACCGTCTTCAGCCCAAAAGGAAAATGATTGAGTAAAAAAAAAGTAAAGTACCTCCGTCACGCCAAGTGGCGTTTAGGGAATATGGTGTTATTGACCATAAATTTTACAGACCTTCAGCACATGATTTTTGGGGTAATGTGGTCGGTATTACGCCCATGCCGCTTCACTTTCCCAGAAAAAAATCCGGTACCCATTTAAGGCTGGGTGAACCCAGAGGCTGTCGGTTGGGATTGAACCCTATCCCTTGTCCTTTGTAGTCCAGTTCACTAACCACTGAGCTATCGCGGCTCCCCAAAATGATTGAGTGAATGAATGTAAATTACTACATGCATCGTTGGACTTACATTTGAAGAAGTGATCTCAGATGTTTTATATAAAATTCCTTGCCATACCACATGAAGATGAACACCGCCATGAGATAGAAGAAAGAGAAGATGTTGATCCGCGTGGCTCCAGTGATGAAGATGACTGCCATGGTCACCCAGTACATATTTTCAAATACCAATAGCTTCAATGTCTCAATGCCACTTCTGCAGACACATATTTACATGACTTTTTACTTTCACATAATTTACACATACTTTAATTTTCTCATAATTTACACATTAACATGATCATAACTTTCATGTAATTAACACATGTTTATATTTTAACTTTTATATAATTAACACATGTTCTCCATTTTTTTAACTTTAATATAATTAACACATGTTTACATTTTAACTTTCACATAATTTACTTATATTTACTTCATTCTTACTTTCACATAAGTTAATGGATTTCTCTTTTTCTTTTTAAATAATTTGACCTATCCAAAATGTGTACATTTATTTTTGTATCATTTTAACTTAGCCCTCTCCACTTTCACAAAACTTGACCCCAAACTCCAACAATCTTTATTTTCATATCAGTTGACCCCAGACTCAAACAATCTTTACTTTCACATTATTTGATCCCCATACTTCAACAATCTTTACTTTCACATTATTTGATCCCCAACTTCAACAATCTTTACTTTCACATTATTTGATCCCCATACTTCAACAATCTTTACTTTCACATTATTTGACTCCCCAACTCCAACAATCTTTACTTTCACATTATTTGACTCCCCATACTTCAACAATCTTTACTTTCACATTATTTGATCCCCAACTTCAACAATCTTAACTTTCACATCATTTGACACCCCAACTTCAACAATCTTTACTTTCACATCATTTGATCCCCAACTCCAACAATCTTTACTTTCACATTATTTGATCCCCAACTTCAACAATCTTTACTTTCACATCACTTGACCCCCAGACTTCAACAATTTTTACTTTCACATCACTTGATCCCACACTTCAGCAATCTATACTTTCACATCATTTGACCCCCATACTTCAGCAATCTTTACTTTCACATCATTTGACCACAAACTTCAGCAATCTATACTTTCACATCATTTGACCCCATACTTCAGCAATCTTTACTTTCACATCATTTGACACCCCAACTTCAACAATCTTTACTTTCACATCATTTGATCCCCAACTCCAACAATCTTTACTTTCACATTATTTGATCCCCAACTTCAACAATCTTTACTTTCACATCACTTGACCCCCAGACTTCAACAATTTTTACTTTCACATCACTTGATCCCACACTTCAGCAATCTATACTTTCACATCATTTGACCCCCATACTTCAGCAATCTTTACTTTCACATCATTTGACCACAAACTTCAGCAATCTATACTTTCACATCATTTGACCCCATACTTCAGCAATCTTTACTTTCACATCATTTGACCACAATCTTTAACAATCATTACTTTCACATCATTTGACCACAAACTTCAACAATCATTACTTTCACATCACCTGATCCAGAACTCAAACAATCTTTGTTTTCACATCTCTTGACCCCAAACATAAACAATCATTACTTTCATATAACCTGACCCCAAACTCCAAAAATCTTTACTTTCACATCACTTGACCCCAAAACTCCAACAATCGTTACTTTCACCAGCTAATCCTGAATTGTAACAATCTCTACTTTCACATCATTTGACCCCCAAATTTCAACCATCTTTGTTTTCACATCTTTTGAACTCAGATCACTCTATATTTGCAAACAACTGAGGACAATTTAATAGCTTTACATTTATAATGTGGACTTCCAGTAAATATGGTGGATAGGCAGCAGGAACCATTGAGGTTCAGTCAGAAAAGTGTTCCTTGTTGCAGTTTCCTCAAATTCTAAGTCCAGCCTGCTGTCAGAGATTCTGAGTTTAGTGCTCTGAGCACACAATGAGCTGTGTTTTTCATTCAGATCGTGTTTTGATATTCCGATTACATATGATGAATGATGATATCGTATGATGAAGGACAGTTCAGCTGCATTCACTTTCAGTGCCGCTTGGCCTTATGTCTTTTTTCGTGCACTGTAGTTGCTATGATGGGGACTGCAGCTGCCTTTCTTTGTTTGGATCCTTCAATAAGATGAGTCTTAATTCGGATGATTCAACTGGCATGGGCGGTTGAGCAACTGTGGACTTTTATTTGTTTGCAGTGATACCAAGGCATTTGATTAACCATAATCATAACCGGGAATACCTTTACAACTGTCTTTAACATACAGGACATTACCTCTGTTCTAGTGTGAAGTCAACACAAGGTATAGGCAGATTTGCTTCAACATCTAGCAAAATGTCTGCGTTGTCCCCTCCACCATACTTATCCATTTTGACATGACTGGATTCAATACTGAAGACAAATGATTGTAAGCTGACAAAGAGGAGCTGAAGGAAGTCCACTGTTGTTGGGAGATACAAACGTGACTCACAATAGATTTCAGGAAGCTCATGGAAGGAATAATAAATGATAAAGTAGGGGAACAAATAGATACAATTAATCTATTCTTGTACTTCTTTTTCAGTGTTCAAGTCTTGTGCTCATGTGAACTTGACTCTTTGTCCTGTTTCATGATGGAGGGGTAGGAACAACATCATGACACACGAGGAGCTGGCCGTGGCTGACACACTTCGTCTTTAAAAGGCTGGATCTTGGTTTGACGTAGGAGTTTTCCTTCTTGTAGCGTGGATACTGCTAGGACTGTTGGGCCCACCCTGCCCTTGGTTTTTGTCTGGGTGCTCTCCCATAACCTTTCCTTCTCCTGATTGTAACTGCTAAGCAGCAATGGTTTATTTTCCGGCGTGCCCTTCCCTGTGGATAGCACTTTGAATGTGGCCAAAACTTACAGAGCTTTGTCCCATCATTGGACATATGCAGCATTTTCTAATTGGTGCAAACTGTTCCATCTGTTACATCCACCCAGTCCTGACAGGAGATGCCTTCCATCCAGTCTTTGGTTCATGAAGTTAGACCAGATCCATTTCCATGATGGAACTGACAGTTCTCTCCAGATCGTGACAACTGCCCCATGGCTTCTCCTTAGTTCATTACTCCACAGATGCAGAAGGTTAACCAGGAGAAATGTGATATAAAATGTGTACAAGCTAATTCAATTACAAGAGAACAATATGGAGAACTATAAACTTCAGGGCTATAACTAGGAATAACAAAATGTTATATCTTCTCAATATTCTGTATGGTGCAGAAACATGGACATCAGACTAGAAAACAGAACAGAAAATTGAAGCTTTTGAAATGTGGATTTATAGAAGAATAGGTAGAATTGGATGGAAAGAAAAGAGAACAAACGATGAAGTTTTAAAACAAAGAAAAATTAAAAGAGAACTACTAAACATAATTAAGACAAGACAAATGAAATTTTTGGGGCATGTTAAAAGACACAAAAGCCCACTAAAAGTAATATTGGAAGGGAAAATACAGGGTAACAGAGGCAGACCAAGACTAACATGGATGAGTAACATCAAAAGATAGACAAGACAGCCTATGACAACTTGCACCATCAAAGCAAGAGACAGAGCAGAATGGCGCTCCATGGTAGCCAACCTTCAATGCGGAGACGGCACTCGATGATGATGATAAACTTTGTAGAATTAGAAATGATATAGTAAGAGAGAGATTGGGCAGTGAATCAATTCTGAACTACATTAGAATTGATATAGTAAGAGAGAGATTGGGCAGTGAATCAGTTCTAAACTACATTAAGAAACAACTAATGTAATGATTTACTCATCTCTCTCTCTCTCTCTGCGTTCAGGACTCAATCAGAGTAAGGATTCCAGACTCTCATATGAAGTCAGCTGTCAGGCTAAGTGTGTTGATCGCCCCCACAGACAGAACATCATTATTAGAGTCTGTCAGATCCACTCTGACTGAACACCCGTTAATACGTTGCACTGTGTTCTGCGCCAGTGGCCCAGTGCATCCGATTTCAGCCAGCATTTTATTCGGGTTTGCTTTCCCTAGCCTTTGATTGTCCCCAATCTTCCTGCAAGGCAGCAGATGATCTTTTCTGTAGGGGGATTCTGCCCTTAGATGGTAGGCCCTCCCAGGTTTACGAGCACCATCTGCCCGAGTTACTAGAGGTGACTAACACAGACATGCACGCACAAAGATGTGAGATGTGACTAACACAGACATACACACACAAAGATGTGAGATGTGACTAACACATACATGCACACACAAAGATATGAGATGTGACTAATGCAGACATGCACACAACGATACGAGGCATGACTAACACTGACACACATCAAGATATATGACACATGACTAACATAAACATGCACATAAAGATATGAGATATAACTGACATTGACATGCACACACAAAGATATGACACATGCCTAACATAGACATTCACACAAAGATAAGAGAAATGACTAACATAGATATGCACACACAAAGATATGAGATGGGACTAACATAGCCATGCACACACAAGGATATGAGATGTGACAAACACAGACATGCACAGACAAAGATATGAGATATGACTAACATAAACATGCACACAAAGATTTGAGATATCACTAACCCAGACATGCACACACAAAGATATGACATATGACTAACACTGGTACACACTGAGATATGAGATATGACTAAACACAGACACACATAAAGATATGAGACATGATTAACACGGACACACCGAGATATGAGATATGACTAACATGACACACACCAAGATATGAGCCATGGCCAGCACACACAAGCTAAGATATAAGCCATGGCTAGGACAGAAACACGGCAAGATATGAGCCATGGCTTCACTAAAAAACACCAAAAAATGAACCATGTCTAGCACAGAAACACATTAAAGTGTCCATATGCTTGGGCTTGTTGTAGTCGGCAGACTCTTCTGAACGTGGGAATCACAGGTTTCGTTAAACAGTTGTCCGGAGATTTGAGAGTGCAGTCTGACCCATAAAACGTTCTCTTGCATGTACAGATTCCCGATCGACTGTTGACAGGTGTCGTTGAAACAGTTGTCCAGACATTTGAGAGTACATATGATGTCACAGCCATCAGAACACATCTGTTCGCACTGTAGCCCAAAATTACCATCTGGACAAGTGTCATTACAGGTATAGCCAAGATGTTTACATTGTAGGCATTTTCCAGATTTTTCCTCAAATAAAGGACAGACACTGAGACAAGACCCGGAACAGTCGTGTCCATAGATCCCATATGAACAGTAGCCGTGACAAGTACCGATGATAACATTGCAGCCTTTACTACACCCACTACACACTGCACAAAACGATAAGAATGCTCGTCCAGACAATAGGTGTCTGTAAATGTTTGCACCTCACATACCGTCAGTGTACTGTCGGTCTGCGAAATGGTCGGTGAGAACTCAATCTTAATGTGTGCCATTGACGTTTGTGTTTTGACTACAATAGTGTTCATAGATAAATTAGGGTAGGATATATCATTATACTGGAACACTACTCCGCCACTGTCAGAGAAAGCCTTTAGAGTGGCATTCTTTATCCGAATCATAGTGCTAGGTCGATGATAGATTCGAATGATGTGAGTCTTCTGGGGCGTTGCAAAGTTCAGATACCAGTAAACAGAATTGGTTCCACTTCTCAATTGTGTGTGTGTGCAGTCATTGTCATAGAGATTGGTCTTTGTTTTGCTATTAACTGCGGCCTCCGGTCCACATTCGTCTCCTGTATAACAAGCATCAAATGTTTTGTGCATTAAATCGGTCTGGATAATTTACTCATCTGGATAATGTCAAAGGATTCTATAATGTACCAAACATATATTAAAGGAGGAGATGGAAGAGAAGCCATGGTAGACAAAGAGTCAGATAGACTGACAACATCTAAGAAAAACTAGACCAACATAAAATGACAATGATTGAGGCTCTGTAGTCAAGAAGTGTTTGGTCATGTTGTAAAGGTAATGATGTAAGAAAATAGTCATGTAATAATGTATTTGGACTGTGTAATGAGAATTGAATCAACCACCAATAGCTTCAGTAATTAAGAAAAGACGATGGTCATATGTTGGACATGTGATGAGGAGAGATAATAACCGAATAGCAAAGCAAGCCCTCATGTGGGAAACAACAGGTAAGAGAAATAGAGGAAGACCCAGAGAGACACTGAGAAGAACATTGATCAGAGAGGCAAGAGCAGCAGGATTCAGCTCCCTCAATGAGATAGAACTGCTTGCACAGAACAGAGACAAATGGCGAGATTTGATAAAATATCTTTAAAAGAAATTGAAAACTGCTAGAACAAAAATTTAGATAAGAGAAGGAGTATCTTGGTCTACGCCCTATGGGCCGGCTACGGTTCGAAAGGTCAATAGATAGATAGAATGAGAATTGAGAGAACCATCACGTGTTGGGGGGGAGAGTGAGATTCATGAGACAGTTTACGAGTTCAGGGTCTCACATGAAGATCAGGATGAGTTGAGTTGTGAGAACAAAGGAGAGTGGAGTTAACAGTGTAGTTTAAGTGAAGGTCATGATAAACGAGTAGAGTTAAGGAGAATAAATAGGAAAAGGGTAAATCTTGTGAATCTCACTCTTCCCCAACACATGATGCTTCTCTCAATTTTCATTACACAGTCCCAAATACATTATTACATGACTATTTTCTTACATCATTACCTTTACGCCATTACAATGCTATGTCTTTTCCCCTGTCAATGGGATAAAGCTCACAACTCCTTTCACGTCTCTGTAGTATCTCCAGAGTTTTTGTTGTATGTCTATACCATTAGGCCAGGTTTTGAATAAATTTCAACATGTTTGTTGCACAACTGAAGGTGTGCCAAGTGTGGACCCCTCTTCTGCAGTGACGTCCATCAGTGTGGGTTACTCTTAAGCGGTACAGGTGGCTCAGGGGGTCTGTTCTGTAGTGGAAGATGAAAGTCTGGTACCATTCTTTGATGATCACTGCATGTCTCCCCATCTCTGCTTCCACCTGCTTTCTCCAAGTATATTTGGGCCTTCCACTTTGTCTCCTAGATATTCTAAAAAGGACTTATCAATTAATACTTTCAGTTGACTTCCACGGCGTTTATTCTGTCCAGCATCATATTCTTTGCTGCATTTTTATCCACTGGTTTTTGTCTGGAAATTTCCCACGGTTCTACGTTAATAATTTTGTCATGTCATTTCCATCATTTTATTCTGCACAGGCATCCTTTAATGAAAGTCCATATCTGTGGTAACTGTTGCTTTTGTTGTTCTCCATGTTTCACAGCCTTATAATAGGACTGATTTAACATTTGAGTTGAAACTTTTTATTTTTGTATTTAAACTAATTTATTTTCATGTACACGACTGGGCTACCGACGTTCGGACAACCCGTGTTTGATTCCCGCTGGAAGCAGTGTGAATTGTACTTGTGTATGAGAGAAAGAAAATACCCCCCGCGGTCGACCCAGCCACAGGCAGAAATGGGTACCAGGGTAGTACTCTGGTAAGGTCAGGAATGCTGCCTCTCATCGTGAGTTTCGATGCTTGAAGCTACACTGTCCAGAAGTCTCCGAACACTCCTGGATAGGCGGCTGAGCATAAATGGGTAAAAACTTGCGTGCTAAGATGCTGATTCAAGTACTTTACCTTTACAAACAAGTACCACATACCTATAATTTTGTACGGCTCTGGAGGATCCTCAAATGAAGGCAGGTACAACCACTGTCTTAACTCAGAGGAATTGCCTATACTCTCTGACCAGGGGTAGGCTGTCAAATGTTACTTAAGAATGTTAGTTAAAGTGAGTGAATTTATTTTCTAGATAAAAGGTAGATTGTCTTTTAAAATGAGTAAGAAAAATGTATATATTTTTTTAAGTAAGTGAAATACAGTTGGATATGAATTTATAAATGTTTAGCTCTATAAATGAAGTCTGATATTGATGTAAAACTTTTGCTCTGTAAAATGGGAGTTGATATAAATGTACACAATTTAACTCACTTAGAGAGTTGGATATAAATGTACACAGTTTAGCTCTATTTGAGGGGTTGGACATAAATGTACACAGTTTAGCTCTATTTGAGGGGTTGGACATGAATGTACACAGTTTAGCTCTATTTGAGAGTTGGACATAAATGTACAGTTCAGCTCTATTTGAGGAGTTGGATATAAATGTACAGTTTAGCTCTATTTGAGGAGTTGGATATAAATGTACAGTTTAGCTCTATTTGAGGAGTTGGATATAAATGTACAGTTTAGCTCTATTTGAGGAGTTGGATATAAATGTACACAGTTTAGCTCTATTTGAGGAATTGGATATAAATGTACATAGTTTAGCTCTATCTGAGGAGTCGGATATAAATGTACACAGTTTAGTTCTATTTGAGAGTTGGATATAAATGTACACAGTTTAGTTCTATTTGAGAGTTGGATATAAATGTACACAGTTTAGTTCTATTTGAGAGTTGGATATAAATGTACACAGTTTAGTTCTATTTGAGAGTTGGATTTAAATGTAAACAGTTCAGCTCACTTTCAGAGTTGGATATAAATGTACATTTTAGCTCAATTACCAAAAATAGGGATATGAATATACAGAGCTTAGTTTGTTAGTCCTCAGATCATCCTCACTGATCTCTTTTCTTTTCTTTCCGTGACCTTGGGGGTCATTAGGCTACCACTACCAGATTTTGTCAACCTTCTCCATGCTCCATCATTCTTTGGAGCTCTTGGTCTGTCATGATTTAAAGATGGTTATATCCAAACTTATCAAATTTCCATTTTAACTAGATAACTACAACTTTTTTTTATGGTAACCTTTCAAAAAAGCTCGTCTTCTCAATCTATTTGATCATCTTTCCTTGATCAAATCTCGGCTCCCCATCTACTCTAATTTCTCCCTGATATCCTATGTTCAATTCACTCTATAAATATTCATGTGACTTGCAATATTCACTACTCATGAGTCAACCTTTGAACTTGATTATCACTTACCTCTCTATCTTTTGCATTAAGGGGTCTAACTCTTCCTGACTTATCCTGTCCACTATCATCATCATCATCATCATCAAGTACTGGGCCTGCTGGCGTAGGTGATCATGTTCCACAACTTTCGATCTCGACAGTTATTTATCATTTCTGTTATTGACCTTCTGCCAAGCCATTTTCTTAAGCTGTCTGTTATTTTTTCTCTTTGCTTCCCTCTATCTCTTCATCCCTCAATTTTTCCAGATGTTACAATATATTTCAGCTGTTCTCTTCTCATTACATGGCCAAAAAATGATGATTGTTTCTTCCTAATATTGGAAATTAGCTCCTGTTTTGCTTTGACCTCTTTCAAAACATTTTCATTCCTCTTCTTGGCAGTCCATGGTATTCTCAACATTCTTCTGTAAAACCAAATTTCTACAGACTCCAGTGATTTTCTTGTCTGTTGTCCTATTGTCCATGATTCGCATCCATATGTTAAGACTGGCTCTACATAATATTTAAGAACTCTTTTTTCCTGTTTCTATTGTCAAAAATGGATTGCATAGTATCTTCCTCATTTTTTTGGAAAGCTGATTTTGCCTGAGCCATTCTACATCTAAGAGATCGATCACTTCATCTATCTTGGAAGTCACATTGATCGAGAAGGGGATACGAGCAAAGAAATTAGAATCAGACTGGCTAAAGCAGCAATGTCTTTCAGAAGCCTTGAAAAGTTGTGGAAATCAAAACTCATTAGCACAAACACAAAACTTAGGCTATTCAAATCAAATGTACTATCAACCCTTACGTATGCGTGTGAAAGCTGGAAAACAACAAGAGATATAGAAACAAAGTTGAACGCATTCGAAAATAAATGTCTAAGGAAAATACTTGGTATAGAATGGAACGAATTCAAAACAAACGAGGAAATTAGAGAAATCGCCAATCAACCACTAATATCTTCAGTAATAAAGAATAGCAAAGCAAGCCCTCATATGGGAAACAACAGGTAAAAGAAAAAGAGGAAGACCCAGGGAGACACTGAGAAGAACATTGATGAGAGAGGCAAGAGCAGCAGGAATCGGCTCCCTCAATGAGATAGAACTGCTTGCACAGAACAGAGACAGATGGCGAGATTTGATAAAATATCTTTAAAAGAAAACTGCTAGAACAAAAATTCATATAGGAGAAGGTGTATCTTGGTCTACGCCCTATGGGCCGGTTACGGCTCGAAAGGTCAATAGATAGATAGATTCTACATCTCACCTCTTTTGTACATCTTCCGTCTGAGGTTAACAAAGTTCCCAAATATTTAAATTCATTTACCTGTTTTAATATTGTTCCACGTCTTTATTTTGCACTGAGGTGATGTCTTTTTTCTTTGTTCTTACCATTACCTCTGTCTTTTTGCTATTAAGGCTGAGTCCTTTATTTTTGCTTTCTTTCACTATAATGTCCAACATTTCTTGTAACTAATTTTCACTCTTAGCAATTAAGACTGTATTATCAGCATACCTTAGATTATTTTTGTTATGACACTAATATAGTAACTCCAAAAAATCAAATAATCGTAAATTGGGGTATGTCTGTAATTATTTTTCTATTTTATTTTTGTGTTTTACTTACCCACAGAAGGCTAGAGTTGCAAGATTGAATTGCCTTGTACAAGCAGCTGTAAACATACCATTTACATTTTATCATTTTTGTGTGTACATTTTTCTTGTAGTATACACTTACTAATACAAGTCCCAGGAGGCACACCAAGAACAAAGAGAAACTCGCATGCCAGGATTATGGCCAGGATCAGCTTGTAGACAGGCCACAGTCGAGCAATTGCGTGGCGAGACATCATGATAAGTGCAGCAAGCATTATGGTATACAAGATGGCAATCACATCCACACGAATAGAAACAACGATCGCTGTCATGATGTAGCAACACTGGAACAACATAATCCTGATTAACCAAACTATTAACAAATATACTCGTTTGCAGTGATACCGAGGCCTTCCATAACCAATAACCAATAACAAATATACACAAAAATAAAAGCCTCATCTTATCTATAGTAGGGCATTCTTTTTTGACTGCAAAAAAATAGCCACCTCCATAACTTGTCTTCTCCATAGAAGTTTAGTCTCTTATGGCCACACAAAAATAGCCACCTCCATAACTCTTGTCTTCTTTATAGGACAGTCTCTTGTGGCCACACAAAAATAGCCACCTCCATAACTCTTGTCTTCTTTATAGGACAGTCTCTTGTGGCCACACAAAAATAACAACTTCCACAACCTGTCTTCTTTATAGGATAGTCTCTTGTGGCCACACAAAAACAGCCACCTCCATAACTCTTGTCTTCTTTATAGGACAGTCTCTTGTGGCCACACAAAAATAGCCACCTCCATAACTCTTGTCTTCTTTATAGGACAGTCTCTTGTGGCCACACAAAAATAGCCATCTCCATAACTCTTGTCTTCTTTATAGGACAGTCTCTTGTTTACACACAAAAATAGCCACCTCCATAACTCTTGTCTTCTTTATAGGACAGTCTCTTGTGGCCACACAAAAACAGCCACCTCCATAACTCTTGTCTTCTTTATAGGACAGTCTCTTGTTTACACACAAAAATAGCCACCTCCATAACTCTTGTCTTCTTTATAGGACAGTCTCTTGTGGCCACACAAAAATAGCCACCTCCATAACTCTTGTCTTCTCCATAGAAGTACAGTCTCTTGTTTACACACAAAAATAGCCACCTCCATAACTGTTTTCTCCATAGAACAGTCATATGTGGCCATCCATTCTTCAAATCCTGTTTGAGTTTGAGGCAACTTTTCACAGCAGCTGTTTTGGAATTAAGAAAGTATTCAAGTGGGTTTCATGGAACCTAATACAAGCAATCATCTACCAACATTACCATCCGAGACCTGATAAAGTGGAATGCCTTGCACAGAACTACAAAGGAGTTCAGAAATACCTGCAGATGTTACATGGTGTTGGGCTAAACAAAATCCGCTCACAGATTGCTGGATCAATAATAAAAATTGCCTAAATTGTTTATTACATTTAGTTTAGTCGACAGAACATTCTCATTGCATATCGCACAAGTCCATAAGTGCTCAGATCTCTTCCAAAGAATATTCATCAACGTGCAGTGACTAATGACATCGGTGTTGTGTTAGTTCATAAGTCTTCGTTTGATTCCGGTGTAGCGCTTCCATCTGGCATCTCCCACCTTGACATGATATTCATAAAATCTGTTCATTGGTGTGGATTCAGAGCCATTTTTAGAGTTGTTTTATGCCCAGTGTCCCTGAGGGCGTTCAGAATGTCAAAGCAGTCCACTGCCCCTCTGCACTCAACATCAGCCAAACTGATAAGTCTGTCAGCACTTACACCCTTACCTCTTACACCCATGTGCCTTGGCATTAAAAAAATGAAGCAGACACTTTTTAGAATAGACCTCCCTAGAGACTATAACCATTGTTGTCGAGCACAGCCAGTTGTGAGCACACTCACTGAGTCACTGAGGAAACACATGTGTATCAGGCTGTGAGTAAACCCATGCTAATACTTTTGTAACAGCCATAATATCCAAGGTCAAACTACCTGTAGTTTGATGTACATTCAAGTACAGTAACTAGTAGGAATTTAGGTTATTGTTTCCAGGAATATCTCTTGTGATGCTGGTACTCCAGAGGCAGCCCATTTAAATCCTTCTGACCATCAAGGTCCCCATGACATCTGAGTCACTAGCATCATCACAAGCTTCTTGGATGACAGGGGGCAGTTTGTTCTTTAAAACCTTCTCATAGTCTGGGTTATTTACGCATGAGTTCTCTAACTACCTCCTAGAGTCCCTTTCGCTACTTTTTTTATTTGAGGGTATATAAAGGATGTCATGCAGAGAACAAACCATTTTAAACTGTTGCCACCATGAAAAGGTCATCAATGTGCTAGGTTAAAGCTAAGACAGTCATGTGCAACTGGGTATGGACTGTAGACTTGATAAAAAATAGTTTAGTTATTAGTATGCAATCCATTTTTGACAATAGAAACAAGAAAAAGAGTTCTTAAATGTTATGTAGAGCCAGTCTTAACATATGGATGTAAATCATGGACAATAGGACAATAGACAAGAAAATCACTGGAGTCTGTAGAAATGTGGTTTTACAGAAGAATGTTGAGAATACCATGGACTGCTAAGAAGAGTAATGAAAATGTTCTGAAATAGGGGAAAGGCAAAAAGAGAGCTAATTTCCAATATTAGGAAGAAACAATCATCATTTTTTGGCCATGTAATGAGAAGATAACAACTGGAATATATTGTATCAACTGGGAAAATTGAGGGACGAAGAGATAGAGGGAAGCAAAGAGAACAAATAACAGACAGCTTAAGAGAATGGCTTGGCAGAAGGTCAACAACAGAAATGTTGTTGTTGTTGCGTTCGCCAGCTTTCAACTCTGACAAAGTCCCTAGAGACTAGGAACTGAATTTTGCATGTTAATCCATTTTTCCCTGGCAGCCGTGTGCACAGGCAGATAACTCCGACTTCGGAGGTACTCATGTTTTTTCCGTCGATGAGTAACTGACGTTTCAAGCCGGGCCTCGCTGCTGAGACCAGGGGTGGTTGTCGCAGAGAGAAATCATAAATAAAAATCCCAACCGGTGGAGCCGAGATTTGAACCCACAACCTCTCTGTCCTGAGGCCGGCATCTTGCCTCGAGACCAACCAGTCCCCCATGGACTGGGAATATGAGGAAACTGCAACAAGAAACACTTTTCATGCATAGCCTGCAATGGTTCCTGCCGCCTATCCACCATATACCGGAAGTTCACGTCCTCCCGAAAGTGATGAACCTCATATTTCTTTAAAAATGTATAGCGCTTGATGATGTTAGGCAATCGTTGTTGACTCCAATTTCGAACATATAAACACACAGTTAGTCGTCAGATTATCCCCGTCGCATATCTAACAACAGACCGTAAGAATAACGTACATCCGGTCTAGGGATTTACAATGAGCCATTACAATGACGTAGCACACATAATAATGTCGGACGGACTGCAATGACGCGCCCTTTAGAATCCTGATTACTCTAGTGAATGTAGCCTATGACGAACAGAACATGGTGCAAATTCCCTAAAGAGATAAAACTGCGGCTGACGAAGCATTTCACATTAATGAGTAACAAGGAGATAACTTGCGTCTAGCAAATCCAACAACGGTCATGAACAGCACCAATGTGACGTAAAGCGCAGAACAAGCCTAGACGATGGAAGGTCGCATTCACAGCACTTGATTTGTCAAAAATGAAATATTGCCGGCGTACGGCATTGTTTTATCAGCGCAGATGTAATAAGTAGATCATCATCTTGACTTTAACGCATAGGAGTGCAATGGAGAACCAAAATTAATATGACATCGAATGCACTTTCTGCAGCGATCGAGAGAACGTGGATTAGATCCGCCATCTTAGAAACGGAAGGGAACAACAGAAATGATCAATAACTGTCGAGATCGAAAGTTGTGGAGAGACATGATCGCCTACGCCAGCAGGCCCGGAACGTGATGATAATGATTAGTATTTGCTGAATATAGTGTGAGCTTTCAGGTTCAATGTAGCAGGAGGTTGACACTTGGGAGTCATGACCCAGGCAGGCCCACCTCTCCCACATTGTCATGAAGCTAAAGGACCGGAGCACTTGCTCAAAGGGGTCCTTTTCTGATGATCAGATTGCCTCCTGCTGCAAAGCTCTGTATAGAGATTCCTATCACTTATTATAGTGACTATTCTCTGTTTTCTTACATTTCCTTATCCATCTTACCTTCTAGCTTGGGTATACTTGTGCCTACTTTTAACCATCTTTTCCTCTCCCTAGTGGCAACACGAAATGGTTTGACCACGTATCTCAATCGTCTGGACTAGCAAAGACCATTCTGCAAAAAACTATGAAAGGAGCAAGAAGATGAGGTATGCAGAGAAAAAGATGGGAAGATAACATCAACGAATGGACAAGCCTTGACTTTGCAGAGTCCCAAAGAATAACCAGCAGATAGAGAGAAATCAAGAAGGTTGATGAAATCTGTCATTGGTGCCCCAACGACCCCTAGAGCTATGGGATGAAGAAGATGAAGAACAGAAGAAGAAGACCTTCACCTTGTCATATGTCCATGCCAAGTCAGCTTCCGACTTCCAGGTTTTGTCTTGCTGATGGGTCTACTAAATGATGGGTCCAAATGAAACAGATAACTATCTTGTCATATTTATACTTATTTGAATCTGTTTATTCTTGTAATATTCTGTGTTCTTGTTCATTTGCCTGTTTACTGATGAGGACTTAAAATGCCATAAACTTTATTACTGTCATGTCTTTTTTACATACAGTTGCAACATCTATCTATCTATTGACCTTTCGAGTCAAGGTTGGCCAATAGGGCATAGAATCAGATACTCTTCCTCTTTTCTAAATTTTCTTTCTAGCAGTCTCAATCCTTGCAAAGATCTTTTATCAAATCTCACCATTTGTCTCTGTTCTGTGCAAGCATCTCAATCTCACTGAGGGAGCTGTTTCCTGTTGCTTTTACCTCTCTGATCAATGTTCTCAGTCTCTCTCTGGGTCGGCCTCTTTTCTTCCTACCCTTTATTTCGCACATGAGGGCTTGCTTTGATTTTCAGCGATTGTCTCTTCTATCATGTCCGACATATGTCCAACGTTTTTTCTTAATTACTGAAGATATTAGTGGTTGATTGGCATTTTCTCTAATTTCCTCATTTGTTTTGAATTCCTTCCACACAATACCAAGTATTTTCCTTAGACATTTATTTTCAAATGTGTTCAACTTTGTTTCTATGTCTCTCGTTGTTTTTCCAGCTCTCACATGCATATGTAGGGGTTGATAGCCTTGGGTAGATTGTTTAACAACTTGTAGCAATATGCATTATATAAATGTGATTACTTTAAGCTTATGTTAAGTTATGTTATGTGAGGATCATCATCACTGCACTCTAGTCACATCCATAGGTGCTAAAACACTGAGAAACTCCAAGGAAAACACCTGACCCAAATTCACAAATTTCGTTACACAGCCTGGGGGTCCATTTGGCAAAGGTAGATTGTTTAACAACTTTTGCCTGATCAAGGCTATAACGGCCCACTCTTTCCTCCTTTTAAGTACTATGGAGTGGTGCAGAATGCGTACATGATCTCATGCCTTTTGCCTAATCAAGGCTATAACGGTCTACTCTTTCCTCCTTTTAAGTACTATGGAGTGGTGCAGAATGTGTACATGATTTCATGTCTTTTGCCATTATCCAAGAAGACTAGACATCAAATCTCATTACGCAGAGACCCCACCAAGGCATTAGGCCAAGCAGTACCGAAAGTGAATGCATCTGAACTGTCCTTCATCATACATTATCATCATTCATCGTAAACAATCAGAATATCGAAACACAATCTGGATGAAAAACACAGATCACAGTGTGCACAAAGCACTAAACTCAGTAGCTCCGGCAGCAAGCATGTTTATTACCATATTAGTCACTATGAAATGGACAATGATAGATTTTAAGTAATTACTTTTGTTAAGTTTCAAACACTAGAAATTCTCACCTCCAAACCAAATTTGTAGAAGGTGTAGTTAGCGAAAAACTTCAGACAGGACATTATTCCAGTATCTGCATCGTAGCGTGTGATGTCTGAGAACAAAATCCCCTTCGGAGGTTTACGGATTTTGGGGTTTCTATAGTACTGTTTTTGGTGATAGCGAATGACACTTTCAAATACGATCACAACCACAATCAAAATATTGAGCTGGAAAACAAGGAAAATGTAAGGAGCAGTTCGTTAGAAACTTATATCTGTAGATGAGAGAGAGAAGAAGTCACATGACATAATATGTCTTTGGGAAACAAAATATTAAACTTTACCACATTCATTAAGTATTTTACTGTATACGTGTGTACATATCTATATATCTATCTATTGTTCTTTCGAGCCGAAGACGGCACATAAGGCAGAACTACAATCTCAAAATCAGAAAGCTTGCATGCCAAAATGGCACATATTGCAGAGATCACTGCTTCTAAAATCTATGGCTCTGTTTCCATAACAATACTTTTTACAATGACAGCTTGTCAAGCCATCGATCAACCTCCTTAGTCACCTCTTACGACATGCCTGGAAGGTCACAGTGTCACTATTCTTTACTTCCCACATAATGAGGCCCCGGTAACACACGGGAGGGTGTACATATATATATATATATATATATATATATATATATATATATGGCCCTTTTCGTCTTGTCAGACGGTCTAGTGGAGGCTATTGCGTATTTTTTTGAGGTATTGTTTTTGCCGAACAGCTTCTCTCGTGGCTAATTCTACCAATGTTTGACAAACACACGCGGTCACATAATGAACAGGTCAGGCTCGCTGGTCCACAGGGTTTACCATCCTTTTTCATGAGTCTCTTCTCTTCTAAGTCCTGTCTTAGAACAGTCTCAAATGTTGTTATACCGTTCCTTATACGTGCTCTCCATGATGTGCGATCACTTGCCAGATGTTGCCAGTCGTTTTCACAGATGGAGAAGTCTTTCAGAGATGATTTGCAGATATCTCTATATCGTAGTTTAGGTCTGCCGATTTGTCGTTTTCCGTGTTTTAGCTCGCCATATAGTATTTGCCTAGGAATGCGTTTTTCTTCCATCCGTTGGACATGCCCCAGCCATCTTAGCCTTCGACTTCTGAGCATCAACATGATTGTTAGGGTCTTAGCACGTTGCAGGACAGTTAAGTTGGTTATTTTGTCCTGCCATTTGATGTGCATTATTTTGCGGAGACATCGCATGTGGAAGACATTTAGTCTTTTTTCCTGGTTTGAGTATGTTGTCCAGGTTTCGGATCCATATAGTAGTGTGCTAAGCACACAAGTTTGATATATTAAGAGTTTAGTCTTTTGAGTTAGTTTCGTGTTGTTCCATGCCCTTTTTGTGAGTTTGCCGAAGGTCGTAGCTGCCTTACCAATTCGACAGTTTATTTCTTCATCAAGAGAGATGGTTTGCGTAACTGTGGATCCAAGATATGTAAATTTCTGTACTGATTCTAGTGGGCAGTCTTTTAGAGTAATAGATATAGGTTTGAAGTCACCTTGATTTAGTATTACTGTCTTCTGAACATTAATTGACAGTGAATAAAGGTCGCATGCTTTATCCAGGTTGTTGATCAGCGACTGTAGGGTGGCCTCACTATGAGCGACTAGGGCTGCATCGTCAGCAAATAAAAATTCTTTAAGTAGGGCAACATTTGTTTTGGTTTTTGCTCTTAGTCGTGCTAGGTTGAACAGTGAGCCATCTGGTCTAGTGCGAATGTAAATATCTCCTGAGCTGTTTACGAAGGTGTAATTTAGGAGGGCAGCAAAAAATATACCAAAAAGGGTGGGGGCGAGGACACATCCCTGTTTCACTCCTTTGTTGACTTTGAAATTCTCTGATGGACTCCCATCAAAATGGACTTTGCCATTCATGTCTTCATGGAAGGAAATTATCAGCCTAAGTAATTTAGGAGGGCAGCCTATGCCTTCTAACACCTTGTAGAGACCATCTCTGTTTACTGTGTCGAATGCCTTTGTGAGATCCACAAAGGCAATATAGAGCGGCATATTTTGTTCCCGACATTTTTCCTGCAGTTGTCTAAGAGTGAAGATCATATCTATGGTTGATCTCCCGGGTCTGAAACCGCATTGGGACTCGGGAAGCACCCGTTCTGCAAGTCTATGCAGGCGATTAAGTACGACTCTAGCAAAAGCTTTGCCTGTTGTGCTAAGGAGAGAAATGCCTCTGTAATTATTGCAGTCGCCCCTGTCTCCTTTATTCTTGTACAGCGTTATAATCTTGGCATTTCTCATATCATGAGGTATTTCTCCATTTCTCCAGCATTTAATTAGCAGTTTGTATAGGTGTGGAAGTAGTATGCTTAGGTTGTCCTTTAGTACATCTGTGGGAATGTAGTCATTTCCTGCAGCTTTTCCTCTTGAGAGGGCATTTATAGCGTCAGCAAGTTCGTTCATAGTAGGCTCAACATCCAGTTCAAACATTGTAGGATATTTGGGTATTGATTGTGCTAGAGCTGTGTTTGCTGGTCTGTCGTCACTGTATAGATTAGAGTAGTGTTCAACCCATCTTTGCATTTGTTGTCCCTTGTCAGTAATAGGTTCTCCAAACTTGGATTTTAGGGGGGCTAATTTTGTTATTTTTGGTCCAAGGGCCTTTTTTATATTGTCATGCATGGTTTTTGAGTCGCCCCTGTCTGAGGCTTTCTGTATTTCAGAGCATAGATTGTTCCAGTATTCGTTTGCGCATCTTCTTGCTTCGCGTTGTAGGGTGGCTTGCGCATGTTTGAGCTGATCCTTGGTGATTTGATTGGGATTATTATTGAAGTTCAGTAGAGCCTTTTTCTTATTAGCTATTAGTGGGTCTAGTCTTGCTGCATTTTCTTCGACCCAGTCGTTCTTTGAGAACTGTTTCTGGCCGTAGGTAGATAGAGCGCAGTTATAGATGTGTGTTCTCAGGGAGCACCAGTTGTCATCCACACTTGATGCATCTTCTACTTCTTCTACCAGTTCATCAAACTTGGATCTATAAATGTCTTCGGTTGGTGTGGTTTTTGTCGCTGTGATGTTGATCTTGGCTGCTGCAGGCTCTCTTGATTTGTAGATACGACTACTTCTGGCTTTGATCTTACTAATGACTAGAGCGTGGTCTGTGTTGCAGTCTGCACTGTGATATGTTCGTGTTATTCTGATGTTATTTAAAGACTGCCTATGTGTAAGAACTAGGTCTAGTTGGTGCCAGTGACCACTTCTAGCATGACGCCATGTTACTTTATGCTTGTGTTTCACATTAAAGTATGTATTTGTTACACATAGGTGGTTATTTGAGCAGAATTCTAGGAGTCGCTGGCCATTTCCGTTGATTTTTCCAATGCCGTGGTGACCTAGACATGTTGGCCAATATTGCTGATCAGATCCTGTGCGTGCATTGAAATCACCGAGTAAGCATAATAGTTCCTCTTTTGGAAGTGAGTCAATGGTCATTTGCAGTTGTTATATATATATATAAATATTGCCCTACTTATTAATCACTTTAAAAGATTGTCCACTAGAATCAGTTCAGAAATTCACGTATCTTGGGACCACAATTACGCTTACCACTTCTCTTGATGATGAAATAAACAGTTGAATTGGTAAGGCAGCTACGACTTTCGGCAAACTCACAGAAAGGGCCTGGAACAACACGAAACTAACACTGAAGACCAAACTCTTAATATATCAAACTTGTGTGCTTAGCACACTATTATATGGATCTGAAACCTGGACAACATACTCAAATCACGAAAAAGACTAAATGTCTTCCACATATGATGTCTCCGCAGAATAATGCACATCAAATGGCAGGACAAAAAATAACCAACTTAACTGTCCTGCAACATGCTAAGACCCCAACAATCATGTCGATGCTCAGAAGCTGAAGACTAAGATGGCTGGGGCACGTCCAACGAATAGAACTCCTAGGCAAATACTATATGGTGAACTAATACATGGAAAAAGACAAATCGGCAGACCTAAACTACAATATAGAGATATCTGTAAATCATCTCTGTTTGACTTCTCCATCTGTGAAAATGACTGGAAACATCTGGCAAGTGATCGCACATCATGGAGAGCATGTATAAGAAATGGTATAACATCATTTGAGACTGTGCTAAGGCAAAACTTAGAAGAGAAAAGACTCATGAAAAAGGATGGAAAACCCTGTGGACCAGTGGGCCTGACTTGTTCATTCTGTGGCCGTGTGTGTTTGTTAAACATTGGTAAAATTAGCCACCAGAGAAGCTGTTCAACAAAAACAAATCCTAAAAAAAATACACAATAGCCTCCACTAGACTGTCTGACAAAACAAAAAGAGTCATATAATATATATATATATTTTGTCTTTTCAAGCTTAAAACATTGGGTAGAAATTGTAGGCTATTGTCTGATTATCTTTGCTATGAAGTGTCAGACCTTGCACAGGACCCCTAATGTATCTCACCAGGTGTGAGATACATTGGGAAATTCTCTAGGCAAACCTCTTAATCTCGACAAGGGAGCTGATGCTTGCTATTCTTGCCTCTCACCTCAATGTTCTTTAAGTGTTTCTCTAAGTCTGTTCTTTAAGTGTTTCTCTAAGTCTGTTCTTTAAGTGTTTCTCTAAGTCTGTTCTTTAAGTGTTTCTCTAAGTCTGTTCTTTAAGTGTTTCTCTAAGTCTGTTCTTTAAGTGTTTCTCTAAGTCTATCTCTTTTTCTTTTATCCTCAGGTTCCCATCTGAGGACCTGCTTTGAGATTTTCTTGTTGTCTCTTCTCATCACATGGCCAAACACATGACTGCTTTCTTCTCTTGGTTATAGATTCTTCTTTTACGCTTTGAGTGTGTGTGTGCGTGTTTATATCAATATGTATGCCATTTTATTAAGACAACACCACATCTTCCCCATCTTTTTCATCTCTGTTTCCTCCTCTCTTCTCAAACTACTTTTTTTTTTTACTTTTCTCTTACTCTCTTTCCAGGGACTCCAAATATGGGGCTTTCATTTAATGCTTTCAGTTGACCCCTGTAGTGTATGTGCTACCCAGCACCACTGTTGTTGTCTTACCACTGGTGTTTCCTTGATACTTTACAAAAGTTCTATGTCTGTAAATGTGTCACAACATTCTCACTACCTTCATCTGTACAGGAACCCATTCATGAAAGTGTACATGTTAATGAGTTCATTCATGAAAGTGTGCATGTTAATGAGTTCATTCATGAAAGTGTGCATGTTAATGAGTTCATTCATGAAAGTGTGCATTTTAATGAGTTCATTCATGAAAGTGTGCATGTTAATGAGTTCATTCATGAAAGTGTGCATGTTAATGAGTTCATTCATGAAAGTATGCATGTTAATGATTTCATTCATGAAAGTGTGCATATTAATGAGTTCATTAATGAAAGTGTGCATGTGAATGAGTTCATTCATGAAAGTGTACATGTTAATGAGTTCATTAATGAAAGTGTGCATGTTAATGAGTTCATATTATAATATTGAGAATACTATAGACAGCTAAATTGAGGATGTTTTAAAAGTAGCTAAACAAAAGAAAGCTTATTTTCACCATCAGAAATGAACATTCATCCTTTTTTGGCTGCCAAGTTATGAGAATGGAACAGCTGAAATATATTGTGACAACAGGGCTGAAATGTATTGTGACAACAGGGCTGAAATGTATTGTGACAACAAGGCTGAATGTAATGTGACAATAGGGCTGAATGTGTTGTGACAACAGGGCTGAAATGTATTGTGACAACAGGGCTGAAATGTATTGTGACAACAGGGTTGAATGTATTGTGACAACAGAGCTGAAATATATTGGTGACAACAAGGCTGAATGTGTTGTGACAAAAGGGCTGAATGTATTGTGACAACAGGGCTGAATATATTGTGACAACAGAGCTGAAATATATTTTGACAACAGGGCTGAATGTATTGTGACAACAGGACTGAATGTATTGTGACAACAGGGCTGAATGTATTGTGACAACAGAGCTGAAATATATTGTGACAACAGAGAAAAATTGAAGGAAAAATACGCACATAGAAAAGATACAAGACATTTTTAGAAGGGCTTGATAGAAAGTCAATAACAGAAGTGATAAACAGCTGTAGATATAAAAAGTTGTGGGGAGACATGAAGACTTATTTTAGTGGGCATGGCACTGAATGATGATGATTACATATGAAAATGTGTGTTTAAAGATGGGCTTGCAAAAGCATAATTTTGGTAGGCTTTCACTATGTGTAAACAAATAGTGAAAAGCATGCACATTACATTGATGGTTCCAGTAGCTTGCTGTATAACCCTTACCCGCACATAATAAGCAATGGTAATATCTTCAACCTCAATACTTTTCAGACCAAACCATTCTTTATCCAAATAATTCATGTTTTCTGTGATGTTGCCATCATCCTAAACAAAGAACAACAATTATTGATATTAATTTGTCATGAGGATAGTGATGTCATGTGGGGAGAAGTAAAACAATTATTGATATTAATTTCTCATGAGGATAGTGATGTCATGTGGGGAGAAGTAAAACAATTATTGATATTAATTTCTCATGAGGATAGTGATGTCATGTGGGGAGAAGTAAAACAATTATTGATATTAATTTGTCATGAGGATAGTGATGTCATGTGGGGAGAAGTAAAACAATTATTGATATTAATTTGTCATGAGGATAGTGATGTCATGTGGGGAGAAGTAAAACAATTATTGATATTAATTTCTCATGAGGATAGTGATGTCATGTGGGGAGAAGTAAAACAATTATTGATATTAATTTGTCATGAGGATAGTGATGTCATGTGGGGAGAAGTAAAACAATTATTGATATTAATTTCTCATGAGGATAGTGATGTCATGTGGGGAGAAGTAAAACAATTATTGATATTAATTTCTCATGAGGATAGTGATGTCATGTGGGGAGAAGTAAAACAATTATTGATATTAATTTCTCATGAGGATAGTGATGTCATGTGGGGAGAAGTAAAACAATTATTGATATTAATTTCTCATGAGGATAGTGATGTCATGTGGGGATAAGTAAAACAATTATTGATATTAATTTCTCATGAGGATAGTGATGTCATGTGGGGAGAAGTAAAACAATTATTGATATTAATTTGTCATGAGGATAGTGATGTCATGTGGGGAGAAGTAAAACAATTATTGATATTAATTTCTCATGAGGATAGTGATGTCATGTGGGGAGAAGTAAAACAATTATTGATATTAATTTGTCATGAGGATAGTGATGTCATGTGGGGAGAAGTAAAACAATTATTGATATTAATTTCTCATGAGGATAGTGATGTCATGTGGGGAGAAGTAAAACAATTATTGATATTAATTTGTCATGAGGATAGTGATGTCATGTGGGGAGAAGTAAAACAATTATTGATATTAATTTGTCATGAGGATAGTGATGTCATGTGGGGAGAAGTAAAACAATTATTGATATTAATTTCTCATGAGGATAGTGATGTCATGTGGGGAGAAGTAAAACAATTATTGATATTAATTTGTCATGAGGATAGTGATGTCATGTGGGGAGAAGTAAAACAATTATTGATATTAATTTGTCATGAGGATAGTGATGTCATGTGGGGAGAAGTAAAACAATTATTGATATTAATTTGTCATGAGGATAGTGATGTCATGTGGGGAGAAGTAAAACAATTATTGATATTAATTTGTCATGAGGATAGTGATGTCATGTGGGGAGAAGTAAAACAATTATTGATATTAATTTCTCATGAGGATAGTGATGTCATGTGGGGAGAAGTAAAACAATTATTGATATTAATTTCTCATGAGGATAGTGATGTCATGTGGGGAGAAGTAAAACAATTATTGATATTAATTTCTCATGAGGATAGTGATGTCATGTGGGGAGAAGTAAAACAATTATTGATATTAATTTGTCATGAGGATAGTGATGTCATGTGGGGAGAAGTAAAACAATTATTGATATTAATTTGTCATGAGGATAGTAATGTCATGTGGGGAGAAGTAAAACAATTATTGATATTAATTTGTCATGAGGATAGTGATGTCATGTGGGGAGAAGTAAAACAATTATTGATATTAATTTCTCATGAGGATAGTGATGTCATGTGGGGAGAAGTAAAACAATTATTGATATTAATTTGTCATGAGGATAGTGATGTCATGTGGGGAGAAGTAAAGGACTCTGTGCACACAAAAAATACAATATTCTGACATAGTTGGTTGTAAGTTCTGAGGAAGGCTAGAATTTTGCAAGAAATGGCTAAATGTTCCTTAATAGTCTATTATGGGTATTTCCAGAGTTGGCTAAAAGGATGTGAAGAGTTTTGCAAGAAATGGCTAAATGTTCCTAAAAGTTTATTGTGGGTATTTCCTGGGTTGGCTAAAAGGATGTGTAGAGTTTTGCTTCAAGTGGATAAATGTTCTCCAGAAGTAGATTCAGAGGCACCAGGAATTGTGCTAAAGATAGTTACAGGTTTGTTAACATTTGGCTACAGGCTTAACAACAAGAGCTGGCTGTGAATTCGTTATAACTTCTGTGCAACTTGGTTTTGTCTGTGCTTCTCGGGAGGGGGTGTTATATATTGTGAGTTAACAGTGGTAAGGTGCAGCGGTGGTAAGTTCAGAGGATCAAGACTATTCTGTAATAAGTGCTTTTTGCCAGCTAGGAAAGGCAGAGTTGTCTTTGTTCACAGTCAGGCCCAAGCTGGCAGTCAAAGGCTGATGCAGAGAGAATGAGCAAGTAGTGAGGTGTAACATACACTCCAACAAGGTATGGTGACAGCTTTACAAAAAAAGTAACACAACAAAATACTGACGTTTTGGCCTACATGCGGCCTTCTTCAGAAAACAAGACAAACACAAACAGACAATGAAATAAGGATAAACTCTACTACATCTGGAATGCACAGAACAAGTAAATCAAAGAGAGATAAGAAGAAGGATAAGAAATTAGATGATGAAATAAAAGGGAGATGTTCTATATATTAAGAGAATAAAAAATGATAATGTATACAAATATGTAAGATAAAAGATATTTTTTTTTAATTAATGTGAGATCAGTAAGTCCTGGAAGATAATATATTGTCTAGATGTGATTACCAGCTCAAATAAATAACTTGATGTCCTCAACATGGTGAGACGGTTGGAATACTTAAAAGATTTTAGTCCAGATGTCCTATGTTCCAGTTAAAAGGGGCAACCACTACACAGAACAATACACTTGACTTTGATCTGGTCAAAAGAATGTGTATTGTAAAGAGTCCTATGTTCCAGCTAGATGGGGCAATCACTACACAGAACAATACACTTGACTTTGATCTGGTCAAAAGAATGTGTATTGTAAAGAGTCCTATGTTCCAGCTAGAAGGGGCAATCACTACACAGAACAATACACTTGACTTTGATCTGGTCAAAAGAATGTGTATTGTAAAGAGTCCTATGTTCCAGCTAGAAGGGGCAACCACTACACAGAGCAATAGTAAAGAGTCTATGTTCAACCTAGAAGGTTCACTCTGCGAATGCAGCATGAGTTCCATGGCCGGAGGTTACCAGATAGAAATAGAAGGGGTACTTAAACTAGGGAGGGAGCCGCGATAGTTCAATGGTCAGTGAACTGGACTACAAAGGACAAGGGGTAGGGTTTGATCCCAACCAACGGCTTCCGGGTTCACCCAGCCTTAAATGGGTACCAGATTTTTTTCTGGGAAAGTAAAGCGGCACGGGCGTTATACCGACCACATTACCCCAAAAATCGTTCTGAAGTTCTGTAAAATTTATGGCCACTAACACCATATTCCCTATACACCACTTGGCGTGACGGGGGCTCTTTACTACTTTTACTTACCTAAACTAGGGAGGAGTACCTTCTCAGCGTAGAATTCTACTCTACACCTTTTAATATTCACCTGTTCACCTGGGGGGGGGGGGGTGTTTGTTATAGAAGTAAGGTGTGTCAGCTTCTGGACAAGAAGGTCCCGGAAATAAATAAAATTGGAAAGAAAAAGTAAAAAATTAAAATTGGAAAGAACAAGTAAATAAATAAAATTGGAAAGAAAAAGTAAATAAATAAAATTGGAAAGAAAAAGTAAATAAATAAAATTGGAAAGAAAAAGTAAATAAATAAAATTGGAAAGAAAAAGTAAATAAATAAAATTGAATCCATGGTTTTACCCTCCCCTGGGCTCTGGGTGGTAAGATCCGATGTCTAGCCCTCTCAGAAAATGGTGAAAAAAATAGGCCTCGTGTTCACTCTGTGCATGTTAAAGAACTCTTGGCAGTTGGAAATCGAAAAGATTAGGTCAAAAATGGCCACTGCCCAGGCAAAATTAATAGAAAAATTCTACCCAAAACATTAAAGCTGCCAACGATAAAAAATATGACAGTACTTCTGAAGTCAGAGAATATTTGCCTGTATGGCAGGGAACACCAGAGTACATGTCTGCCAGTGTGAACAGTAGGAAAAAGTCATATTCATGCAAAATTCAGTCCTTCTGGACTTTGTTAGAGATATAAAGCTGGCAAACACAAACAAACAACAACATATCATTCACCAGCACATTATTTGAGCAGTGAATTATAATGCTGCAACGATTCACTCTTTTAATTCTCTTCATTTGCTGCACATTTTAGTGCTAAAATTGACTCCACTCCCCATTATGTCTCTTCATTCGCTGCACATTTTAGTGCCAAAATTGACTCCACTCCCCATTATGTCTCTTCATTCGCTGCACATTTTAGTGCCAAAATTGACTCCACTCCCCATTATGTCTCTTCATTCGCTGCACATTTTAGTGCCAAAATTGACTCCACTCCCCATTATGTCTCTTCATTCGCTGCACATTTTAGTGCCAAAATTGACTCCACTCCCCATTATGTCTCTTCATTCGCTGCACATTTTAGTGCCAAAATTGACTCCACTCCCCATTATGTCTCTTCATTCGCTGCACATTTTAGTGCCAAAATTGACTCCACTCCCCATTATGTCTCTTCATTCGCTGCACATTTTAGTGCCAAAATTGACTCCACTCCCCATTATGTCTCTTCATTCGCTGCACATTTTAGTGCCAAAATTGACTCCACTCCCCATTATGTCTCTTCATTCGCTGCACATTTTAGTGCCAAAATTGACTCCACTCCCCATTATGTCTCTTCATTCGCTGCACATTTTAGTGCCAAAATTGACCCCACTCCCCATTATGTCTCTTTGTCCCCTGCACATTATGGTGCTGTGATAGATTGTCACTTTTCAATCCTCCATGTCTCTTGCACACACACACACACACACACATACAATTTTATGACTGCAAGGGGTTATACTGCCATTATTCATCACTGAGGGGGAAACAACAACAAACACCCCCCACCCCCTGCTCCAAATGGAATAAATGTCATAACAAATAGATTTTAAAAAAATTTTGTAAACTTACACAAATGGAAACAAACCAACTGTCAGAATCAATCATCTTCAGCTGGAATACCATCTTGGCTAGTATGATAATTGCAGTCCACACTAGTAGCAAATGGGATAGAAAGAGATTAGCCTTGTGCAGGGGAAGCAAGATGGCTATCAAAAGCACGTAGACACCAGTAAGTGCTGACACCTGAATAGGCAACAAAGAAACCATCACTCTCACAAATAATAACAATGTAAGACAATTCATTATGGACAAAAGTTGTAATTACTGTTTTATCTTCATGTGCCATACGGGTTGGCGTAGGCGATCATGTCCTTCCACAATCTTCTATCTACCGTGCATCGTATCATTTATGTTGTTGACTGTGTTCCATACCATGACACTAAGCTATCTAGTATTTTCTCTCTTTACCATCTACAATGTCTCTTTCCCTGTATTTTGCCAGTTGTAACCAAGTATTCCAACTTTCCTCTTCTCATGTAATTATTGTTTAGTACTGGCAATTCTGTTTATGTGCAACAGTTGTGATAATCATTCATAGCAAGCAATTATGTCCGTAAGTAGTAATAACATTTACCACAAGCAATTATGTCCGTAAGTAGTAATAACATTTACCACAAGCAATTATGTCCGTAAGTAGTAATAACATTTATCACAAGCAATTATGTCTATAAGTAGTAATAACATTTATCACAAGCAATTATGTCCGTAAGTAGTAATAACATTTATCACAAGCAATTATGTCAGTAAGTAGTAATAACATTTATCACAAGCAATTATGTCCGTAAGTAGTAATAACATTTATCACAAGCAATTACGAATGCATTACTATCTAGCTATCCATTTATTGACCTTTCAAGCCGTGGCTGGCCCATGCGGCATAGACCCAAATACTCTTCCCCTTTATCTAAATTATTTTCATTCTAGCAGTCTCAATCATAGTATTCATAGAGACTCTTTGTGGAAAATTCTGAAGCAATATGGCTTACCATCAAAAATCATAAATATTATCAAAGACATGTATGATGGTTACACATGTGCAGTTCGAACAGAGGAAGGACTGAGCGAATGTTTCCCAATAGAAACTGGGGTTAAACAAGGATGTATTTTATCGCCCTTGTTATTTGGAATTGTTATGGACTTCATAATGAAGAAATGCTGCACTGGTAATAAAGGCATCGAATGGATACAAGGAGACCATTTGGAGGACCTCGACTTTGCTGATGACATAGTTCTCATCAGCAGTCAGATAAAAACGATGCAGGAAAACACAAATGAACTATCATCAATAGCCAGCAAAATTGGGCTTGAGGTCAATCATGAAAAGACTAAAGTCATGAAAAGTTTAATTCCAACAAGTGACAAAATATACATGGAAAACAAACCAGTAGAAGAGATCGATCACTTTATCTATCTTGGAAGTCACATTGATCGAGAAGGGGATACGAGCAAAGAAATTAGAATCAGACTGGCTAAAGCAGCAATGTCTTTCAGAAGCCTTGAAAAGTTGTGGAAATCAAAACTCATTAGCACAAACACAAAACTTAGGCTATTCAAATCAAATGTACTATCAACCCTTACGTATGCGTGTGAAAGCTGGAAAGCAACAAGAGATATAGAAACAAAGTTGAACGCATTCGAAAATAAATGTCTAAGGAAAATACTTGGTATAGAATGGAACGAATTCAAAACAAACGAGGAAATTAGAGAAATCGCCAATCAACCACTAATATCTTCAGTAATAAAGAAAAGACGATGGTCATACGTTGGACATGTGATGAGAAGAGATAATAATCGAATAGCGAAGCAAGCCCTCATATGGGAAACAACAGGTAAAAGAAAAAGAGGAAGACCCAGGGAGACACTGAGAAGAACATTGATGAGAGGCAAGAGCAGCAGGAATCGGCTCCCTCAATGAGATAGAACTGCTTGCACAGAACAGAGACAGATGGCGAGATTTAATAAAATATCTTTAAAAGAAAACTGCTAGAACAAAAATTCATATAGGAGAAGGTGTATCTTGGTCTACGCCCTATGGGCCGGTTACGGCTCGAAAGGTCAACAGATAGATAGATAGTCTCAATCCTTGCGTGCAAGCAACTCAATCTCATTGAGGGAGCCGATTCCTGCTGCTCTTGCCTCCCTGATCAATGTTCTTCTCAGTGTCTCTTTTCTTCTTACCTGTTGTTTCCCACATGAGGTCTTGCTTTGTTATTCGGTTATTATCTCTCCTCATCACATGTCCAACATATGTCCATCATCTTTTCCTAATTACTGAAAATAATGGTTGATAAGCCATTTCTCTAATTTCCTCGTTTGTTTTGAATTTGTTTCATACTATACCAAGTATTTTTCTTAGACATTTATTTTTGAATGCGTTCAACTTTGTTTCTATATCTCTTGTTGTTTTCCAGCTCCCACATGCATACATAAGGGTAGATAGTACTTTGATTGGAATAGTCTAAGTTTTGTGTTTGTGCTGATGAGTTTTGATTTCCACAAGTTTTCAAGGCTTCTGAAAGACATTACGAATCATCATCATCATTAAGTACCAAGCCTGCTGGCGTAGATGATCATGTCTCTCCACAACTTTCGATCTCGACAGTTATTTATTATTTCTGTCGTTGACATTCTGCCAAAGCCATTCTCTTAAGCTGTCTGGTATCTTTTCTCTTTGCTTCCCTCTATCTCTTCATTCCTCGATTTTTCCAGTTGTTACTATATATTCCAGCTGTTTCCTTCTCATTACATGGCCAAATAATGAAGATTCTTTCTTCCTAATATTGGAAATTAGCTCTCTTTTTGCCTTGGCCTCTTTCAAAACGTTTTCATTACTCTTCTTAGCTATCTATGGTATTTTCAACATTCTTCTGTAAAACCACATTTCTACAGCCTCCAGTAATTTTCTTGGCTGTTGTCCTACTGTCCATGATTCACATCCATATGTTAAGACTGCTAATACATTACTAATTATGTAGTAATTACATATGGTCATATGTTGGACATGTGATGAGGAGAAATAATAACCGAATAACACAGCAAATCCTCATGTGGGAAACAACAGGTAAGAGGAAAAGAGGCCGACCCAGAGAGATACTGAGAAGAACATTGATCAGAGAGGCAAGAGCAGCAGGAATCGGTTCCCTTAGAGAGATAGAGTTGCTTGCACAGAACAGAGACAAATGGCAAGATTTGATAAAATATCTTTAGAAGGATTGAAAACTGCTAGAATAAAAATTTAGATAAGAGGAAGAGTATCTGGATCTATGCCCTATGGGCCGGCTACGGCTCAAATGGTCAATAGATAGATAGATAATAATGACATGGCTAATACATTACTAATAACCATTTATCACAAGCAGTTATGAATGTAAGAGCAGTAATAACTCTTATCCAGGCAGTGAGCACACAAATTATTCAGTGGTTGGATCTGTCTATCTGTTCTCTTCATGGAAACATTATCACTGCAGTGAGTCTGCATTCCCTATATACACTCCATTCAAGTCACAGCTCCTGTTTAAGCACGCTGGCAAATTCTGTTGACAAGGTCGACCACCGTACAGCCCTAATCAACACATAGATGATGATTCCAAACGACTTCCATCAAATAAAGAGTGCACAGTCATTTCCTTGCTCCAGTTTCCTCAAAAACACACATTTAAAACAAACACAGTGACCGAAATGATTTCACTGACTATGTTATTTTCTGCAAAAACAGGGCAACATGAAACCATTTTGATTGTGCATTGTCGGTTGGCATTAGCAAGGTCTATCCAATATTTTTAGATTCAGTAATGTGAGAAGACCAGAAAACAGGGAAAAACCAGAAAGGCTTCAGAAAATTGAAGCCTTTGAAATGTGTCTAGACGACACAGCATCCTATCACCAAGCTTGTTCAATCTATACGCTGAGCAAATTTTTAAAAACATCTCAGAGATGCCAGGTCTAAACATTAATGCAAAGATAATCAATAACCTAAGATATGCTGACGATACTGTACTACTAGCAGAAAATCCTGAAGATCTACAACAATTACTTAATGAAATAAACATGACAAGTAAAAAATATGGATTAGTTATGAATATCAAAAAGACTAAAACTATGATCATAAACAAATAAAATACTCAAAATCCACAAGTGGATAAAAAAAATTGAAGGAATGGACCTGGAGACAGTTCAGAACTACAACTACCTTGGACATACTATAACCAGTGATGGAAAATGTACAACTGAAATAAACAAAAGAATAGAAATGGCAAAAAGTAATTTTAATGTCATGAAGAACATACTAACATCAAAACAAATAACACCAGGGCTAAAACTAAGAATAGCAAATTGTTACATCTACTCAATATTCCTGTATGGCGCAGAAACATGGACATTAGACAAGAAAACAGAACAGAGAATTGAAGTCTTTTAAATGTGGTTATATAGAAGAATAGGTAGAATTGGATGGAAGGAAAAGAAAATAAACGATGAAGTCTTAAAACACTAAAGATGAAAAGAGTACTACTAAATACAATTCAAACAAGACGAATGCGATTTTTGGGCCATGTTAAAAGACACAACAGTCTACTAAAAGTAATCTTGTAGGGGAAAATACAAGGTAAAAGAGACAGAGGCAGACCAAGGCTAACATGGACGAGTAACATCAAAAGATGGACAAATCAGCCTATGACAACCTGTACCATCAATGAAAGAGACAGAGCAGAATGGCGCTCCATGGTAGCCAACCTTCATTGCGAAGACGCCTTTTGATGATGATCTGGGTCTATGGCCTATGGGCCGGCTACGGCTCGAAAGGTCAATAGAAATAAAGAATGAGAGAAGCTGCTCAGTAAAACAGTATCTCACATCTATCTATCTATTGTCCTTTCGAGCCGAAGACGGCACATAGGGCAGAACCACAATCTTAAAAATAGAAACCTTGCGTGCCAAAATGGCACATATTGCAGAGATCACTGCTTTTTCCATAACAATGCTTTTTACAATGACAGCTTGTCAAGCCATCGATCAACCTTCTCAGTCACCTCTTACGACATGCCTGGAAGGTCACAGTGTCACTATTCTTTACTTCCCACATAATGAGGCCCCGGTAACACACGGGTATCTCACATAAGACACTAAAATACAACCAAACTAAAATCATGATTCCTTGATATAAAACCATCTTTCAAGACACCAAAAGCCATTATTGTACAAATATATTTATAATGATTTATGAATACAAATTATGACAATAGTAACAATTCCTTATCATAGTAATTAATTACAAAAAGCAATCTCTTTCTTTTCTTCAATTTTTGACCACTTTGGTCCTCAAAGGAGACAGACAGTCCTCTGGTTCCTATTTGTCTGACAGCCCCAGTCTTTGAGACTCGATGCTGTTGTATAGCTTCTCTGATGTTGTTACCCAGCATTGTCTGGGTTTTGGTAACTCCAAAACATGTAGAAGAGTATATCTTCATTTCATTGTCTGTTTAAATTATCATTGTTTTCTGTAGAAGGCAGCATGTAGGCCGAAACGTCACATATTTTGTATTGTCCATATGTTGTAAAAGGAGCAGCGATAGTTCCTTGGTTAGTGAACTGGACTACAAATGACAAGAGGTCAAGTTCGATCCTGATCTACGGCTTCCGGGTTCACCCAGCCTTAAATGGGTACCTGATTTTTTTTCTAGGAAAGTAAAGCGGCACGAACATAATACCGACCACATTACCCCAAAAAATCATGTGCCGAAGGTATAAAAAAAATGATGGTCATAAATACTAAATTCCTTATACTCCACTTGGAGTGATGGGGCTCTACTTTTTTTTTAACTATGTTGTAAAGCTGTCATGCCACCACTTGCCTCTGCTACTAAATTTACTACAATTATTTGCTGTTCTCTGCTGTATTAAAAAGCACAAAAGTAAATCACAATTCAAGTTGTCTGTTGGTATCTTTTGTTTGTGAATTTTTCTAGATGGGCTACTGTAACAAAAATACCTTGCTTTTGTGTAATTAATGTGTATCTCTCTCACCTGGGCTTTATCATGATAATAAATATTGATCTATTTGCTATAGTCTTTGACCATCACAAAACCATGAGTTATCACCCTAGATCACTATTACCAATTTTAAAATACATTATTACTACGATTTCATTAAAATGTGCAACTTTATAGTTTTAAAAAAAAACCCTTGTAATGTGGATAAACGATGAAATTTTAAAACAACTGAAAATAAAAAGAGAACTACTAAATACAATTAAGACAAGACAAATACAATTTTTGGGCCATGTTAAAAGACACAACAGCCTACTAAAAGTAATATTGGAGGGGAAAATACAAGGTAATAGAGGCAGAGACAGACCAAGGTTAACATGGACGAGTAACATCAAAAGATGGACAAGTCAATCTATGACAACCTACACCATCAAAGCAAGAAACAGAGCAGAATGGCGATCCATGGTAGCCAACCTTTGTTGCGGAGAAGGCACTCGATGATGATGATGAATGTGGATTTTAAAAAATGTTTGCTACAAATCACTGCATTAACCTTCTCATGGCATTGTGAATGTGATTTTAATCATTTACAAATGTACTAGGGCAGCAAATTTGGACACATGATTATATAGAGCTTGCTACTTTTCTTCCAGTCTTTCTGGTGTAATATGCAGGTCCTGCACTTGTATCTTTCAGTCATTTGTTGCATATCCTGTGTCTTTGAAGGTTCAATTGATGTCTTGCCAACAGGGCATGAGAATCTAACCATGAGGGGAATCTTTTACTTTCGTACCACTGTCAATTTTGACCAACAATAATAAGACTTTTATCATAACTTTGTGGAGTGTTTGAAGAAATCAACAAATCCTATCACCATGTCCAATCAGTGGTCACTGGCAGCAACAATTAGGAAAGTATGCATAAGGGGGGAGAATACATGCAGTAAAACTGTCCAATTCCACCAAAAAATGTGTTTTAGAGCGTTATTTTCATATGCAGAAGTAATCTAGGATTAAAGATATTAAATGCAATACAGTCTACAAAGAAAATGTGCAAAAAGACATCAAAGTAAAACTGTACTCTCCTTTGTACTTACCTCCAAGGCAGCCACCACAATGACGGTGAAGGCCATCACCTTAAAGATATGAATCTGACACAGTCTCCAGAGAAAACGTGCAAACTCGCACCAAATAACAGAAATAGTTCTTGCATTCTTTCTCAGCCAATGCTTCATTGATCCACCTAAACAAGTTTTATTTGAAATCTTCATAATTTATATTTTGACATTTTACAGATATTATCTTATCCTACTTACATAAGCTGCAAAATGTAATTATATCTATCTATCTATTGTCCCTTTCAAGCCATGACAGCTCCCTGTGGAGCAGAGGTTTTCAACAAACACTTTCCAAGCCGTTCTGTTTCTTGCCATTTTTTTTTTTATTCTCCAGTTTTCACCTCTGACGAAGTCACTAGAGACTATGAACTGTATCTTGCATGTTAATCCATTTTTGTCTGGCAGCCGTGTGTACAGGGGTCCCTCACTGCACAGGCAGATAACTCCATCTTCGGAGGTACTCACATTTTTTCCGTCGATGAGTAATTGATGTTTCAAGCCAGGCCTCGCTGCTGAGACCTAGGTGGTTGCCGCAGAGAGAAATCATAAATAAAAATCCCAACTGGTGCAGCCGGGGTTTGAACTCACAACCTCTCTGTCTCTAGGCTGGCTTCTTGCCTTGAGACCAACCAGTTCCCCCCTGCCATTCTTTTAAGACCATTCCATGTATTTCCATCCTCTTCATCTCTGCTTCCACCTGTCTTCTCCAAGAATATCTTGGTCTTCCTCTTTGTCTCTACCCCTGGGGATTCCAAAAAAGGGTCTGTCGTGTTATACTTTCATTTGGATTCCACAGTGTGTGTCTTATCCAGGGCTATCATCTTTATTTTATCTCTTTGTCCGCTGGTATTTGACTGGTACTTTTTTCCATAATTATATGTTAGTGATTATGTCCTACCATTTCCATTCTTTTATTCTGGGCAAGCATCCATTAATCAAGGTTTGTATCTTCGTGATTGTCATTTTTCTTGTTCTCCATGTCTTATAACCAAATAATAGGACTAACTTAACATAAGAGTTGACAATTTTTATTTTTGTATTTAATCTAATTTCTTTGGATTTCCATGTTTCCCAGTGCAATGAAGGCTCCTCTTGCTTATTGTATCCTTATTATTTGTGTATAATTCGCTATTCCTCATTCTTTATATTACTGCCCAGATATATGTAAGATTGTATATCTAGCAGAGGTATTTCTCCTATTTTTATTTGGTTATTACTAACTGCATTTATTCTCATAATTTTGGTCTTATCTCTATTTATTTTCAGTCCCAGCTGTTGTGATCTCTCATCAAGTCTATTTTATCCTGATTCTGTTGATGATTATGGGATAGAAGAGCTGTGTCATCAGCAAAGTCTAAGTCATCAAGTTTTTTTAATTTAATATCCCAGAACATATTGTTAAAAAAAATAAAAACAAGGAAAATAAAACATTTTGGTCATATAAAAAGGCATGATAGCCTAAAGATGATAATTAAGGAATGGTTCAAGGTAGACGAGAAAGATGAAGTTCAAGAACTGGGTTGGTGTATGACATCACAGATGACCTGGGATTGGGTGCTGCAGACACTGGACATCACACAAAGGATAGAGAAAATTTTGAACAACCATCACGGTAGGGAAGTTTTAAAAGGGATAAGTGAGATAATGATGACCTAGCTCACTGGGTTTCAGAATGTTATAACAACCGGACCTCTGTCCAATAGATTATTGCTGACCAACATCCTACCTTGTGCCCTAGTTTGATAAGATCACTTCACTCACACTTAACATTACACAAAAATTATAACAATATTGTACATTTGAAAACTGACATACCACGATGATGAGGATGACGATGATGTGCCGAGGAGTGGTCAATACTGGAGTTGCACATGTTGATGTTTGTGATGGGGATCTCGGGTACTCCACTTGCACCATCAGTTTTATTATCAGCATCCTCATTTCTAGACATGAAAACCATAACGTTAAGTTATCTTCAAGTAATCTAGGCCAAAAATGTTTCATTAATATAGCTTTACAGACTTCAACCTTGGAGGCTGTTCTTTCTTTCTTTGTGTTCACCAACTTTATATCTCTAGTAAAGTTCCAAGTTGTCATAACATCTTATGCAACAAAAATATGTCAATAAAAGTGAGAAAGAGAGTTCATCGGTGCTATATAGAACCAATTCTGACCTATGGAAGCCAAACATGGACAGTAAACAAAGAAATGAAAAGACAATTACGTGCCACAGAGATGGGATTTCTCAGAAGAATGTTGAAAGTTCCTTAGACAGCTAAAAAGACCAATGAGAAAATTCTCAAAGAGGCCAACACAAAAAGGGAGCTCCTAAGAAAAATTTAAAGAAGTAATCAACATTTTTTGGGCACATCATGAGAAGAGGAAAGTAGGAATACTTGGTTACAACTGGTAAAATACAAGGAAAGAGACATTGCGGACGACAAAGAGAGAAAATACTAGATAGCTTGGTGTCATGGCATGGAAAACAGTCAACAACAGAATTTATACGATGCCCAGTGGATAGAAGATTGTGGAAGAACATGATCGCTACTATGCCAACCAATATGGCACATGATGATGATGGAGTCCTAAGAAACTGAATATAACTTTTTTTCCTTCCTTTTTTACACTGGCAGTCGTGTGCTCAGGTGCCTCCTTGCCATATAGGATAGATATCTCAGATTTCAGAGGTACTCTCATTTTTAATCGTCTAGTTTTGGATATATTTTTTATCGCCTAGTTCTGGATATATTTTTTATCATCTATTTTTTTATATATTTTTTATTGTCTAGTTTTGGATATATTTTTCCTATCCATTTTCCTGAACAACAGACATTTTTGGCCTACTCTTCTTTTTCCAACTGCCAAGGGTTCTTTAACGTGTGCAGAGTGTATATGTGAACTCTTATTTTACACTATTGTCTGAGAGGGTTAGACATTGGATCTAACTACTCAGAGACTAGAGGAGGGTAAAGCCATGAAGAAACCACAGACTTCACCACAGAAAGACATTTACAATGTCTGTGGTAAGATTCAAACTTGGGACTCCCTTGTACAGAAGTCTTACTTCTAGACCATCCTGCACCCCATTTTGGAAGCAGTAACGTCAGTCTCATAGTTTGGATTGACATCTTCAAACCTTCCATATTTTTAAAGGATATAACCTACCTACCTAACCCCATGCCCGCCCGCCCGCCCCGCCCCACCCCACCCCATCCCATCCCATCCCATCCATCCATCCATCTATCTATCTATCTATTGTCCTTTCAAGCCGAAGACGGCACGTAGGGCAGAAACACAAAAATCATAGCTTCTAAAATCTATGGCTCTGTTTCCATAACAATACTTTTTACAATGACAGCTTGTCAAGCCATCGATCAACCTCCTTAGTCACCTCTTACGACATGCTTGGAAGGTCACAGTGTCACTATTCTTTACTTCCCTCATAATGCTGCCTCGGTAACACACAGGAAATATAACCTATACACCAGATCAACCAAAAAAAAAAAAATGTTCACTTTCATTTATTTTCCTCTCTGGCTGAAGGTGGCAAAAGTCATAATTCTCCACAACCTTAATAAACCACTAGTGAGTGTGTTGCAACGTCCATCAAGTATTTGTCATGTCCAGGTCAGTCTGTCTACGGTCAAGAAGAGATCACAAGGCCAAATCACAACGGCATAAGTGTCAGTAAGGTTCGATTGGGAAACCACTTTTATATTAATTAACACCGAATCAAACCTCCTCCGTAATAAATTGTGCGTGACTTTTCTGTTATAAGTAAAGATAAATATGACTAGTATAAGATTCAAATAGCATTTCACAAAATGAAAAATATCTTATGCAACAAATCTATGTCAATAGAAGTGAGAAAGAGAGTTCATCGGTGCTATATAGAACCAATTCTGACCTATGGAAGCGAATCATGGACAGTAGATAAACAAATGAAAAGACGATTAGAGGCCACAGAGATGGGATTTCTCAGAAGAATGTTGAAAGTTCCCTGGACAGCTAAAAAGACCAATGAGGAAGTTCTCAAAGAGGGCAACACAAAAAGGGAGCTCTTAAAAAACATCAGAAAGAAGCAATCAACATTTCTCGGGTACATCATGAGAAGAGGAAAGTTGGAATACTTGGTTACAACTGGCAAAATAAAAGGAAAGAGAGATCGCGGACGATAAAGAGAGAAAATACTGGATAGCTTGGTGTCATGGCATGGAAAACAGTCAACAACAGAACTGATATGATGCACTGTGGATAGAAGTTTGTGGAGGGACATGATCGCCTACGCCAACCGGTATAACACATGATGAGTATAAGATTCTTCTTTTATTACTATTATTATTAGTTATTTCCTCTCGAGCTGAAGACGGCACAAAGGGCAGAAGTCAGAGTTCTCTACAACGTGTTCAAGCTCGTGTTCATCTTGGTTGTTTCTTAGTTGAGTCTTCCCTAGTAATTGTTCTGTGAATGTTTCTCTTGGTCTTCCTAGTTTTCTCTTACCGGATGGTTTCCACATGAATGCCTGACAGAGAAATCTTTCTTCATTGGATGGTTTCCACATGAATGCCTGACAGGGAAATCTTTCTTCATTCATTCTCAGCACACGACCGATGTATTTCCAAAGCCTTCTTCTTATAAAGCTCGACGTGTATTATAAAAAAAAAGCATTACATGTCAATTTATAGTATTCTTCTTGATGAGACACAACATATTCAACCTTATAAGACTTCTAGGTTTCATTTGATGAAAATTGTCATTAAAAATTGAAGTGAAAACTGCACTTCTATTGGTTATGTGTGTCCATGTAGCGAGGTTGGTTAGTCTCAGCGCTGATAGTCTCATTCAAATGGTTGGTACATTTTTATTGGTTAGTACATTTATTCATTCATTTGAAACAAAATGCTACAGAAAAATCCTTAAAGATATTTTGGATAATGAAAAAGAACAAAAAAAAGACATGCATTAAAGAGAACAATTAAAAAGAGGCATGCTGGCTTATAAACACCATTCTACAAGGGAATTTAAAATAGTATGATGGCGTCAAAAGACACAGCGTGCTGGAAAGAACAATAATGGAAGGTATCGTTCCTAGGTGATGAGATTAGGGGCAGATAAAGAAGAAGGTGGTTTCAAGACATCAAAGAGATCTTGAACATGACAAAAGATGAAGTAGGAGATCTGGCTAGAGACAGAGATTCTTTCTGACATGCTGTGGTGAATACAATGTTCTGTGGGAGATCTGACTAGAGACAGAGGTCCTTTCTGACATGCTGTGGTGAATACAATGTTCTGTGAGAGATCTGGCTAAAGACAGATTCTTTCAGACGAGCTGTGGTGCATACAATGTTCTGTGGGAGATCTGCTTAGAGATAGAGATTCTTTCAGGCGAGCTGTCGTGAATGCAACGTTCTGTGGGAAATCTGGCTAAAGACAGATATTCTTTCAGATGAACTGTGGTGAATACAACATTCTGTGAGAGATCTGGCTAGAGACAGAGACTCTTTCAGACGGGCTGTGGTGAATACAGTCATCTAATGAGAGTACATTTATAAGAAAGACTATTTTCTTATCTGCATAATTGTTATTTTATTTTATGTTGAGATAATTTACTACAATATAAAATAAAAGATGCTTCTATTTGCTGATGATGCAGCACTGGCTGCACATGAATGAATCCGTTCTGCAAGTCAATGATTGATAATCTTGCTAGGTCATGTCATTAATTCTCATCAATAAGCACCAAGACAATTGTGGTTCTTCAAACAGGGTGTAGACATACCATTTTATCAAAAGCCTTCAACAAGGTATAGCCATACCATTTCGGTAAAAGCCTTAAACAGGGTGTAGCCAAACCATTTCAGCAAAAGCCTTCAACAGGGTGTAGCCATACCATTTCGTCAAAAGCCTTCAACAGGGTGTAGCCATACCATTTCATCAAAAGCCTTCAACAAGGTGTAGCCATACCATTTCGTCAAAAGCCTTCAACAGGGTGTAGCCATACCATTTCGGCAAAAGCCTTCAACAGGGTGTAGCCATACCATTTCGGCAAAAGCCTTCAACAGGGTGTAGCCATACGATTTTGGCAAAAGTATTCAACAGGAACAAAGCCCAAAAAAAAAAGCATTTAATTCTGCCACTTTTCAGATCACAGATCAGTGTTTGGCTTTTGTATATATATATATATATATATATATATATATATATATATATATATATATATATATATATATATATATATATATATGTCTTTGTTTATTTTAGAATAGTGTTTGCCTATCGTGGTGACCTTTGTATATTTTTTAATTTTATATTTGATGTAGGCTTTTGCCGAAACGTCTTGTCTCTCTAATAATTTAGCTGCTAGTTACAGTTTCACGTTTATTTGACATGTTCTCTGTAGTTCAACTCACCGCCCAACAAAAGAGTTTTATATTTGTTCTAATCTTCAACAAAAAGCCAACACACACTTGAGTAACCAGAAACAAACGAGGCAGAAAACAAAAAAAAACTGAACTAGGACTTCCTACAGGTATCTGTCCAAGTTGCTGAGCTCCAGGAGTGTTCGATGGAAGTATCGTAACTGCACAATAATCATTACAAGGAAGATCGTGGGTGTGAACAGATTAACAAACATTTCCGAAATGTCATACTTTCGCAGTCCAAAGTCTTTGAGTCTGATTTGAAAGAGACCAAATAGAAACATTATTAAAGTAAGTGATAACATTCATATATTATTTTGTAACAAGAGCAGATATAATATTAACCCTAGATTGCGATACCTTTGTAAAACCTTGGACTTCTGGTCAATATGGTGGATAAGCGACAGGGAACTGTTGAGACACTGCCTGAAAAGTGTTCCTTGCTGCAGTTTCCTTATATTCTAAGTCTGGCTTGCTGCCGAAGATACTGAGTAGTGCTCTGTGCACACTGTGAGCTGTGTGTTTCATCCGGATGGTGTTTCTATATTCCGATTGCTTACGATGGATGATGATATCGTATAACAAAGGACAGTTCAAATGTGCTCACTGTCGGTGCTATAATATGCCTTATGTCTTTTGACGTGTGCAGTGTATGCTACAATGAGGAATGCAACTGCCTTTCTTTGTTTGGATACTCGATGAGATGTTAATTTGGATGATTCCACTGGCACAGGCAATTGAGCAATTATGGATATCCATTCATTTGCAGTGATTGTGGGGCCTTTGAATAACCATAATCATAACCTTCGTAAAATGGTGCTCTAATAATAAAAATTTAAATTCTTAGATTCTACAGGTGACCACTGACACATCATTGTGGGTGGAATTTTTTTCTCCAAATACTATGAGTGCTCAGTAAGAAATACAAACCTATCATAAAAGGGCATTTTTTTTTCTAAATGAATTTGGCTATTATTGCAATAATTTTTTTAATTACTTCTAACTGCAAAATTCTTTTTGGCTGTTGAGTTATTTGCAGGTCATCATCATTGTACTCCGAACATGTCCATAGGTGCTCAGATCCCCTCTTCAGCAAGTCTCGCAGTGTCCAGCGATTGACGACTCCAGTTCTATGTTGGTTGATAAGTCTTCTTACACGCCCACTAAGTTTCTTGTTTATGGCTGTACCCATCTTAACTCCCTTCTCTTTTACCTGAAGAAGTGACATGGACTCATAGTTGTCGAAGTCCTGTGCCCTTCCCACTTCTCGGAGGGCATTGATGATGTCTGCCCAATCCATTTGTTGACCAATGACCAATTTCGGCTGTTGATGAGACATCAAACAAATCTGTGCATCCAAGGGTTATGGAACGAACAACCACAAAGATAAAAGCGAACATACTGACTGTCCTGATGGCTGATATGTCAACAGACAACAGCACTATGCGAATGAAACCTGGGCCAGAAATTTGACATAAGTAGGCAGAGGATTATCGTATCCTGTACCCATGGTCCTGTGTATAAGGTAAATGCAAAGATCTGTAGCAAAAGTTCATTGAAAATATTATTTTCTCCAAATTACAGAGAGTTTATTTGAGTAGTAATTGTTACGAATGAATCGGAACAACTTGTCTCACAGATAGGTATCATAATCTGGGGTTAACAAAGTGACTAATTGCAAACATTAATTTCATAAAGAGATCAAACTCAAAAAATCAAATTCTAACAATATTTTATAGAAGATCAAATTCAAATATTCATCATTATCATATGTCATATCAGATGGCATAGGTGATCATGCCCTTCCACAATTTTTTATCCACAATTTATCTATCTATTGTCCTTTCAAGCCGAAGACGGCTCATAGGGCATAAATTCTATATTCTTGTATCCAACAATCTTTCAACTGTCAGACCTTACATAGGACCTGCATGGTGTTTCACCACACAGCTCTGTTCTGGGTGAGTAGTTCAATCTGAACATAGGACCAGCATGGTGTTTCGCCACACAGCTCTGTTCTGGGCGAGTAGTTCAATCTCAAATTAGGACCTGCTTGGTGTTACGCCACACAGCTCTATTCTGGGCGAGTAGTTCAATCTCAATATAGGACCTGCATGGTATTTCGCCACACATCTCTGTTCTGGGTGAGTAGTTCAATCTTGGGGGGGGGGGGGGGGGAAAGCTGATGCCTGCTGCTGTTGCCTCTCGTTTTAATGTTCTTTATGGTGTTTCTCTAGGTCGGCCTCTTTTTCATTTACCCTCTGGTTCCCATTTGAGGATCTGTTTTGAGCTTATTTTATTGTCTCTTCTCATCACATGGCCAACATATGATCACCTTTTATTCTTGATTTTAATTGATATTTTTAAATGCCTTATCATATCTCTTATTTCTGCACTAGTTTTGTACTCATTCCATGGAACATGAAGCATTTTCCTTAGGCATTTGTTTCAAATACATCCAGTTTATTTAACTGTCCATATTGCATCATATCAATTCTGTTGTTGACTGTTTTCCATTCCATGACACCAAGCTGGCTAGTATCTTCTCTCTTTGCTGTCAGTGATTTCTCTTTCCTTGTATTTTGCCAGTTGTAACCAAGTATTCCAACTTTTCTCTTCTCATGATGTGTCCCAAAAATGTTAATTGTTACTTTCTGATGTTTTTAGAAGCTCTCTTTTTGTGTTGACCTCTTTGAAAAATTTTCTCATTGGTCTTTTTGGTTATCCAGGAAACAATATTTTTCAGAGAAATCCCATCTTTGTGTCCTCTAATCACCTTTTCATTTTTTTTGTCTACTGCAAATTATTTGCTACCATAGGTCAGAATTGGCTCTATATAGCTCAGATGAACTCTCTTTCTGACTTCTCTTGACACAGACTTGTTGCACAAGATATTTTTATTTTCTGAAATGCTACTTTGACTTGTACTATTCTGCGTTTTCATTTATGTGGTGTCTTCTGTCTGATGCTGTTATTGTGCTCAGGTATTTGAGGCTCTACAACCCACACTATGATACAGAGATATTTGTCAATCATCTCTGAATGACTTCTCTATCAATGAAAATGACTTAGAACATCTGGCAAGAGATTGCACATCATGGAGACCCTGTATAAATAATGGTATAACATCATTTGAAACTGTACTATGGCAAAACATGGAAGAGAAAAGACTCATGAAAAAAGACAGACAATCCTGTGGATCAGTGGGCCAGACTTGTTCATTTTGTGGCCGCATGTGTTTGTCAAAAACTGGAAGAATTTGCCATGAGAGAAGCTGCTCTACAATAACAAAACCTCCAAAAAAAGTACACAATAGTCTCCACTAAATTGTCTGACAAGACAAAAGAGGTGATTTATATATGCCCATAGGGCCATATATATATAGACATACGCACGCACACACACACACAAAAGGAAAGAAGAAAATAGTACCCCCAAAACAATGAAATAAAAAAAAATTGTTTAAAGACACCTATTTATACCAATATTATGCCTATATATTAATGCCATATTAACATACACCTAGCAAACCAAGAAGAGAAATTTTACTTTATTTTTACTTTGTCTGGACAGTTCGCAGAAGGCATCATTATACTTGCTATATGAGTGTTCTCTTATCTATTTTGTTTAGAAAATTACTTAATAATATGAACATAAGCACATAAGGATGGATTAACTCAATTCTACGGATAGATGGGGGGGGGGGGGGGGGGGGGGGGGATATATATATATAGAAGTTTTAAGAATACACAATTCAAGCTTAAAATGAAATATTTTGATATATAAAAAGGAAAAAAGCCAAAGTAGAATTTCAGAAAATGAAAAACGTCCTGTGCAACAAGCCTTTGTTTATAGATGTGAGAAATGAGAGTTCATTGTTGTTACATAGAGCCAATTCTCACCTATGGAAGCGAATTACGGACAGTAGACAAACAAATGAAAAGACAATTAGGGGTCAGAGATGGGATTAACATTCTACTGAAGAATGTAGAGAGTTCCCTGGACAGCTAAAAAGATCAACAAGGAAATTATCAAAGGCCAACACAAAAAAGGAGCTTCTAAAAAAACAGAAAGAAGCAATTGTCATTTATCAGGCACATCATGAGAAGTGGATAGTTAGAATACTTGATTACAACTGCTTAAATACACGGAAAAGGAGACCTCAAATGACAAAGAGAGAAGATACTAGCTAGCTTGGTGTCATAGCACGGCAAAATGTCAACAACAGAATTGATACAATGCACTGTGGATAGAAAATTGTGGAAGGACATGATCGCCTACACCAACTGGTATCATCATCATGTGCCATACCAGTTGGCGTAGGTGATCATGTCTCTCCACAATCTTCTATCTACAGTGCATCGTATCAGTTCTGTTGTTGACTGTTTTCCATGCCATGACACCAAGCTATCCAGTATTTTCTCTCTTTGTCGCCTGTGATCTCTCTTTTTTTCTTTTATTTTGCCAGTTGTAACCAAGTATTCCAACTTTCCTCTTCTCAGGATGTGCCCGAAAAATGTTGACTGCTTGCTTTCTGATGTTTTTTAAGAGCTCCCTTTTTGTGTTGGCCTCTTTGAGAACTTCCTCATTGGTCTTTTTAGCTGTCCAGGGAACTTTCAACATTCTTCTGAGAAATTCCATCTCTGTGGCCTCTAATCGTCTTTACATTTGTTTGTACTACTGTCCATGATTCGCTTCCATAGGTCAGAATTGGTTCTATATAGCACCAATGAACTCTCTTTCTCATTTCTATTGACATACATTTATTGCATAAGATATTTTCATTTTCTGAAATGCTATTTTGGCCTGAGCTATTCTGCTTTTTATTACTGTGATGCATCTCCCATCTGATGTTATTATTGTGCCCAAGTATTTGAAACATTGCACTTGTTTCAGATTTGTTTCGTTTATTTTTATGCTGCATGATGGTGGCGATTGTTTCTTCGATATAACCATTACTTCTGTTTTCTTACTATTCAGACTGAGACCTTTCTTGTTGCTTTCTTTTACTATTATGTCTATCATTTCTTGTAGTTCATTCTCTGTCTGTGGTATTAAGACTGTGTCATCCGCATATCGCAAATTATTTATGTTGTAACCATTGACTTCAATTCCTTTTTTGCCTACTATTGATCTCATAATATATTCGCTGTAAAGTGAAAACAAATCCGGCGACAGAACGCAGCCTTGTCTGATTCCTTGCTTTATATATTGGAATTGTCCTGTTTGGTTGTTAATTTGTATAGCTGCTGTTTGTTGCCAGTACATGTTTTTTTATGATTTGCAGATCCTTGCCATCAATGATTAATTTCTCCAGCATATTGATTATTTCCACATGCTTTACTTTGTCAAATGCTTTCGTACAGTCTATAAAACACATATACAGATCTGGTATGGTACCAGATGATAAAAGACATAATAATGTAAAGAAAGTTATTTTAGAAGGAAAAATACAGGGTAAAAGAAGAAAAGACAAGCAAAAGCTGAAGTGAATTGATAATATCAAAAGGTAGACTCATCATCATCATCACGTGCCATACCAGTTGGCATAAGCAATCATGTCCTTCCACAATCTTCTAACCACAGTGTATCAATTCTGTTGTTGATTCCCATACCATGACACTAAGCCATTTTCTCTCTTTGTCCTCAGCAATCTCTCTTTCCCTGTATCTTGCCAGTTGTAAGCAAGTATTTCCAAGTATGACTAGGAATCAACAACAGAGTATGTCTATGTAAGAGTGAGATGTAGAGTAACATGGTGCACAAATGAAGTCAGCTGTTGATGGATAGAAATACATACAGATCATCACTGAATCCTGTAGTGTTGCTCCAGTAGTTCTGGAAGTCCACAAATTGGTAAGTGTAGACTAAGCTTAGCACCAGCATGGTGTAGATGACCATGATCCACATTAAGATGTGGCTGGTGGCTCTCCACAGGTTGAAGCTCAGCTGTAGGGAGGAAGTAAAGACAATGGTAACTTACAGTCATTGGGTAACTCTAAGTTTGTGTAGAAATATGGCAGTGGGTAGAGAGGTTTGGAGAGAATAGAAGTCTGGTAGAGGGTAGAGATGTTTGGTAGTTGGTAGAGAGGTTTGGAGAGAATAGAAGTCTGGTAGAGGGTAGAGATGTTTGGTAGTTGGTAGAGATGTTTGGAGAGAATAGAAGTCTGGTAGAGGGTAGAGATGTTTGGTAGTTGGTAGAGAGGTTTGGAGAGAATAGAAGTCTGGTAGAGGGTAGAGATGTTTGGTAGTTGGTAGAGAGGTTTGGAGAGAATAGAAGTCTGGTAGAGATGTTTGGAGAGAATAGAAGTCTGGTAGAGAGGTTTGGAGAGAATAGAAGTCTGGTAGAGGGTAGAGATGTTTGGTAGTTGGTAGAGATGTTTGGAGAGAATAGAAGTCTGGTAGAGGGTAGAGATGTTTGGTAGTTGGTAGAGAGGTTTGGAGAGAATAGAAGTCTGGTAGAGATGTTTGGAGAGAATAGAAGTCTGGTAGAGAGGTTTGGAGAGAATAGAAGTCTGGTAGAGAGGTTTGGAGAGAATAGAAGTCTGGTAGAGGGTAGAGATGTTTGGTAGTTGGTAGAGAGGTTTGGAGAGAATAGAAGTCTGGTAGAGATGTTTGGAGAGAATAGAAGTCTGGTAGAGGGTAGAGATGTTTGGTAGTTGGTAGAGAGGTTTGGAGAGAATAGAAGTCTGGTAGAGAGGTTTGGAGAGAATAGAAGTCTGGTAGAGATGTTTGGAGAGAATAGAAGTCTGGTAGAGATGTTTGGAGAGAATAGAAGTCTGGTAGAGAGGTTTGGAGAGAATAGAAGTCTGGTAGAGATGTTTGGAGAGAATAGAAGTCTGGTAGAGATGTTTGGTAGTTGGTAGAGAGGTTTGGAGAGAATAGAAGTCTGGTAGAGAGGTTTGGAGAGAATAGAAGTCTGGTAGAGGGTAGAGATGTTTGGTAGTTGGTAGAGAGGTTTGGTAGCGGGTAGAGAGGTTTGGTAGTTGGAAGAGAGGTTTGGTAGTTGGTAGAGAGGTTTGGTAGTTGGAAGAGAGGTTTGGTAGTTGGAAGAGAGGTTTGGTAGTTGGAAGAGAGGTTTGGTAGTTGGAAGAGAGGTTTGGTAGTTGGAAGAGAGGTTTGGTAGTTGGAAGAGAGGTTTGGTAGTTGGAAGAGAGGTTTGGTAGTTGGTAGAGAGGTTTGGTAGCGGGTAGAGAGGTTTGGTAGTTGGTAGAGAGGTTTGGTAGTTGGAAGAGAGGTTTGGTAGTTGGTAGAGAGGTTTGGTAGTTGGTAGAGAGGTTTGGTAGTTGGAAGAGAGGTTTGGTAGTTGGTAGAGAGGTTTGGTAGTTGGTAGAGAGGTTTGGTAGCGGGTAGAGAGGTTTGGTAGTTGGAAGAGAGGTTTGGTAGTTGGAAGAGAGGTTTGGTAGTTGGTAGAGATGTTTGGTAGTTGGAAGAGAGGTTTGGTAGTTGGAAGAGAGGTTTGGTAGTTGGAAGAGAGGTTTGGTAGTTGGAAGAGAGGTTTGGTAGTTGGAAGAGAGGTTTGGTAGTTGGAAGAGAGGTTTGGTAGCGGGTAGAGAGGTTTGGTAGTTGGAAGAGATGTTTGGTAGTTGGAAGAGAGGTTTGGTAGTTGGAAGAGAGGTTTGGTAGTTGGAAGAGAGGTTTGGTAGCGGGTAGAGAGGTTTGGTAGTTGGAGGAGATGTTTGGTAGTTGGAAGAGAGGTTTGGTAGTTGGAAGAGAGGTTTGGTAGTTGGAAGAGAGGTTTGGTAGTTGGAAGAGAGGTTTGGTAGTTGGAAGAGAGGTTTGGTAGTTGGAAGAGAGGTTTGGTAGTTGGAAGAGAGGTTTGGTAGTTGGAAGAGAGGTTTGGTAGTTGGAAGAGAGGTTTGGTAGTTGGAAGAGAGGTTTGGTAGTTGGAAGAGAGGTTTGGTAGTTGGAAGAGAGGTTTGGTAGCGGGTAGAGATGTTTGGTAGTTGGAAGAGATGTTTGGTAGTTGGAAGAGAGGTTTGGTAGTTGGAAGAGAGGTTTGGTAGTTGGAAGAGAGGTTTGGTAGTTGGAAGAGAGGTTTGGTAGTTGGAAGAGAGGTTTGGTAGTTGGAAGAGAGGTTTGGTAGTTGGTAGAGAGGTTTGGAGAGAATAGAAGTCTGGTAGAGGGTAGAGATGTTTGGTAGTTGGTAGAGAGGTTTGGTAGTTGGTAGAGAGGTTTGGTAGCGGGTAGAGAGGTTTGGTAGTTGGTAGAGAGGTTTGGTAGTTGGTAGAGAGGTTTGGTAGTTGGTAGAGAGGTTTGGTAGTTGGTAGAGATGTTTGGTAGTTGGTAGAGAGGTTTGGTAGTTGGTAGAGAGGTTTGGTAGTTGGTAGAGAGGTTTGGTAGTTGGTAGAGAGGTTTGGTAGTTGGTAGAGAGGTTTGGTAGCGGGTAGAGAGGTTTGGTAGTTGGTAGAGATGTTTGGTAGTTGGTAGAGAGGTTTGGTAGTTGGTAGAGAGGTTTGGTAGTTGGTAGAGAGGTTTGGTAGTTGGTAGAGATGTTTGGTAGTTGGTAGAGAGGTTTGGTAGTTGGTAGAGAGGTTTGGTAGCGGGTAGAGAGGTTTGGTAGTTGGTAGAGAGGTTTGGTAGTTGGTAGAGAGGTTTGGTAGCGGGTAGAGAGGTTTGGTAGTTGGTAGAGAGGTTTGGTAGCGGGTAGAGAGGTTTGGTAGTTGGTAGAGAGGTTTGGAGAGAATAGAAGTCTGGTAGAGATGTTTGGTAGTTGGTAGAGAGGTTTGGAGAGAATAGAAGTCTGGTAGAGATGTTTGGTAGTTGGTAGAGAGGTTTGGAGAGAATAGAAGTCTGGTAGAGATGTTTGGTAGTTGGTAGAGAGGTTTGGAGAGAATAGAAGTCTGGTAGAGATGTTTGGTAGTTGGTAGAGAGGTTTGGAGAGAATAGAAGTCTGGTAGAGGGTAGAGATGTTTGGTAGTTGGTAGAGAGGTTTGGTAGAGATGTTTGGTAGTTGGTAGAGAGGTTTGGAGAGAATAGAAGTCTGGTAGAGATGTTTGGTAGTTGGTAGAGAGGTTTGGAGAGAATAGAAGTCTGGTAGAGGGTAGAGATGTTTGGTAGTTGGTAGAGAGGTTTGGAGAGAATAGAAGTCTGGTAGAGGGTAGAGATGTTTGGTAGTTGGTAGAGAGGTTTGGTAGAGATGTTTGGTAGTTGGTAGAGAGGTTTGGAGAGAATAGAAGTCTGGTAGAGATGTTTGGTAGTTGGTAGAGAGGTTTGGAGAGAATAGAAGTCTGGTAGAGATGTTTGGTAGTTGGTAGAGAGGTTTGGAGAGAATAGAAGTCTGGTAGAGATGTTTGGTAGTTGGAAGAGAGGTTTGGAGAGAATAGAAGTCTGGTAGAGATGTTTGGTAGTTGGAAGAGAGGTTTGGAGAGAATATAAGTCTGGTAGAGGGTAGAGATGTTTGGTAGTTGGTAGAGAGGTTTGGAGAGAATAGAAGTCTGGTAGAGGGTAGAGATGTTTGGTAGTTGGAAGAGAGGTTTGGAGAGAATAGAAGTCTGGTAGAGGGTAGAGATGTTTGGTAGTTGGTAGAGAGGTTTGGAGAGAATAGAAGTCTGGTAGAGGGTAGAGATGTTTGGTAGTTGGAAGAGAGGTTTGGAGAGAATAGAAGTCTGGTAGAGGGTAGAGATGTTTGGTAGTTGGTAGAGAGGTTTGGTAGAGGGTAGAGATGTTTGGTAGTTGGTAGAGAGGTTTGGAGAGAATAGAAGTCTGGTAGAGGGTAGAGATGTTTGGTAGTTGGTAGAGAGGTTTGGAGAGAATAGAAGTTTGGTAGAGGGTAGAGATGTTTGGTAGTTGGTAGAGAGGTTTGGTAGAGGGTAGAGATGTTTGGTAGTTGGTAGAGAGGTTTGGAGAGAATAGAAGTTTGGTAGAGGGTAGAGATGTTTGGTAGTGGTAGAGAGGTTTGGAGAGAATAGAAGTCTGGTAGAGGGTAGAGATGTTTGGTAGTTGGTAGAGAGGTTTGGTAGAGGGTAGAGATGTTTGGTAGTTGGTAGAGAGGTTTGGTAGAGATGTTTGGTAGCGGGTAGAGAGGTTTGGTAGAGGGTAGAGATGTTTGGTAGTTGGAAGAGAGGTTTGGAGAGAATAGAAGTCTGGTAGAGGGTAGAGATGTTTGGTAGTTGGTAGAGAGGTTTGGAGAGAATAGAAGTTTGGTAGAGGGTAGAGATGTTTGGTAGTTGGTAGAGAGGTTTGGAGAGAATAGAAGTCTGGTAGAGGGTAGAGATGTTTGGTAGTTGGAAGAGAGGTTTGGTAGAGGGTAGAGATGTTTGGTAGTTGGTAGAGAGGTTTGGTAGAGGGTAGAGATGTTTGGTAGTTGGTAGAGAGGTTTGGTAGAGGGTAGAGATGTTTGGTAGTTGGTAGAGAGGTTTGGTAGAGATGTTTGGTAGTTGGTAGAGAGGTTTGGAGAGAATAGAAGTCTGGTAGAGATGTTTGGTAGTGGTAGAGAGGTTTGGAGAGAATAGAAGTCTGGTAGAGGGTAGAGATGTTTGGTAGTTGGTAGAGAGGTTTGGAGAGAATAGAAGTCTGGTAGAGGGTAGAGATGTTTGGTAGTTGGTAGAGAGGTTTGGAGAGAATAGAAGTCTGGTAGAGGGTAGAGATGTTTGGTAGTTGGTAGAGAGGTTTGGAGAGAATAGAAGTCTGGTAGAGATGTTTGGTAGTTGGTAGAGAGGTTTGGAGAGAATAGAAGTCTGGTAGAGGGTAGAGATGTTTGGTAGTTGGTAGAGAGGTTTGGAGAGAATAGAAGTCTGGTAGAGGGTAGAGATGTTTGGTAGTTGGTAGAGAGGTTTGGAGAGAATAGAAGTCTGGTAGAGATGTTTGGTAGTTGGTAGAGAGGTTTGGAGAGAATAGAAGTCTGGTAGAGGGTAGAGATGTTTGGTAGTTGGAAGAGAGGTTTGGAGAGAATAGAAGTCTGGTAGAGGGTAGAGATGTTTGGTAGTTGGTAGAGAGGTTTGGAGAGAATAGAAGTCTGGTAGAGGGTAGAGATGTTTGGTAGTTGGTAGAGAGGTTTGGAGAGAATAGAAGTCTGGTAGAGATGTTTGGTAGTTGGTAGAGAGGTTTGGAGAGAATAGAAGTCTGGTAGAGATGTTTGGTAGTTGGTAGAGAGGTTTGGAGAGAATAGAAGTCTGGTAGAGATGTTTGGTAGTTGGTAGAGAGGTTTGGAGAGAATAGAAGTCTGGTAGAGGGTAGAGATGTTTGGTAGTTGGTAGAGAGGTTTGGTAGAGGGTAGAGATGTTTGGTAGTTGGTAGAGAGGTTTGGTAGAGGGTAGAGATGTTTGGTAGTTGGTAGAGAGGTTTGGTAGAGGGTAGAGATGTTTTTTAGTTGGTAGAGAGGTTTGGTAGAGGGTAGAGATGTTTGGTAGTTGGTAGAGAGGTTTGGTAGAGGGTAGAGATGTTTGGTAGTTGGTAGAGAGGTTTGGTAGAGGGTAGAGATGTTTGGTAGTTGGTAGAGAGGTTTGGTAGAGGGTAGAGATGTTTGGTAGTTGGTAGAGAGGTTTGGTAGAGGGTAGAGATGTTTGGTAGTTGGTAGAGAGGTTTGGTAGAGGGTAGAGAGGTTTGGTAGTTGGTAGAGAGGTTTGGTAGAGGGTAGAGATGTTGGTAGTTGGTAGAGAGGTTTGGAGAGAATAGAAGTCTGGTAGAGGGTAGAGATGTTTGGTAGTTGGTAGAGAGGTTTGGTAGCGGGTAGAGAGGTTTGGTAGTTGGTAGAGAGGTTTGGTAGCGGGTAGAGATGTTTGGTAGTTGGAAGAGAGGTTTGGAGAGAATAGAAGTCTGGTAGAGATGTCTGGTAGAGATGTCTGGTAGAGATGTTTGGTAGTTGGAAGAGAGGTTTGGTAGCGGGTAGAGAGGTTTGGTAGAGGGTAGAGATGTTTGGTAGTTGGAAGAGAGGTTTGGTAGCGGGTAGAGAGGTTTGGTAGTTGGAAGAGAGGTTTGGTATAGAGGGTAGAGATGTTTGGTAGTTGGAAGAGAGGTTTGGAGAGAATAGAAGTTTGGTAGAGGGTAGAGATGTTTGGTAGTTGGTAGAGAGGTTTGGAGAGAATAGAAGTCTGGTAGAGGGTAGAGATGTTTGGTAGAGGGTAAAGAGGTTTGGTAGAGGGTGGAGAGGATTGGTAGAGGGTAGAGAGGTTTGGTAGAAGGTGGAGAGGTTTGGTAAAGGGTGGAGAGTTTTAGTAGAGGGTAAAGAGGTTTGGTAGAGAGTAAAGAGGTTTGGTAGAGGGTAGAGAGGTTTGGTAGAGGGTAGAGAGGTTTGGTAGAGGGTAAAGAGGTTTGGTAGAGGGTAAAGAGGTTTGGTAGAGGGTAAAGAGGTTTGGTAGAGGGTAGAGAGGTTTGGTAGAGGGTAAAGAGGTTTGGTAGAGGGTAGAGAGGTTTGGTAGAGGGTAAAGAGGTTTGGTAGAGGGTAAAGAGGTTTGGTAGAGGGTAGAGAGGTTTGGTAGAGGGTAAAGAGGTTTGGTAGAGGGTAGAGAGGTTTGGTAGAGGGTAAAGAGGTTTGGTAGAGGGTAGAGAGGTTTGGTAGAGGGTAAAGAGGTTTGGTAGAGGGTAAAGAGGTTTGGTAGAGGGTAGAGAGGTTTGGTAGAGGGTAGAGAGGTTTGGTAGAGGGTAAAGAGGTTTGGTAGAGGGTAGAGAGGTTTGGTAGAGGGTAAAGAGGTTTGATAGAGTGTAAAGAGGTTTGATAGAGGGTAAAGAGGTTTGATAGAGGGTAAAGAGGTTTGATAGAGGGTAAAGAGGTTTGATAGAGGGTAAAGAGGTTTGGTAGAGGGTAAAGAGGTTTGGTAGAGGGTAGAGAGGTTTGGTAGCGGGTAGAGAGGTTTGGTAGCGGGTAGAGAGGTTTGGTAGAGGGTAGAGAGGTTTGGTAGCGGGTGGAGAGTTTTAGTAGAGGGTAAAGAGGTTTGGTAGAGGGTAAAGAGGTTTGGTAGAGGGTAAAGAGGTTTGGTAGAGGGTAAAGAGGTTTGGTAGATGGTAGAGAGGTTTGGTAGAGGGTAGAGAGGTTTGGTAGCGGGTAGAGAGTTTTAGTAGAGGGTAAAGAGGTTTGGTAGAGGGTAAAGAGGTTTGGTAGAGGGTAAAGAGGTTTGGTAGAGGGTAAAGAGGTTTGATAGAGTGTAAAGAGGTTTGATAGAGGGTAAAGAGGTTTGATAGAGGGTAAAGAGGTTTGGTAGAGGGTAAAGAGGTTTGGTAGAGGGTAAAGAGGTTTAGTAGAGGGTAAAGAGGTTTGGTAGAGGGTAAAGAGGTTTGGTAGAGGGTAAAGAGGTTTGATAGAGGGTAAAGAGGTTTGATAGAGGGTAAAGAGGTTTAGTAGAGGGTAAAGAGGTTTGGTAGAGGGTAAAGAGGTTTGATAGAGGGTAAAGAGGTTTGGTAGAGGGTAAAGAGGTTTAGTAGAGGGTAAAGAGGTTTGGTAGAGGGTAAAGAGGTTTGGTAGAGGGTAAAGAGGTTTGGTAGAGGGTAAAGAGGTTTGATAGAGTGTAAAGAGGTTTGATAGAGGGTAAGAGGTTTGATAGAGGGTAAAGAGGTTTGATAGAGGGTAAAGAGATTTAGTGGAGTGTAAAGAGGTTTGATAGAGGGTAAAGAGGTTTGATAGAGGGTAAAGAGGTTTGGTGGAGTGTAAAGAGGTTTGGTCGAGGGTAAAGAAATTTGATAGAGGGTAAAGAGGTTTAGTGGAGTGTAAAGAGGTTTGGTAGAGGGTAAAGAGGTTTAGTGGAGTGTAAAGAGGTTTGATAGAGGGTAAAGAGGTTTAGTGGAGTGTAAAGAGGTTTGATAGAGGGTAAAGAGGTTTGATAGAGGGTAAAGAGGTTTGATAGAGGGTAAAGAGGTTTAGTGGAGTGTAAAGAGGTTTGGTAGAGGGTGGAGAGGTTTGATAGAGGGTAAAGAGGTTTGATAGAGGGTAAAGAGGTTTAGTGGAGTGTAAAGAGGTTTGGTAGAGGGTGGAGAGGTTTGATAGAGGGTAAAGAGGTTTGATAGAGGGTAAAGAGGTTTGATAGAGGGTAAAGAGGTTTAGTGGAGTGTAAAGAGGTTTGGTAGAGGGTGGAGAGGTTTGATAGAGGGTAAAGAGGTTTGATAGAGGGTAAAGAGGTTTAGTGGAGTGTAAAGAGGTTTGGTAGAGGGTAAAGAGGTTTGATAGAGGGTAAAGAGGTTTGATAGAGGGTAAAGAGGTTTAGTGGAGTGTAAAGAGGTTTGATAGAGGGTAAAGAGGTTTGATAGAGAGTAAAGAGGTTTGATAGAGGGTAAAGAGGTTTGATAGAGGGTAAAGAGGTTTGATAGAGGGTAAAGAGGTTTGATAGAGGGTGGAGAGGTTTGATAGAGGGTAAAGAGGTTTGATAGAGGGTAAAGAGGTTTGATAGAGGGTAAAGAGGTTTAGTGGAGTGTAAAGAGGTTTGATAGAGGGTAAAGAGGTTTGATAGAGGGTAAAGAGGTTTGATAGAGGGTAAAGAGGTTTGATAGAGGGTAAAGAGGTTTAGTGGAGTGTAAAGAGGTTTGGTAGAGGGTGGAGAGGTTGGTAGGGGGTGGAGAGGTTTGGTAGATGGTGGAGCAGTTTGGTAGAGGGTGGAGAGGTTTGGTAGAGGGTAAAGAGGTTTGGTAGGGGGTGGAGAGGTTTGGTAGGGGGTGGAGAGGTTTGGTAGAGGGTGGAGAGGTTTGGTAGAGGGTAAAGAGGTTTGGTAGAGGGTAAAGAGGTTTAGTGGAGTGTAAAGAGGTTTGGTAGAGGGTAGAGAGGTTTGGTAGAGGGTAAAGAGGTTTGATAGAGGGTAGAGAGGTTTGATAGAGGGTAAAGAGGTTTGATAGAGGGCAAATAGGTTTAATAGAGGGTAAAGAGGTTTGGTAGAGGGTAAAGAGGTTGGTAGAGGGTAAAGAGGTTTGATAGAGGGTAAAGAGGTTTGATAGAGGGTAAAGAGGTTTAGTGGAGTGTAAAGAGATTTGGTAGAGGGTAGAGAGGTTTGGTAGGGGGTGGAGAGGTTTGGTAGATGGTGGAGAGGTTTGGTAGAGGGTGGAGAGGTTTGGTAGAGGGTAAAGAGGTTTGGTAGAGGGTAAAGAGGTTTGATAGAGGGTAAAGAGGTTTGATAGATGGTAAAGAGGTTTGATAGAGGGTAAAGAGGTTTAGTGGAGTGTAAAGAGGTTTAGTGGAGTGTAAAGAGGTTTGGTAGAGGGTAGAGAGGTTTGGTAGAGGGTGGAGAGGTTTGGTAGAGGGTAAAGAGGTTTGGTAGAGGGTGGAGAGGTTTGGTAGAGGGTGGAGAGATTTGGTAGAGGGTGGAGAGGTTTGGTAGAGGGTGGAGAGGTTTGGTAGAGGGTAAAGAGGTTTGGTAGAGGGTGGAGAGGTTTGGTAGAGGGTGGAGAGGTTTGGTGGAGGGTAAAGAGGTTTGGTAGAGGGTGGAGAGGTTTGGTAGAGGGTGGAGAGGTTTGGTAGAGGGTAAAGAGGTTTGGTAGAGGGTGGAAAGGTTTGGTAGAGGGTAAAGAGGTTTGGTAGAGGGTAAAGAGGTTTGGTAGAGGGTGGAGAGGTTTGGTAGAGGGTAAAGAGGTTTGGTAGAGGGTAAAGAGGTTTGGTAGAGGGTGGAGAGGTTTGGTAGAGGGTAAAGAGGTTTGGTAGAGGATGGAGAGGTTTGGTAGAGGGTAAAGAGGTTTGGTAGAGGGTGGAGAGGTTTGGTAGAGGGTGGAGAGGTTTGGTAGAGGGTGGAAAGGTTGGTAGAGGGTAAAGAGGTTTGGTAGAGGGTGGAGAGGTTTGGTAGAGGGTGGAGAGGTTTGGTAGAGGGTGGAGAGGTTTGGTAGAGGGTAGAGAGGTTTGGTAGAGGGTGGAGAGGTTTGGTAGAGGGTGGAGAGGTTTGGTAGAGGGTAAAGAGGTTTGGTAGAGGGTGGAGAGGTTTGGTAGAGGGTGGAGAGGTTGGTAGAGGGTAAAGAGGTTTGGTAGAGGGTGGAGAGGTTTGGTAGAGGGTGGAGAGGTTTGGTAGAGGGTGGAGAGGTTTGGTAGAGGGTAAAGAGGTTTGGTGGAGGGTAAAGAGGTTTGGTAGAGGGTGGAGAGGTTTAGTGGAGGGTAAAGAAGTTTAGTGGATGGTAAAGAGGTTTAGTAGAGGGTAAAGAGGTTTGGTAGAGGGAGAGAGGTTTAGTGGAGGGTAAAGAAGTTTAGTAGAGGGTGGAGAGGATTTGTAGAGGGTGGAGAGGATTTGTAGAGGGTGGAGAGGTTTGGTAGAGGGTGGAGAGGTTTGGTTGAGGGTAAAGAGGTTTGGTAGAGGGTAAAGAGGTTTGGTGCAGGGTGGAGAGGTTTGGTTGAGGGTGGAGATGTTTAGTGGAGGGTAGAGAGGTTTGGTAGAGGGTGGAGAGGTTTAGTGGAGGGTGGAGAGGTTTGGTAAAGGGTGGAGAGGTTTAGTAGAGGGTAGAGAGGTTTGGTAGAGGGTGGAGATGTTTAGTGGAGGGTGGAGAGGTTTGGTTGAGGGTGGAGATGTTTAGTGGAGGGTGGAGAGGTTTGGTAGAGGGTGGAGAGGTTTTGTTGAGGGTGGAGATGTTTAGTAGAGGGTAAAGAGGTTTGGTAGGGGGTAGAGAGGTTTGGTGGAGGGTGGAGAGGTTTAGTAGAGGGTAGAGAGGTTTGGTGGAGGGTGGAGAGGTTTAGTAGAGGGTAAAGAGGTTTGGTAGGGGGTGGAGAGGTTTGGTTGAGGGTGGAGATGTTTAGTAGAGGGTAAAGAGGTTTGGTAGGGGGTAGAGAGGTTTGGTAGAGGGTGGAGAGGTTTAGTAGAGGGTAGAGAGGTTTGGTGGAGGGTGGAGAGGTTTAGTAGAGGGTAGAGAGGTTTGGTAGAGGGTGGAGAGGTTTAGTGGAGGGTGGAGAGGTTTGGTGGAGGGTGGAGAGGTTTAGTAGAGGGTAGAGAGGTTTGGTAGAGGGTGGAGAGGTTTAGTGGAGGGTGGAGAGGTTTGGTGGAGGGTGGAGAGGTTTAGTGGAGGGTGGAGAGGTTTAGTGGAGGGTGGAGAGGTTTGGTAGAGGGTGGAGAGGTTTAGTAGAGGGTAGAGATTTGGTAGAGGGTGGAGAGGTTTAGTGGAGGGTGGAGAGGTTTGGTGGAGGGTGGAGAGGTTTAGTGGAGGATGGAGAGGTTTGGTGGAGGGTGGAGAGGTTTAGTAGAGGGTAGAGAGGTTTGGTGGAGGGTGGAGAGGTTTGGTGGAGGGTGGAGAGGTTTGGTGGAGGGTGGAGAGGTTTAGTGGAGGGTGGAGAGGTTTGATAGAGGGTGGAGAGGTTTGGTGGAGGGTAGAGAGGTTTGATAGAGGGTGGAGAGGTTGGTAGTGGGTAAAGAGGTTTAGTAGAGGGTAGAGAGGTATGGTAGAGGGTGGAGAGGTTGGTAGAGTGTAGAGAGGTTTGGTAGAGGGTGGAGAGGTTTGGTAGAGTGTAGAGAGGTATGGTGGAGGGTGGAGAGGTTTGGTAGAGGGTGGAGAGGTTTGGTAGAGGGTGGAGAGGTTTGGTAGAGGGTAGAGAGGTTTGGTAGAGTGTAGAGAAGTTTGGTAGAGGGTGGAGAGGTTTGGTAGAGTGTAGAGAAGTTTGGTAGAGGGTGGAGAGGTTTGGTAGAGTGTAGAGAAGTTTGGTAGAGGGTGGAGAGGTTTGGTAGAGTGTAGAGAAGTTTGGTAGAGGGTAGAGAGGTTTGGTAGAGTGTAGAGAAGTTTGGTAGAGGGTGGAGAGTTTTGGTAGAGGGTGGAGAGGTTTGGTAGTGGGTAGAGAGGTTTGGTAGAGGGTAGAGAGGGTTAGTTAACAAGGATCATCATCACTGGACGCCAGACAATCTATAGGTGCTCCAATATATCGTTCAAGAATCTCGAGAAAATCACAGAAGAATCCAGGCTGACATGTACAGACTCTATAGCACGGCCAAGGATACCCAGTGTGGGGATTATTTCCCCTAATAATTCTGCTTGAACAGCAGGCAACTTTCATGGCCTACTCATTTCAATATTAAATGCCAAGGTTTCTTGGACGAGCTCAAGTGCACACTGAACCTCCTGTTTATTGCTGTTATCCAACTGTTTGGGTTCAATTCCCAGCAGGGTGGATTTTTTTTTTCAGACTGACAAGGCTCCGGGGTACACCCAGCCACTAAAAATGGGTACCAAAGATTTTTTTGTGGGAAGTAAAGGTGGCCTGGTATGATACTGACCACATCATCCAAAAATGTGCCGAGGTTATAGAAAAATCTGGCCACTAACGCCATATTCCCCATACACCTAGCAAGGCAGGGGAGGGAACCTTTACATTTACTTTCCAAGAGGGATAAACATTGGATCTCACTACCCAAGAAGTCAGGGGAGGTTAATGTCATAAAGAAACCACGGATGAATTTTTTTTTTTTTAATCACCACCGCTTCTGGTGGGCCTTGAACTCTGGTCCTCTCTGTTCTGAGGTGGACGTCGTACCACTAGACTACCAGCTCTCCCTACCAGCATATTGCTACATTTAATCTGTGACTTCTACAGCAGATGTATGTATACTTACATTGAAGGTGATAATGAAGAGAAGGAAGAGAATCATGTAGACAACCTGTAAATGACAATATCTAAAACTGAGATCACCACCATCATGATGCCACAGAAGAAAATCCAGTACTTGCACAGCAGCAGCCACATATTCTTCCCTACAGAGGACATTATCAACAAAAGCAAGGCATTAATTTAAGGTTCATAATATAAAATATAATATATCAGAGGTCATAATATAAATAATCTAAGGTATGCTGATGATACAGCCTTAATGGCTAAGAGTGAAAATGAGTTACAAGAAATGTTGGACATTATAGTGAAAGAAAGCAAAAATAAAGCACTCAGCCTTTATATCAGAAAGAAAGAAGTAATGGTAACAACAAAGAAAAAGACATCACCTCAGTGCAAAATAAAGACAAGACAAGTGGAACAATATTAAAACAGGTAAATGAATTTAAATATGTGGGAACTTTATTAACCTCAGATGGAAGATGTACAACAGAGGTGAGATGCAGAATGGCTCAGGCAAAAGCAGCTTTCCAAAAAATGAGGAAAATACTATGCAATCCATTTTTGACAATAGAAACAAGAAAAAAGAGTTCTTAAATGTTATGTAGAGCCAGTCTTAACATATGGATGTGAATCATGGACAATAGGACAACAGACAAGAAAATCACTGGAGTCTGTAGAAATGTGGTTTTACAGAAGAATATTGAGAATACCATGGACAGCTAAGAAGACTAATGAAAATGTTCTGACAGAGGCCAAAGCAAAAAGAGAGCTAATTTCAAATATTAGGAAGAAACAATCATCATTTTTTGGCCATGTAATGAGAAGAAAATAGCTGGAATATATTGTAACAACTAAGAAAATTGAGGGACGACGAGATAGAGGGAAGCAAAGAGAAAAGATACTAGACAGCTTAAGAGAATGGCTTGGCCGATGGTCAACAATAAAAATGATAAATAACTGTTGTGATCGAAAGTTGTGAAGAGACATGATCACCTACGCCAGCAGGCCCGGTACTTGATGATGATGATGAATATAAAATATACTGTTTTTTTTTGTTTTTTTTTGTGCCATTCGCCATCTTTCACCTCTGGCGAAGTCCCTAGAGAATTAGAAATTAAATTTTCATGTTAATCTGTTTTTCCCTGGCAGCCGTATGCACAGGTGTCCCTCACCATAAAGGCAGATAACTCCTTCGGAGATGCTCATATTTTGTCCGTCAATGAGTAATTGATGTTTCAAACCTCATTGCTGAGACCAGGAGTGGTTGCCACAGGGAGAAATCACAAATAAAAATCCAAACTGGTGCAGCTGGGATTTGTCACAACCTCTCTGTTGTGACCAGCATTTTGCCTTGAGACCAACCAGATCCCCCATACACTGATTTAATCATATCTGACACAGTCATGGTTATCTATCCATCTGTTGTCCTTAGTGTCAAAGATGGCAACACAGAGCAGAAATTCTAGACTCCTAATGCTTCATCATCATTGAGTGCCGTCTCCGCAACGAAGGTTGGCTACCATGGATCGCCATTCCACTCTGTTTCTTGCTCTGATGGTGCAGGTTGTCATAGATTGACTTGTCCATCTTTTGATGTTACTCGTCCATGTTAGTCTTGGTCTGCCTCTTTTACCTTGTATTTTCCCTTCCAATATTACTTTTAGTAGGCTGTTATGTCTTTTAACATGCCCCAAAAATTTCATTTGTCTTGTCTTAATTGTATTTAGTAGTTCTCTTTTTATTTTTAGTTGTTTTAAAACTTCATTGTTTGTTATCTTTTCTTTCCATCCAATTCTACCTATTCTTCTATAAATCCACATTTGAAAGGCTTCAATTTTCTGTTCTGTTTTCTTGCCTAATGTCCATGTTTCTGCACCATAAAGGAATATTGAGAAGATGTAACATTTTGCCATTCTTAGTTTCAGCCCTGTTGATATTTGTTTTGTTGTTAGTATATTTTTCATGGCATTAAAATTACTTTTTGCCATACCTATTCTTTTGTTTATTTCAATTTTACATTTTCCATCATTGGTTATAGTGTGTCCCAGGTAGTTGTAACTCTGGACTGTCTCCAGATGTATTCCCTCAACTGTGATATTTAATTGTAGGTCTTGAGGATTTTCTTTGTTTATGATCATAGTTTTAGTCTTTTTGATATTCATATCTAGTCCATATTTTTTGCTTGTCATGTTTATCACATTAAGCAACCAATGTTTAGTTAGCTTTATTACCAAGTGTCAGACATTGCACAGGACCTGCATTGTATCTTGCCACAAGTCCATATTCTATGAGAGCTGTGCCGCTCAGTCTTGGCAAAGGAGTTGATGCTTACTTGTTGCCTCTCACCTTACTGTTCTTATTAGTGTTTTTCTAGGTCAGCCTCTTCTTTTACCCTCTGATTCCCATTTGAGGGCTCACTTTAAGATTCTCTTGTTGGCAGCCGTATTCCTCTCACCACATGGCCAACATATGACCATCTTCTTCTCTTGATTATAAATATACGTAGGGAGGTCAAAAAGTAATGCACACCAATTTTTTTCTCGGAAACTATTCGGGCAAAATGTGTGAAATTTTCACAGATTGTAGCTGAACATCCCCTTTACACTACCTATTTTTCAACATAATCTCCGTCCAAGCGTATTGCCTTACGCCAACGCGAAACTAGGTCATGAATGCCTCGTTTGTACCAAGTTTTGTCCTGCTCGCGTAGCCATTTTTTAACTGCACGGATCACATCCTCATCATTGTCAAAGTGTGTCCCACGCAGGAATTTTTTGAGTGGTCCAAACAGATGGAAATCTGAGGGAGCCAGATCAGGGCTGTAAGGAGGATGGGGCAGTACAGTCCAACCAAATTTGTTGATTGCTTCCCGTGTTACCAGACTTGTGTGAGGGCGTGCATTGTCATGTTGAAGCAACAAATCTGCAGATGGCTTATTAGGCCGAACTCTGTGGAACCGATTTTTGAGTTTTGTCAGTGTATTGATGTAAGCTATCGAGTTGATTGTCTCACCTCTTGTCATTACATCAACAAGAATCACACCATCAATGTCCCAGAAGACAGTGATCATCACCTTTCCGGCTGATGGAGATGTTTTGAATTTTTTTCTTTTTGGTGACTGCGGATGATGCCATTCCATGACTGCATTTTTGTTTCAGGCTCATAATAATGTGCCACGTTTTGTCACCGGTAACAATTTTTGACAAAAACATTTCTCCTTCAACACCGAAACGCTCCAACAATTCAGAACAGAATGTTTTCCTTTGAACTCTGTAATCATTTGTTAGGCACCGAGGAACCCATCGAGCGCAAATCTTTGAATATCCGAGAGTTTTAAAAATTGCGATTGCACTTCCCTTGCTGACTGTAAGCTGCAATGCCAATTGCTGACTAGTGATACGCCTATCCTTACGAATAATGGCATCAGCCCGGTTTAACAAGTCTGTGCTGGTAGCCGAGGCAACACGTCCAGAACGCGGTAAATCATGCAGCTCCACTCGTACACTTTCTGCAGCTTAATTCTCTGAACCCAGCGACTAACTGTGCTCCTATCGACTGCAGAACATTTGTACACTGCACACAGTCGTTTATGAATGTTTGCCACAGTTTCTTTTTCCGCAACCAGAAATTCTATGACAATTCGCTGTTTGTAACGGACATTGTTGACAAGCTCCATTTTAACGGTTCATAGATTGCGTAATATTTATCAGAATGCTGTGCAATTTGGTGCACATAATTGGAACATGTCATATTCCAAGTGTGCAAAATTTCATATTCCTATCTTTATTATTAGCCGAGAAAAAAAATTGGTGTGCATTACTTTTTGACCTCCCTTCAGTATATGGATGCTTTGTCATTGTCAACTTTTTTTTTCAAACGGGTAGCTCAACTGACTGTCTTTTTTGAGTGCCAATATAGTCCATTATTGGAAATTTATCTTCATTCTTTCCTGCAGAGTTTTAAAAATATTTTTCCCCCTGTCCTATCTTTGATATCCATGCATAAATTTTCTCCTTTGTCTACCTCTCATCTTCTGTCTTTCACAGTTATAACACACACTAATGTTCACATAATATGGTTTTGACCACCATTAATTTTGTGAAGTGCTCTATCATCTATCTATCTTTTGACCTTTTGAGCCATGGCTGGCCCATAGGGCATACACCCAGATACTCTTTCTCTTTTTCTAAATTTTCTTTCTAGCAGTCTCAATCCTTGCAAAATACATTTATCAAATCTCACCATTTGTCTCTGTTCTGTGCAAGCATCTTGATCTCATTGAGGGAGCCGATTCCTGCTGCCTTTCCCCCTCTGATCAATGTTCTTTTCAATGTTTCTCTGGGTCAGCCTCTTTTCCTCCAACTTGTTGTTTCCCACATGAGGGCTTGCTTTGCTATTCGGTTATTTATCTCTTCTCATCACTTGTCTAACATATGTCCAACATCTTTTCTTGATTACTGATGATATTAGTGAAGTACTCACACCAACACGTGGGAGCCGCGATAGCTCAGTGGTTAGTGAACTGGACTACCACGGACAAGGGGTAGGGTTTGATCCCAACTGACGGCTTCCGGGTTCACCCAGCCTTAAATGGGTACCGGATTTTTTTCTGGCAAAGTAAAGCAGCACAGGTGTAATACCGACCACATTACCCCAAAAATCATGTGCTGAAGGTCTGTAAAATATAGGGTCACTAACACCATATTTCCCTATACGCCACTTGGCGTGACGGGGGTACTTTACTTTACTTTTACTACTCACACCAACATCATTTATTCTTCTTCTCAGTGTTTACACACTGAGTGGATGAGAATGTATTGCATCGCTTGTTTCACTACAAAGCTACAATATCTGCATTTTTCAGTCTGACACATTCATCTTTAGATTAGGCAGATTTGCTTCATAAATTTGCCAAGGCAGTGCCCACAATTTTTGGCTTGGTCTTTTCAACCTTTAATTGCTGATAGTTTGTAGCGAGTGCAAGGGCACACGGGCCCTCCAGTTTTTCATCAGTATCCATGAGGGCTAGGCATCAGATCTCATTACATGGAGTGGGGAGATAAAATCACAAAGAAACCACAGATTCTAAGTGAGAAATTCCTACCGATTGTGGAGGGTTTGAACCTAAGACCTTCTTGTTAAGAGGTCAATGTCTCACCACTAGATCACTCAGCTTCTTCCCCCCTCCTCCCGTTCCATAACATTTGTGATATGGTTTCTGTATGAAATAGAGAGTATCTTACAGTAGCTCTGTATTTCTTTTAGATTAAATTTTCCTTTCTAATTCAGCACTCAATGTCTATGTTTTGCAGGCACTGAAGAATGTTGATGCTACTGTTCACAACAGCACTGGCAGTGCTATTCTTGCACTACTTTCTTTGTTAAAGCAATTACAGGGTGTTTCTAAAGTCGCAGTGCAGTGAATTTCTACTCTCGGAAGAAAAACGTCACCAGAAAAGTGGTTAACTAATGCGTCACACAAATTGTAAAATATTCAAATATACTTGACTGCTATCGGCGAGCTTATAATGGGTAATGTTGGTATTAACACAATAAAGTTGTGCCTAAAGCATATGTTGAAAATGTTCACCACGGGCCTCAAGACATGTCGTGATTCGTCTTTCCATATTTGCGAAAACCTTCAGAATAATGTCTGGTGATATTTGTTTAATCTTGTCTACTATTTCAGTCTTTAGGTCATTACTTGTCTGCGGATTATTTTCATAAACTTCCCCTTCAATGCCCCCCACAGATAATAATCTGGGGGTGTTAGATCTGGTGAACGAGCAGGCCAGATTCCACGTGAAATATTGCGATTTGCAAATATGCTTTCTAAATAATTGAGTGTTGTTGTGGCTGTGTGTGCTGTTGCCCCATCCTGCTGAAACCAGGATTCCATAATTTCCCGTTCTGTAAGGTGTGCTATGAACGGTTCCAGAATTAAAGTACGGTAACGTTCTGCATTTATTGTTTCATTTAAAAATATAGGTCCTATTATCCGCATACGACTTATAGCACACCACACTCCGACTTTTTGATCGTAAAGCGGCACTTGATGAAATTCATGGGGGTTTTCACTGCTCCACAGCCGATTGTTCTGACTGTTCACATAACCGGATAAATGAAACCAGGCCTCATCAGTGAAAAAAGTGACGTCAAGGATGGCAGCGCCATGTTCATAAATAAAATTCTGAAATCACATGCAGTAGTTTAAACGGGATTCATAATCTCTTTCTTGGAGTTGAGACACTTCAGTTAATTTGTATGGACGATAGTGTAGTTCACTTCTTAAAACCTTGTGAACAGAACTCTTAGATATTTGCACCTGTTGAGACAAGTGGTTTAAAGATGCATTTGGACTCATTGTAATTCTGTCTTGGAGTTCCATAATTTGGTCTTGTGAAATTGAAGGTCTTCCAGATCGGTGGGTGTTTCTTTAATGACTGTGCATTATTTGAAAATCTAGTTGTTCCAATTTATTTATGTAAATCACGCATCATGTACTGCTGTAGCTTGTTCCTTTTTCGGTAAAGTTAAACATATAACATCACTATTCACAAAAGGTATTCGAAATATCCACCACGTTATAGTTGGCAAATATTGATACGTTTTTTCATATTGTCAAAAACCTTACGCAGTATGGGCTGTGTAACATTATTAATGTTGTTGGCGATTGAAACCTGCAGCTCATCGAGTGTGTGGGGATTGTTTTCGTACACTTTTCCTTTCAGTTCACCCCAGAGATAGTAGTCCATGGGAGTAAGATCAGGAGACCGTGCAGGCCAAATTCCACGAGAGATTATACGATTAGCAAAAATTTCATATAAAAATTCCAGTGATTTTACAGCAGTGTGAGCAGTTGCGCCATCTTGTTGAAACCAAGCTTTTTCAATTTCTGGCTCAGAAAGTTGGGTTACGAATCGCTCCAGTATGTTAATCCTGTATATTTCTGAATTTATTGTGTCATAGAAGAAAATTGGGCCGATTATCCGCTGACGACTCATTGCACACCACACTCCTACTTTCTGATCGTGGAGAGGCACTGGGTGCAATGCATGTGGATTTTCATCACTCCAAAGATGATCATTCTGCCTATTCACGTACCCAGACAAATGGAACCATGCTTCATCTGTGAAGAAAGTGAAATCAAGGATTTCCTCACCTTCTTGGGCTAGAAAATTCTCAAACCACATACAATAATTAATTCTGGATTGGTGATCTAATTCTTTTAATTGAGGAACGACGGAAAATTTGTACGGATGTAACTTTAATTTTTTTTTCAGAACTCTATGAACAGTACTGCTTGATTTGTGTACTTGTTGAGCCAGCTTTCTTATTGATTTGCCAGGACTCATTAGAATGCTGTTCTGGATGTTGAGAGATGTTACTTCAAGAACAGATGGTCTACCAGGACGGCTAACATCATGTACACTACCGGTGTTTTGAAATTTGATTATTAAATTACTCACAGTATTTCGATGAGGCACTCGTGTATCAGGAAATCTATTCACAAATTGTTCAACAACCCCATTCGAATACTTGCCGCCGTTACGGAACACATGCTCCACTATAAATACTCTTTCTTCAATCGTTAACACCATTGTAAGCCAGATCTATCATGTAGCAGTGATGTTTAAATGAACACGTAAATGGTGCTTGAACTATTATGTCATACATAGATAAAATTTAGGTGCGTAATTATTTCAACAACAAAAAATGCACAGTCATTAAAGAGACACCCTATACTATTTACTTTGAATTAGCTATACCAGTTTACATTAAATTTCATAAAGTACTTTAATACAATAAAATAGCAGTACCATATATGTGGGCTTGCATTAATAGAACTACCTAGTTACATTAAGTATTTGAAAACTATTTACATTTAACTTCTCTCTTTCTTTCTTTCTTTCTTTTGTTCTTTCTTTCTTCTTTCTTCACTTGTTCTTGCACCTATTCAGGTGTCAAGGGAGATACAAAGTTCTGGTTCTCGCCCTTCTGGCAATTTCAACCATATACAATTGATGTTGTAGTGTTTCTTGGAAGTTGTTTGTCCGTCTTACTCTGGGTCTGCCTCTTGCTCTTTTCCCTTCTCCTCTTTTAATATATGCTTTGTATGGTAAGAAATCACATGGCATTCTTTCTAAATGGTCAGACCAGTTTATTTGTTGTTTCTGTATATAACTTAGGATTGGTTCAAGGCCCATTTTATCACTTATAATATCATTTCTGATTCTGTCTTTTCTGGTCACCCCAAGTGCTTTTCTCAGACATCATATCTTTGTGGTGATAAGCTTTCTTTCATGCTTAGTTGTAAGTGACCATGTTTGGCACTGGTAGCACAATGTGGGAATGAATATACTCTGTATAAGATGTTTCTTGGTGGTAGTAGGTATAACTTTGTGTTGAAGTATAGGGGATAGGTGTCCCAATATTTGGTTTGCCTTGTGGTATCTTACCACTTATTAACATTTTACTACTTATTGTCACCAATGTAGAACCTACTACTATTATAGCCATGTATTACAACTGGTATCTTGTCCCTGCTGCCTTATGGGTGTCTCTCTCAAGAGAGATAATGGCTAGGCGAGTAGACCTCAAACACAAAACCTGAAGCAAAGACCTTAAAATGGTTAATAATCTGTTACACATCTTTCTGGCACCTCCTACAGTCAGACTGGCACCAAACATAGCACAATGGTTTATTTAGAATGAACAGGACCAAAAGGAGGGATTGTGAAGTATGATCAGCACAGAATCTCCGTATACCTTTCTCTGGCTTGTGTTATAGAATGATCATCTCATTCCTGTGCTCTTCAGTGACTCACTCTGGCATCAACTTATCTCACATGATAAAAAGCCTATTATTAGCAATACCCCAAATCAGGATGCCTTTCATAATATAAATAGATGGGAACAAGTTATCATTATACACCTCAGAACAGGGCACAATAGACTCCATAGTCACATGTATACAAAATTCAAGATCAGCATCTCAACTACATGTACACGTGGACAGGCGCCTCAGACTGCTGAACACATACTTCAAGACTGTAATGAATAAAGTAAGTAAAGTAAAGTACCCCCGTCACGCCAAGTGGCGTATAGGGAAATATGGTGTTAGTGACCCTATATTTTACAGACCTTCAGCACATGATTTTTGGGGTAATGTGGTCAGTATTACGCCCGTGCTGCTTTACTTTCCCAGAAAAAAATCCGGTACCCATTTAAGGCTGGGTGAACCCGGAAGCCGTCGGTTGGGATCGAACCCTACCCCTTGTCCGTGGTAGTCCAGTTCACTAACCACTGAGCTATCGCGGCTCCCAATGAATATAGTAGACTGAGGAAAATCCATTAGTTCATAGATACAACACTACAGACAAAACTATATGGGCCACTGCAAGAATTACAAAAGACAGTAACATTTATACAGGAAATGACATTGCAGATATAGACAATACTTCAGGCGAACGAAAGATAGATAGTTTAGCAATACTACTTTTTTTTTTTACATTGAAGTAGTTATAATTACTTTTTACATTGAAGTAGTTATAATTACTTTTTACATTGAAGTAGTTATAATTACTTTTTACATTGAAATTGCTTAATTACTGTTCTAAATTAAAATATTCTTTTTCTTTCTTTCAATTCTGTGTGGAACACAGGTCTTCAACAAACACACTCCAAGCCGTCCTGTTTCTTGCCATTCTCTTAAGATCATTCCATGTCTTCCCCATCCTCTTCATCTCTGCTTCCATCTGTATTCTCCAAATATATGTTGGCCTTAATAGAACAAAGAAGTATGTGTTAGCACTCATGTGCTAACACATACTTCTTTGTTCTATTATTCCCTATTATCGCCTCGGAAGTTCCCCATATAATAATATTTATGTATTATTATTTGTACCCAGTATATAACCACTGGGAACTACTATTCGTGCTGTTTCGTCCAATAAATGTTTGTCTACAACACAAGTATTCAGCCCTACTGGGAGATACTTGCATTAATAGGAAAGTACAAATATACAATTTATTTCCGGTCTGTGATCGTTACCCTATGCTATAGTCATTGAGATCGCCTTTCGTGGAAGACACTACTGCAATAGCCAATTTTTTTAGTTGGCTGCGTGGCAGTGTACCAAGCGTTCGGCTTCTCGTGGCAAGGCGCGGTGCCACTGAGTACGGGTTCGATCCCACTTCGGACCATATATTGTTCTTCGTTTTTTTCTATTGTTGTTTGTCTGTCAATTTTTCCGAGTGCTAACACATACTTCTTTGTTCTATTATTCCCTATTATCGCCTCGGAAGTTCCCCATATAATAATATTTATGTATTATTATTTGTACCCAGTATATAACCACTGGGAACTACTATTCGTGCTGTTTCGTCCAATAAATGTTTGTCTACAACACAAGTATTCAGCCCTACTGGGAGATACTTGCATTAATAGGAAAGTACAAATATACAATTTATTTCCGGTCTGTGATCGTTACCCTATGCTATAGTCATTGAGATCGCCTTTCGTGGAAGACACTACTGCAATAGCCAATTTTTTTAGTTGGCTGCGTGGCAGTGTACCAAGCGTTCGGCTTCTCGTGGCAAGGCGCGGTGCCACTGAGTACGGGTTCGATCCCACTTCGGACCATATATTGTTCTTCGTTTTTTTCTATTGTTGTTTGTCTGTCAATTTTTCCGAGTGCTAACACATACTTCTTTGTTCTATTATTCCCTATTATCGCCTCGGAAGTTCCCCATATAATAATATTTATGTATTATTATTTGTACCCAGTATATAACCACTGGGAACTACTATTCGTGCTGTTTCGTCCAATAAATGTTTGTCTACAACACAAGTATTCAGCCCTACTGGGAGATACTTGCATTAATAGGAAAGTACAAATATACAATTTATTTCCGGTCTGTGATCGTTACCCTATGCTATAGTCATTGAGATCGCCTTTCGTGGAAGACACTACTGAAATAGCCAATTTTTTAGTTGGCTGCGTGGCAGTGTACCAAGCGTTCGGCTTCTCGTGGCAAGGCGCGGTGCCACTGAGTACGGGTTCGATCCCACTTCGGACCATATATTGTTCTTCGTTTTTTTCTATTGTTGTTTGTCTGTCAATTTTTCCGAGTGCTAACACATACTTCTTTGTTCTATTATTCCCTATTATCGCCTCGGAAGTTCCCCATATAATAATATTTATGTATTATTATTTGTACCCAGTATATAACCACTGGGAACTACTATTCGTGCTGTTTCGTCCAATAAATGTTTGTCTACAACACAAGTATTCAGCCCTACTGGGAGATACTTGCATTAATAGGAAAGTACAAATATACAATTTATTTCCGGTCTGTGATCGTTACCCTATGCTATAGTCATTGAGATCGCCTTTCGTGGAAGACACTACTGCAATAGCCAATTTTTTTAGTTGGCTGCGTGGCAGTGTACCAAGCGTTCGGCTTCTCGTGGCAAGGCGCGGTGCCACTGAGTACGGGTTCGATCCCACTTCGGACCATATATTGTTCTTCGTTTTTTTCTATTGTTGTTTGTCTGTCAATTTTTCCGAGTGCTAACACATACTTCTTTGTTCTATTATTCCCTATTATCGCCTCGGAAGTTCCCCATATAATAATATTTATGTATTATTATATGTTGGCCTTCCCTTTTGTCTCATCTCTTCGGGATAAAAAAAAAAGAAGGGCTTGTCATCTAATACTCTCACTTGTTTTTCACTGTGTCTCCTATAAAGCATCATTGTCTTTGTCTTTTATCTTTGTCCACTGGTATTTATCTGGTACTTTCCAATAGTTCTAAGTTTGTAGTATTGTTCCACCACTTCCATTCTTTTATTCTGCATAAGCATCAATGATTAATAAAAGTCTGTATCTTCATGACTGTCATTTTTGTTGTTTTTCATGTTGCACTACCATAAAATAGGACTGATTTAACATTTTAAAAATTTCATGTTGCACTATCATAAAATAGGACTGATTTAACATTTTAAAAATTTCATGTTGCACTATCATAAAATAGGACTGATTTAACATTTAAAATTAAATTAGCTAAACTTATTTGCTCCACCAAAAGGTGTGCCTAGGAGAAGTGGAAGACCTACACTCCACAATGACAATAATACGAAGGGAGACCTGTTACCTAAACTACTTTTATTACACTAAAGTAGCATATCTAAAATACTTTTCTAATACTAAGATAGGTAGGTATACTACATACCAAGAAAGGTCATAGTCCTGCTGTCATACGTCTTGTACTCCACGTCAAATGGTACTGCGGATGATTCCAAAAATTAAAATATGGCCACATATGAAGATAGTAAATATTTACAAAGATATAAGTTAAGTCATTTTTAAGAAAAATTGATGACAATATTAAAATCTATCTATTGTCTTTTGAGGGGAAGATAACACATAGGGAAGACATTTTTCTATCTCTAACTGATGATCTTTGTTATTATGTGTCAAAGATTGCACAGTGCCTGCACTGTATCTTGCCAAACATCTTTGTGATGCCTAGGCGAAGGAGTTGATGCATGCTGTTGTTGCTTCTTGCCTAAGTGTTCTTTTAGCATTTATTTAGGTCTTCTCCTTTTCTTTCACCCTCTGGTTCCCATTTGAGAGCTTGCTTTGAGATTCTCTTGTTATCTCTTCTCATCACGTGACCACCTACTTCTCTTGATTATGGTTGATATTTTTGGGTGCTTTGTCATATCTTTTATAACTGCACTAGTCTTGGACTCATTATACAGCATATGAAGTATTTGCCTCAGACATTTGTTGTTAAATGCATCCAGTTTATTGTCTATTTCTTTAGTTGTTTTCCAGCTCTCACATACATAACTAAGGGCGGATAATACATTTGATTTGAAAATACCGAGCTTTGTTTTTGTGCTTAGTAATTTTCATCTTTAATCAAGGTTTCTGAGAGTCACTGCTGTCTTCACTACTGAAGTAATCATCATCTTCAATTACTGGGCCTGCTGGTGTAGGTGATCATGTCTCTCCACAACTTTTGATCTCGACAGTTATTTATCATTTCTGTTGTTGACCTTCTGCCAAGCCATTCTCTTAAGCTGTCTGTTATCTTTTCTTTTTGCTTCCCTCTATCTCTTTGTCCCTCAATTTTCCCGGTTGTTACAATATATTCCAGCTGTTCTCTTCTCATTACATGGACAAAAAATGATGATTGTTTCTTCCTAATATTGGAAACTAGCTTTCTTTTTTTGGGCCTCTTTCAGAACATTTTCATTACTCTTCTTAGCTGTCCATGGTATTCTCAACATTCTTCTGTAAAACCACATTTCTACAGACTCCAGTGATTTTCTTGTCTGTTGTCCTATTGTCCATGATTCACATCCATATGTTAAGACTGGTTCTACATAACATTTAAGAACTCTTTTTCTTATTTCTATTGTCAAAAATGGATTGCATAGATTCTTCCTCATTTTTTGGAAAGCTGCTTTTGCCTGAGCCATTCTGCATCTCACCTCTGTTGTACATCTTCTGTCTGAGGCTAACAAAGTTCCCAAATATTTAAATTCATTTACCTGTTTTAATATTGCTCCATTGTCTTTATTTTGCACTGAAGTGATGTCTTTTTCTTTGTTGTTACCATTACTTCTGTCTTTTTGCTATTAAGGCCGAGTCCTTTATTTTTGCTTTCTTTTACTATAATGTCTAACATTTCTTGTAGCTCATTTTCACTATAAGCGATTAAGACTGTATCATCAGCATACCTTAGATTATTTATATTATGACCTACAATTGTTATTCTGATTGTTTCATTATAAAAAGTCTCACCCACAAGGCAGTGGGGTTGTTTTACTTCGGTGTACCCTCCTTTTGTCTTTTACTCTCCTGAGCATACCTTCAAGGCAGCAAGGCAGCCGCAGCTTGTACTGTTTACTGCATAGAGTAGCAGGTAAAATACCCGACCTGACACCTTGTTAATAGAGGGGGGTGGGGGGGGGGGGGGGGGGGGGTGGAACAATAAATAAACTTACATAGTCTGTGAAGAAATGATCTCCGGTACTCTTTCATTAAACTGCGTCTGTATTCCTGTCTGGTCTCATATGTTTCATACAAATACTGACGCAGCGTGAGAACCATAAAACAGGCATATATTGTCTATAAAAGGAAAACAATGATTAATATTATAGTTGAACACTGTTTGTTCAAAGAAGGCAATGAATTGTAAAACAGATGAATATTGTCTGCAGAAGAAAAGAGAATGCATTATAAAACAGAAGAGTGCTTGATGTACTAGAGAAACAACCAATTATAGTAGTACAAATGAATGCTGTCTGTAGGAGAAAAATAATGAACTATAGGAGAGAAATAATGAACTATAGAACAAACAAATGTCTATAGAAGAAAAATAATGAACTATAGAACAAACAAATGCTGTCTATAGAAGAAAAATAATGAACTATAGAACAAACAAATGCTGTCTATAGAAGAAAAATAATGAACTATAGAACAAACAAATGCTGTCTATAGAAGAAAAATAATGAACTATAGAACAAACAAATGCTGCCTATAGAAGAAAAATAATGAACTATAGAACAAACAAATACTGTCTATAGAAGAAAAATAATGAACTATAGAACAAACAAATGCTGTCTATAGAAGAAAAATAATGAACTATAGAACAAACAAATGCTGTCTATAGAAGAAAAATAATGAACTATAGAACAAACAAATACTGTCTATAGAAGAAAAATAATGAACTATAGAACAAACAAATGCTGCCTATAGAAGAAAAACACTAAATTTTAAAAACACGAAATTATAAAGCAGCTTCATTTTGTTTGCAGAAGTAAACAAGAAATTATATTTTTTTTTAAAAACAGCATTAACTCTTTCTGTATGTTTCGTTGCACTGTGCAGAATGGGAACAAGGAATTATAAAACAGCTTAATACTGCTATATGCAGAAGGAGAACAAGGAATTATAAAACAGCTTAATACTGCTATATGTAGAAGGGGTACAAAGAATTATAAAACAGCTTAATGCTGCTATATGTAGAAGGGGAACAAGGAATTATAAAACAGCTTAATACTGCTATATGTAGAAGGGGAACAAGGAATTATAAAACAGTATCTCTTTCCATTGAAGTCCAGTATTTCTTTCCATTGAGGTCCAGTATTTCTTTTCATTGAGGCCTAGTATTTCTTCCCATTGAGGTCCAGTATTTCTTTTTATTGAGGTCCAGTACATTCTTTTTGTTTTTGTTTTATAATTTGCTACAGAAATAAATAACAATAAAGAAAAAGACATCACCTCAGTGCAAAATAAAAACAAGTGGAACAATATTAAAACAAGTAAATGAATTTAAATATTTGGGAACTTTGTTAACCTCAGATGGGAGATGTACAAAAGAAGTGAGATGCAGAATGGCTCAGGCAAAAACAGCTTTTCAAAAAATGAGGAAGATACTATGCAATCCATTTTGACAATAAAAACAAGAAAAAGAGTTCTTAAATGTTATGTAGAACCAGTTTTACCATATGGATGTGAATCATGGAGAATAGGACAACAGAAAAGAAAATCACTGGAAGCTGAAGAAATGTGGTTTTACAGAAGAATGTTGAGAATACCATGGACAGCTAAGAAGAGTAATGAAAATGTTCTGAAAGAGGCCAAAGAAAAAAGAAAGCTAGTTTCCAATATTAGGAAGAAACAATCATCATTTTTTAGCCATGTAATGAGAAGGGAACAGCTAAAATATATTGTAACAACTGATAAAATTGAAGGAACAAGAGAAAGAGGGAAGCAAAAAGAAAAGATACCAGACAGCTTAAAAGAATAGCTTGACAGAAGGTCAACAACAGAAATGATAAATAAATGTCATGATTGAAAGTTGTGGAGAGACATGATCACCTATGCCAGAGGCTTGGTACTTGATGATGATGATGCCATAAATAAATACAAGTACACAACAAACAACTGATGTATATAATGATCTTTTGATTTTTGTGAGAAAGGGCAAAATGAATTCGTTTAGCCACATATCTTGATAGTCAACCCTATCAAAGACCATTCTGCCAAAAACAGAGAAGAGTGAAGAAGAATAGGTAGACAGAGAATGAGATAGGATGATAAAATCAAAGAATTGACTGGCTTCAGAGTCCCAAAGAATGTTATATTATATTATGTTAAATCTGGATCATCATCACAGCACTCTGGGCACACCCATAGGTGCTCCAATCTTCTCCTCAAGATGTTCATCAGCATATAGAGCCTAATTGCCAGTTCGATGTTGATTGATAAATCCTCTCATTCGTCCAGAATATTGCTCTGTCCTGGCAACACCAATCTTCACTCCCAGTTCACATAGTCTAGCTAGTATTGTATTTGTACTTCTGTCAAAGTCCTTTGTTTGGATCATCTCTCATAGAAAGTTAATCATATCTTCCAGATCCATTGGTTACTATTGCCGTTGGTGGCATACCACAAGAACCATATGATGTAGACTCAAGAACCATATGATGTAGACTCAACAACCATATGATGTAGACTCAAGAACCATATGATCTAGACTCAAAAACCATATGATGTAGACTCAATAACCATATGATGTAGACTCAAGAACCATACGATGTAGACTCAAGAACCATACGATGTAGACTCAAGAACCATATGATGTAGACTCAAGAACCATACGATGTAGACTCAAGAAACATACGATGTAGACTCAAGAACCATACGATGTAGACTCAAGAACCATATGATGTAGACTCAAAAACCATATGATGTAGACTCAAGAACCATACGATGTAGACTCAAGAACCATACGATGTAGACTCAAGAACCATATGATGTAGACTAACATGTCCATACCACTGCAGTTTTCACCAACAAGTGCATTCACTTCTGTGTTAGCTGCAATTAAACTCTGTTCTCTGCATCCTCTATCTAATGTGACAATGGCAGAGATGTTTTAAGCTCTGAAGGATCAGGTATCCATTCCCAAAGAATGACTATAGCTACAGATCAATGGAATGATGAAGTCTGTCAGAAGTGTCCCAATGACCTCCCCAAGATGGAGACAGAAATATAACATTGTAAAATTCTAAACTGTAGAACCAATCTTAACATATGGATATGAATCATGGAAAATATATAAGAAAATCACAGGAAGCTGTAGAATTGTGGTTTTACAGAAGAATGTTGAAAATACCATGGACAGCTTAGAAAAGTAATGAAAAATTTTTGAAAGAGGCCAAAGCAAAAAGAGAGCTGAGTTCCAATATTAGGAAGAAACAATCATCATTTTTTGGCCATGTAATGAGAAGAGAACAGCTAAAATATATTGTAACAACTGATAAAATTGAAGGAACAAGAGATAGAGGGAAGCAAAGAGAAAAGATACCAGACAGCTTAAGAGAATGGCTTGGCAGAAGGTCAACAATAGAAATGATTAAAAACTGTTGAGATCGAAAGTTGTGGAGGGAAATGATCACCTATGCCAACAGGCTTGGAACTTGATGATGATGATAAAATTCTAATCATCCTTTATGAATCATCCAGTACATTTCAGTTGAATATCATAAGCATTAATATTACATTATGAGTGGAAATGAAAAAGAAAAGGATTAGCACATTCTGTACCACAAGCCACAGAAACTGGCTCAAGATAACATCGCACTGAATCCATTTTTGTGGCTTTTCATTAATTTATATTTCTACAAGCAAGTAACAGAATTAAAACTATGAGTAGCAAAATGCTATATTTACTCAACATTTCTATGTGGTGCATAAACATGGACAATAAATCAGAAAATAAAGCAGAAGATTGAAACGCCTTTGAAACGAGGATCTACAAAAAAAGTGGGGAGAATTGGATGGAAGGAAAAGATGACAAACAAGGAAGTTCTGAATTAGCTAAAAATGTAGAGAAAAAAACGAATAAAATTCGAAAAATGACAACTGAAATGTTTTGAACGTGAAGAGACATAATACCATTCTGAAGGTCATCTTGAAAGGGAATGTATAAAGTAGACAAGGCAGAGGCAGACCAAGACTAACGTGGACAGATAACATCAAAAGATGGACAGGTCTTTGACAACGTGCACCATCAAGAAACGAGATAGAGTAAATTGGTGCTCCATGGTAGCCAACCATTGATGTAGAGACGGCACACAATGAATGAATGTCATTTCCACTAAATCCTTGTAAATCTCTTTTTACACCGTCTGATCAAATTTTCCAAACAGACCACACGTTTTAGATCAATTTTAATTAATTTTCTTGCTATTATTAAAAAAAAATTTTAGATATGAAAAACAGCCTTGCCACATTATATTAAATCCAGTAATGTATTTAAGGGATGAACTAATTATGTATTGAAAGCACCATCTTACCTGAATGACTAAATGTGGGAATGGAGTTATAAACTTTCGGAATCCAATCATCTGAAACTTATAATGGCTTGTTTTCATCAACAGATCTGGATCTAAGTCCATGCAGATGATGTACTGACCTACAAGTATAAGTTCTGCATACGCCACAAACAATGGAGATATTCTAAGGCAACAATATCGTGAGTTTGGCAACATCCATAATATGCAAGCCATCAGAAGAAACACAAAAGTTAACCATGAGTGATAAGTGATGCTCCATGCCTGTAAAATTTGTATTTTTTATGAGCTGCGTACAAAAGTGGCATAACTGGGCTGCACACAAAAATGAAATAACTGGGCTGCACATAAAAATGGGATAACTGGACTGGACACAAAATGAAATAACAAGACAGTCTGTAAACAAAAATGGGATAACTGGACTGGACACAAAATGAAATAACAAGACAGTCTGTAAACAAAAATGGAATAACTTGACTGCACATTAAAAATAGGATAACTGGACAGCGCACAAAAGTAGGATAACTAGGCTGTACACAAAAATAAAATAACTGGCCTGCGTACAAAAATGGGATAAATGGACTGCACATAAAAATGGAATAACTGTGCTATACACAAAAATGGAATAAATGGGCTGCACACAAAAATGGGATAACTGCACTGCACACACAAAAAAATGGAATGATGCCATTATTCGTAAGGATAGGCGTATCACTAGTCAGCAATTGGCATTGCAGCTTACAGTCAGCAAGGGAAGTGCAATCGCAATTTTTAAAGCTCTCGGATATTCAAAGATTTGCGCTCGATGGGTTCCTCGGTGCCTAACAAATGATCACAGAGTTCAAAGGAAAACATTCTGTTCTGAATTGTTGGAGCGTTTCGGTGTTGAAGGAGAAATGTTTTTGTCAAAAATTGTTACCGGTGACGAAACGTGGGCACATTATTATGAGCCTGAAACAAAAATGCAGTCAATGGAATGGCATCATCCGCAGTCACCAAAAAGAAAAAAATTCAAAACATCTCCATCAGCCGGAAAGGTGATGATCACTGTCTTCTGGGACATTGATGGTGTGATTCTTGTTGATGTAATGACAAGAGGTGAGACAATCAACTCGACAGCTTACATCAATACACTGACAAAACTCAAAAATCGGTTCCACAGAGTTCGGCCTAATAAGCCATCTGCAGATTTGTTGCTTCAACATGACAATGCACGCCCTCACACAAGTCTGGTAACACGGGAAGCAATCAACAAATTTGGTTGGACTGTACTGCCCCATCCTCCTTACAGCCCTGATCTGGCTCCCTCAGATTTCCATCTGTTTGGACCACTCAAAAAATTCCTGCGTGGGACACACTTTGACAATGATGAGGATGTGATCCGTGCAGTTAAAAAATGGCTACGCGAGCAGGACAAAACTTGGTACAAACGAGGCATTCATGACCTAGTTTCGCGTTGGCGTAAGGCAATACGCTTGGACGGAGATTATGTTGAAAAATAGGTAGTGTAAAGGGGATGTTCAGCTACAATCTGTGAAAATTTCACACATTTTGCCCGAATAGTTTCCGAGAAAAAAAATTGGTGTGCATTACTTTTTGACCTCCCCTCGTATATAGACATGTTTGGACTGATATTAATCAAATTTAGACATATTTGGACTGATGTCAATAATATTTAGACATACTCGGACTGATATCAATAATATTTAGACATACTTGGACTGATATCAATAATATTTAGACATACTCGGACTGATATCAATAATATTTAGACATACTTGGACTGATATCAATAATATTTAGACATACTCGGACTGATATCAATAATATTTAGACATACTTGGACTGATATCAATAATATGTAGACATACTCGGACTGATATCAATAATATTTAGACATACTCAGACTGATATCAATAATATTTAGACATACTCGGACTGATATCAATAATATTTAGACATACTTGAACTGATATCAATAATATTTAGACATACTCGGACTGATATCAATAATATTTAGACATACTTGGACTGATATCAATAATATTTAGACATACTCGGACTGATATCAATAATATTTAGACATACTCGGACTGATATCAATAATATTTAGACATACTCGGACTGATATCAATAATATTTAGACATACTTGAACTGATATCAATAATATTTAGACATACTCGGACTGATATCAATAATATTTAGACATACTCGGACTGATATCAATAATATTTAGACATACTCGGACTGATATCAATAATATTTAGACATACTCGGACAGGTATCAATAATATTTAGACATACTCGGACTGATATCAATAATATTTAGACATACTCGGACTGGTATCAATAATATTTAGACATACTCGGACTGGTATCAATCAAACCTAACCATGCTTGCACTGATATGCACAAATCTAGATATGTTTTAGCCCAAGTCTAATTGCAGGAAGTGTTTATTTTATAAAAGAACATAACCAAGCTCAAGAGAATAAGCAATAAAATATGGATAGTGATATGAACGAATTGAGAGAACAACTGAAGAAGCATCTTTAGGTGATGCTATAGTCAAAGAAAAGAGTTCTAGAACACTCTAGATAAGCTCACTTGAGTCAAGATGGTAAACTCACTTGAGATAAGATAAGGTAACCTGAGACAAGTTGAGCTTACTCAAGACACAATGAAAAACTCATTCAAGTTAAGATGGTAAACATTTGTGGTAGTATGATATGCTAACTTAAGACACCTGAACTCACACAACATAATATGACAACTCACACAGGATAAGATGGTAAACTCACTTGAGATAGGATAAGCTAACCTGAGACAAGCTAACCGGAGACAAGTTTACTTGAGACACAATGATAACCTCATTCGAAATAAGATGACAAACATTAGTGATAGTATGATATGCTAACTTAAGACAAGCTGAACTCACACAAAATAATATGACAACTCACACAGAATAAGATGGTAAACTCACTTGAGATAGGATAAGCTAACCTGAGACAAGCTAACCGGAGACAAGTTTACTTGAGACACAATAATAACCTCATTCGAAATAAGATGACAAACATTAGTGATAGTATGATATGCTAACTTCAGACAAGCTGAACTCACACCAAAATAAGATGACAACTCACACAGGATAAGATGGCAAACTCTCTTGAGATAAGGTAAAGAGTTCACTCATGACAAGATGACAAACACTAATGAAAACATTACAAACTCACATTAGATGACAAACACTCATGATAGCATTACAAACTCACATGAGATGACAAACACTCATGAAAACATTACAAACTCACATTAGATGAAAAACACTCATGATAACATTACAAACTCACATTAGATGACAAACACTCATGATAACATTACAAACTCACATGAGATGACAAACACTCATGATAACATTACAAACTCACATTAGATGACAAACACTAATGAAAACATTACAAACTCACATTAGATGACAAACACTCATGATAACATTACAAACTCACATGATATGACAAACACTCATGAAAACATTACACTCACATGAGATGACAAACACTCATGATAACATTACAAACTCACATGAGATGACAATTGACTCAAGATAAGTTGGTAAACTTATCAAAGATGAGATGGCAAACTTGTTTGAAATACATTGAAAACTAACATGAGATAAGGTGTGGAAATCACTCAGGATGAGATGGTAGTTTTGTGAAAGATAAAAATACACACAACATCATAGCAATGAGTGACAAGATATAAGGAACTAACTCTAATACTCACCACCATAGTAATGACTGACAAGATATAAAGAACTAACTCTAATACACTCACCACCATAGTAATGACCGACAAGATATAAAGAAATAACTCTAATTCACTCACCACCATAGTAATGAGTGACAGAATATAAAGAACTAACTCTAACACACTCACCATCATAGTAATGAGTGACAGAATATAAAGAACTAACTCTAATACACCCACCATCATAGCAATGAGTGACAGAAAATAAAGAACTAACTCTAATACATCCACCATCATAGTAATGAGTGACAGAATATAAAGAACTAACTCTAATACACCCACCACCATAGCAATGAGTGACAGAATATAAAGAACTAACTCTAATACACACACCATCATAGCAATGAGTGACAAGATATAAAGAACTAACTCTAACACACTCACCATCATAGCAATGAGTGACAAGATATAAAGAGCTAACTCTAACACACTCACCATCATAGCAATGAGTGACAAGATATAAAGAACTAACTCTAATACACACACCATCATAGCAATGAGTGACAAGATATAAAAAGCTAACTCTAATACACTCACCACCATAGCAATGAGTGACAAGATATAAAGAGCTAACTCTAACACACTCACCACCATAGCAATGAGTGACAAGATATAAAGAGCTAACTCTAACACACACCATCATAGCAATGAGTGACAAGATATAAAGAGCTAACTCTAACACACACCATCATAGCAATGAGTGACAAGATATAAAGAGCTAACTCTAATACACACCATCATAGCAATGAGTGACAAGATATAAAGAGCTAACTCTAACACACTCACCATCATAGTAATGACTGACAAGATATAAGGAACTAACTCTAACACACTCACCAGCATAGTAATGAGTGACAGAATATAAAGAACTAACTCTAACACATTCACCATCATAGCAATGAGTGACAGAATATAAAGAACTAACTCTAATACACACACCATCATAGCAATGAGTGACAAGATATAAAAAACTAACTCTAATACACACACCACCATAGCAATGAGTGACAAGATATAAAGAACTAACTCTAATACACACACCATCATAGCAATGAGTGACAAGATATAAATAGCTAACTCTATTACACACCATCATAGCAATGAGTGACAAGATATAAAGAAATAACTCTAACACACTCATCATAGCAATGAGTGACAGAATATAAAGAACTAACTCTAATACACACCATCATAGCAATGAGTGACAGAATATAAAGAACTAACTCTAATACACCCATCATAGCAATGAGTGACAGAATATAAAGAACTAAATCTAACACACCCACCATCACAGCAATGAGTGACATAATATAAAGAACTAACTCTAACACACTCGCCATCATAGCAATGAGTGACAGAATATAAAGAACTAACTCTAACACACTCACCATCATAGCAATGAGTGACAGAATATAAAGAACTAACTCTAATACACACACCATCATAGCAATGAGTGACAGAATATAAAGAACTAACTCTAACACACCCATCATAGCAATGAGTGACAGAATATAAAGAACTAACTTTAACACACTCATCACCATACAATGAGTGACAAAATATAAAGAACTAACTTTAACACACTCATCATAGCAATGAGTGACAAAATATAAAGAACTAACTCTAACACACCCATCATAGCAATGAGTGACAAAATATAAAGAACTAACTCTAACACACTCACCATCATAGCAATGAGTGACAAAATATAAAGAACTAACTCTAACACACTCATCATAGCAATGAGTGACAAAATATAAAGAACTAACTCTAACACACTCATCATAGCAATGAGTGACAGAATATAAAGAACTAACTCTAACACACTCACCATCATAGCAATGAGTGACAAGATATAAAGAGCTAACTCTAACACACTCACCACCATAGCAATGAGTGACAAGATATAAAGAACTAACTCTAACACACTCATCATAGCAATGAGTGACAAAATATAAAGAACTAACTCTAACACACTCACCACCATAGCAATGAGTGACAAGATATAAAGAACTAACTCTAACACACTCATCATAGCAATAAGTGACAAAATATAAAGAACTAACTCTAACACACTCACCACCATAGCAATAAGTGACAAAATATAAAGAACTAACTCTAGCACACTCACCACCATAGCAATAAGTGACAAAATATAAAGAACTAACTCTAACACACTCACCATCATAGCAATAAGTGACAAAATATAAAGAACTAACTCTAACACACTCACCATCATAGCAATGAGTGACAGAATATAAAGAACTAACTCTAACACACTCACCATCATAGCAATGAGTGACAGAATATAAAGAACTAACTCTAACACACTCACCATCATAGCAATAAGTGACAAAATATAAAGAACTAACTCTAAAACACTCACCAGCATAGCTATAAGTGACAGAATATAACTTTGCTTCATGATTATTACCACAACAGACATCCATGGTCTGCGTTTCACCATCGTGAACTGTACAACAGAACGATCTGCTTCATCCGATGCGGTGTCTGAGGTATCAAAATCGGGAATGACACTTCCTAAGAGGTCAGTGGGTGATTCTTCATGTTCCAGAAGTGTCTTTAAAAAATTTTAATTAAATAATATGTTATGATAATGTTACATTTCTCCAGAGCAATGGTTATGGTTAAAGAAGGCCCCGGTATCACTGCAAATGAAATAAAATCTCTAATTGCTCAACCGTCCGTGCCAGTGGAATCATCTGAATTAATATCTCATCTCCCAAACAAAGAAAGGTTAGTCCAGTCCCCATCATAGCAGTCTCAGCACACGCCAAAAGACACAAGATGAAACCACACAGAAAGTGAACACAGCCATCTGTTCCCCATCATATGAAATTATCATTCATCGTAAGCAATTGGAATATCGAAACACGATAAAAAGGGATGAAACGCACAGCTCATGGTGTGCACAGAGCACTTAACTCAGTAGCTCCTGCAGCAAGCCGGACTTTGAATATTAGGAAACTGCAACAAGGAACACTTTTCAGACACAGCCTTTAAGAGTTCCTGCCCCCTTAAGGGTCATATTGACTGGAAGTTCATGTCCTCCTGAAAATGTTAATTGTCATATTTTTTTTTTATGTGTAACGCTTGATGATGTTAGGACATCGTTTTTGTCTCCAAATCCGAATATATGAAACGCAGTTAGTCATTGGATTATCTTCATCGTACATTGAACAACAGACCGTAAGTGCTCAGATCTCCCCTGCAATGTGAATTTGTGAAATGATAAACCAGTTTATAAGTCTACCGTCGATCTCACAGTAGCCCTTTTGAATCTAGACAACATACCTCCTGACTAACATGAAACTCCGGGAGTCACACCGGGGCTGCAAAGTCATGAACAAAACTGTCATTTTGCCTTTCATTATAAGCGTATATATCCAAAGTAATAACAACATGTAGTACATAAACCATTGCTCCACTTTGTGCTGCTATTGCCTGCAGGTTTTGATAAATCTTCTAAGCCAGGATCTTTCCCATTTGATAATTCTACAAAGATTTTTTTTAATTTCATCAATTATTTGACCCTCCTCTTTTTCTTTGGCGACCTACGATCTGCCCTGAGAGTGTCTGAAGAGAAATACTAGTTTTACTCATTCAATTTCAGTTTCACTCAGATCTAGTTTGACTCACTCAAATCTAATTTCACTCACTCAATTCTAGTTTCACTCACTCAAATCTAATTTCACTCAATTCTAATTTCACTCACTCAATTCTAATTTCACTCATTCAAGTCTAATTTCACTCACTCTGTCTTATAAAGGCCCGATTGCTTTTTCATTATGAAATTTACAATATATGATTGGACGTGAACAGCAAGCAGCTATCAGAATTAATTGACTGACTGACTGATTGCCAAGAGTTGATACGAGCTTGCTGCTCTTTGACTCATTTGACGTGGCCGGTTGTAATGGCTTTCTTGACATTCCCGGCTCTTACTGGAGAAGTTGGAGTTTGTCTGTCCCAGGCTATGCTGGGAAACTACTAGTCCAGCCCAGAGGTACTGCAATACTGGGTCCTCTATATCAGTAACAGCCACCACTACAGGGAATACGGCGATCCTAGCTTCTGTTAGCCAGCCTGTTTTGACGCAGACTGTTACCAGGAGAGACCGCGAGGAGGTTGAACTGCTAGGTCTTGGTTGGCTGATGGTGCGCTGACCTTGATATTGCGACCACAGGTCGCAGGCGCTTGTGCTCCCCGAGCTATCAGAATAGCAGGCAAAACATCAAATTAGTTTGAAGTACAAAAAGGGGTGAGGCAGGGATGCATCCTCTCTTCATACCTGCTCAACATCTATGCTGAGAACAACATGATAAATATCATAAAAAATGACAGATTTGTGAATTTTTTTCACAATAAAAGTCCTAACATCATCAAGTGCTACACATTAACAAAAATATAACGATCAACATTTTCAGGAGGACATGAACTTCCAGTCAATAAGACCCTTAAGGGGGCAGTATAATTTCAGAACTTTCAATTCTTTCACATTGGCTGGGGTTAATGCAATGTTCTGCAAAAGGCTTGCAACTTGATAATGATGATGGCCCATAGTTAACTTTATATTTAAAACCATTACAAACTGAATTCTATAAAGATGTTAAATTTGGACACATTTCAGTACTGATGTAGAATTGAAGCCACTTTAAACAGTTAAAACCAGTAATATCTCTGAGTTGAACCCAACACCAGTCAGAATTCTTCTTCTACCTTTTAGCTCCCAGTGGAGCATAGGTCTTCAACAAACACTTTCCAAGTCGTTCTGTTTTTTGCAATTCTTTTAAGATCATTCCATGTCTTCCCCATCCTCTTCATCTCTGCTTCGATCTGTCTTCTCCAAGAATTCCTTGGTCTTCCTCTTTGTCTTTTCCCCTGGGGATTCCAAAAAAGGGCCTGTTGTGTAATACTCTCAGTTGGCTTCCTAGTGTGTGTCCTATCCATTGCCATCGTCTTCGCTGTATCTCTTTATGCACTGGTATTTGACCGGTACATTTCCATAATTCCTCGTTAGTGACTTTGTCCTGCCATTTCCATCCCTTTATTCTGCGCAAGCATCCATTAATGAAAGTCTGTACCTTCGTGATTGTCAATTTTGTTATTCTCCATGTTTCACAGCCATATAATAGGACCGACTTAACATTTGAGTTGAAATTTTTATTTTCGTATTTAGCCTAATTTCTTTGGATTTCCATGTTTCCCAGTGCAATGAAAGCTCCTCTTGCTTTTGATATCCTTATTTTGGTATCAATTTCTGTTCCTCCCTCTTTATCTATATTACTGCCCAGATATATGTAAGATTATACATCTAATAGAGGTAATTCTCCTAGTTTTATTTGGTTATTGCCAACTGTATTAATTCTCATAATGTTGGTCTTATCTCTATTAATCTTCAGTCCTAGCTGTTGTGATCTCTCATCAAGCATGTTCATTTTATCCTGCATCTGTTGATGGCTGTGTAATAGGAGAGCTATGTCATCAGCAAAGTCTAAATCATCAAGTTGTTTGGTCAGTGACCACTGGATTCCATTTCTGTTGTTTTGAGTTATTTTCATAATCCAATCTATGGCCAGTAGAAAGAGAAATGGGGACAGAAGACATCCTTGCCTTACTCCTGTTCTTATTTCAAATGCTTCTATAAGCTGTCCTTCATGCACCACACTACATTTTGTTCCTTCATACATTGTTTTTATCAGGTTAATAAACTTTATGGGGATTCCGTAATGACTCAGCAACTTCCAAAGCATTCTTCTGTCTAAACTATCAAATGCCTTTTCGTAATCTATGAATCCAATATAAAGTGGGATTTTAGTTCTAAACTTTGTTCAACTATTATACATAGAGTAGTTATTTGATTAGCACATGATCTGTTCTTCCTAAAACCTGCTTGTTCATCTCTCAAGTGTTTCTCTATAGCCTCCTTTAGTCTCTCCAGAATGATTCTGCCTAATATTTTTCCTGGCACTGATAGTAGCATAATTGCCCTATAATTTGTGCACTCCTGTAAACTTCCTTTCTTTGGTAGTTTGATCATATAACCTTCTCTCCAGTCTTTAGGTATTTCTTCCCTCTCCCAAATTTTATCCAATAGATCATGTAACATCTTGGTAGAGGTGTTAATATTGTTAATATAACTGTTGTACAGTTCTTTCATATTCCCTTTATTTGCTGCTTCTTCTGCCTCTTTAGCTAGTTCATCTATATATTTCCTCTTATCCCTTTTAATGCATCTTCTCACTTCTTTGTTCACCTCTGTGTAAGCTTCCTGGCTTTATTACTTCTTCTTCTTCTACCTTTTAGCTCCCAGTGGAGCATAGGTCTTCAACAAACACTTTCCAAGTCGTTCTGTTTTTTGCCATTCTTTTAAGATCATTCCATGTCTTCCCCATCAACTTCATCTCTGCTTTGATTTGTCTTCTCCAAGAATTCCTTGGTCTTCCTCTTTGTCTTTTCCCCTGGGGATTCCAAAAAAGGGCCTGTTGTGTAATACCCTCAGTTGGTTTCTGCAGTGTGTGTCCTATCCAGTGCCGTTGTCTTCACTGTATCTCTTTATCCACTGGTATTTGACTTGTACATTTCCATAATTCTATGAATCACTTTGTATAAGCTTTGAAAAATTATTATTACTTCTTGTTTTGCTTTTATTTATGTCTGCTTTCTTGTTCTTTCTTTCTTTAATTTTATCCAGGGTCTCTGCTGTCATCCATGCCTTATCCTGGCGTTCTCTTTTCCCCAGTGTTTCTTCGCATGCCTCTTTCCATATATTTTTTACCTGTTTCCAATGATCTTCTATATTTATTGTATTTTCTAGTTGTTAGAGGACTTGGTATTTGTTTGATATTGTGACTGCGAATTTATCTTTAATTCCTTGTTCTTTAAGAAACCCAACATTGAAATACTTTCTACCCTTATTCGTTGTAATATACCTTTTCAATTTAATTTTAAGTTTGGCTAACAGAAGATGATGATGATCAGAAGCTACATCTGCCCCTCTATATACTTTTAAATCCTGTAAGGATGACTTAAACTTATTATTAATACCCGGCTTGTTGCAGGAGCTACTGAGTTAAGTGCTCTGTGCACACCGTGAGCTGTGTGTCTCATCCGTTTTGATCCTGTTTCGATATCCCGCTTGTTTACGATGAATGATAATATCGTATGACAGGGAACAGTTGGCTGTGGTCACTTTCTGCGCGGTTTCGCCTTATGTCTTTTGGCGTGTGCTGAGACTGCTACGATGGGGACTACAGTTACCTTTCTTTGTTTGGTAGATGAGATATTAATTCGGATGATTCCACTGGCACGGGCGGTTGAGCAATTATGGATTTTAATTCGTTTGCAGTGATACCGAGGCCTTCCATAACCAATAACCAATATTATTAATACATATGTGATCAATTTGATTTTCCGTTCTATGATCTGGTGACACCCATGTAGCTTTGTGTATTCTTTTATGTTGGAATATAGTTCCTCCTAGGCTCATTTGATTAAGGGCGCAGAAATTCACAAATATCTCTCCATTCTCGTTTATATCTCCAAGTCCATGTTTTCCATAATCTCTTCGAAGCCTCTGTTGTCTGATCCTACCTTAGCATTTAGGTCTCCCATCAAGATTATAATATCCTCAGAATTAGCTGACTCTTAACTGGTGTGTTGGTCAGTGCAGGTGTGGTGTGTTGGTCAGTGCAGGTGTGATGTGTTGGTCAGTGCAGGTGTGGTGTGTTGGTCAGTGCAGGTGTGGTGTGTTGGCGAGTGCAAGTGTGGTGTGTTGGCCAGTGCAGGTGTGGTGTGTTGGCCAGTGCAGGTGTGGTGTGTTGACCAGTGCAGGTGTGGTGTGTTGGCCAGTGCAGGTGGTGTGTTGGCAAGTGCAGGTGTGGTGTGTTGGCCAGTGCAGGTGTTGGGAGCTGGCCAGTGCAGGTGTTGGGAGCTGGCCAGTGCAGATGTGGGGTGCTGGCCAGTGCAGATGTGGTGTGTTGGCCAGTGCAGGTGTGGTGTGTTGGCCAGTACAGGTGTGGTGTGTTGGCCAGTACAGGTGTGGTTTGTTGGCCAGTGCAGGCAAGGTATATTGGCCAGTGCAGGTGTGGTGTGTTGGCCAGTACATTTGTGGTATGTTGGCCAGTACAGTTGTGGTGACCAGGGCAGGTGTGGTGTGTTGGCCAGTACATGTGTGCTGTGTTGGTCAGTACATGTGTGCTGTGTTGGCCAGCACAGTTGTGGTGACCAGTGCAGGTGTGGTATGTTGGCCTGTACAGTTGTGGTATGTTGTCCAGTACAGGTGTCATGACCTGTACAGGTGTGGTGACCAGTACAGATGTGGTGTGTTGATCAGTACAGATGTGTTGTGTTGGCCAGCGCAGGTGTGGTGACCAGTAAATGTGTGGTGTGTTGACCAGTACAGGTGTGGTGTGTTGACCAGTGCAGGTGTCATGTGTTGACCAGTACAAGTGTGGTGTGTTGACCAGTGCAGGTGTGGTGTGTTGACCAGCACATGTGTGATATGTTGACAAGTGCAGGTGTGGTGTGTTGACCAGTACAGGTATGGTATGTTGACCAGTGCTGATGTGGTATGTTGATCAGTACAGGTGTGGTATGTTGACCAGTGCTGATGTGGTATGTTGATCAGTACAGGTGTGGTATGTTGACCAGTGCTGGTGTGATGTGTTGACCAGTACAGATGTGGTATGTTGACCAGTACAGGTGTGGTGTTTTGGCCAGGAATCATCATGTTCTCATTAGGTCAAAATCAATGCTTGTAAAAGAAACCTCTTATTTTGGCAAGTGTAAATTCTATATATTAGAATTAGAAATTCTCTATCTATCTATCTATTGACCTTTCGAGCCGTAACCGGCCCATAGGGCGTAGACCAAGATACACCTTCTCCTATATGAATTTTTGTTCTAGCAGTTTTCTTTTAAAGATATTTTATCAAATCTCGCCATCTGTCTCTGTTCTGTGCAAGCAGTTCTATCTCATTGAGGGAGCCGAATCTTGGTTCTATACCAAGCGGAGAAAAATAATTCCTCCATTTTGGAAACAACCGGATACTAATTAGAAATTAGAAGAAATATATTAGAGTAAATCAAAAATGCGTGCGCATGCGTGCACGCACACACACACACAACAACCAAACAAAAAAAAACAAAAAAAAAAAAAAAAAACCAAACAAACAAACTAAAAGTTTGGACATACCTCATTATATTTGGTGATATAATACATAACATCTGATTCTAATTTCATCTTTTTCAGTGGATTTTTCAATAAATTATGCAGGTTATTACTTTGCTTTCTGTGGATCTTGAGACCAGTGTTAAAATTTGTTAATATGAAATCAAACATAAAAGTCACAAATAACTGTACTTTTTTTGGATATCAAATTTATAAATATGATGGCTGGTAAAATTACTTTTTATTTTTTTTATAGATAGTGAACTGGACTAGTGAAGACAAGAGGCCAGGATTGTTTCCAACTGATGGCTTATAGGTTAACATAGCCCTATTTTTTCTGAAAAAAAGATTGATGAAACCGGCATAATAATGACCATATTACCTAAGAAATGTGCCTATGATAAAGGAATATTGGCACTAATGCTATCTTCTCTGTACATCACAGGGCATTATGGTTCTATGTTATGTTATATTAGTTCATCATCACGTGCCTTCTCCGCAACAAGGTTGGCTACCATGGATCGCCATTCTACTCTGTTTCTTGCTTTGATGGTGCAGGCTGACATAGATTGACTTGTCCATCTTTTGATGTTACTTGTCCATGTTAGTCTTGGTCTGCCTCTGCCTCTTTTACCTTGTATTTTTCCTTCCAATATTACTTTTAGTAGGCTGTTGTGTCTTTTAACATGCCCCAAAAATTTAATTTGTCTTGTCTTAATTGTATTTAGTAGTTCTCTTTTTATTTTCAGTTGTTTTAAAACTTCATCGTTTGTTATCTTTTGTTTCCATCCAATTCTACCTATTCTTCTATAAATCCACATTTCAAAGGCTTCAATTTTCTGTTCTGTTTCTTGTCTAATGTCCATGTTTCTGCACAGTACAGGAATATTGAGATATATTATTGAATTATATTAGTTAGTAGCCAGATTATCTTCAATGCACATCAAACAATTGTTCATAAGTGCTGAGATCTCCTCCTCTGCAAATCCAGTATGGTGAAATGACTGAGAAATTAAACAATGCTTAGTTATTTTGAGAAACCAACGATGCTATTTCAACATCCATGTTATCTAGGTTACCATGCAGATGTTTTGTTGCATCACAGTAGCAATTTTTTTTTTTTTTTGCATTCGCCAGCTTTTACCTCTGACGAAGTCCCTAGAGACTAGGAACTGAATTTTGCGTGTTAATCCGTTTTTCCCTGGCAGCCGTGTGCACAGGGGTCTCTCGCCACACAGGCAGATAACTCCGTCTTCGGAGGTACTCATTTTTTCCATCTATGAGTAATTGACATTTTAAGCTGGGCCTCGCTGCTGAGACCAGGAGTGGTTGCTGCAGAGAGAAATCATAAATAAAAATCCCAACCGGTGCAGCCAGGATTTGAACCCACAACCTCTCTGTCTCTAGGTCAGCATCTTGCCTCAAGACCAACCAGTCCAGTAGCAAATAAAACAATAAGAAAATTAAAGTACCCCATCATGCCAAGTGGCATATAGGGTAAAAGCTGAAAATTCTTGTTTTCTATTGGTTCTGATGAGATTTCATGAAATTATAGGATACCAAATGTGTAATTCTGATAAGGACAGGTAGTCCCTACTTATAATGAATAGAAACTGTTAGTTCTGTACACATATTTTATAACACCATTTTTTTCTGCATAGTGTATCTCTTAATTTTTTTTTTACTATTTATTAAGGGGGGACTAGGTGGTCTAGAGGTAGGATGTTGGCCTCTGAACAAAATGGTCCTGGGTTTGATTCCCAATAGTGGCAGTGGAAATTTTTCAAAAATCGAACCTGTGGTTTCTTCATAGTTTTACCCTCCCCTGGTCTCTGGGTAGTGAGATCCCATGTATAGCCCTCAGGGAAAATGATGATAAAAAAGGAGGTCCCATGAGCAGGCGTGTTAAAGAACCCTTGATAGTTCAAGTCAAAAAGAGTAGGCCAAAATTGGCTGCTGTCTGGGCAAAAAATTGTTTAGCAAAATCTACCCACCCTTGCCAAAAGATGGAAGTCCGTCAGTATGTTCAACTATCTCATAGCGTTATTCGATGCATTCCCCAAATTACAAAGAGTTGTTTTGACACAATATCTTGAAAATTTGGCAATTTTTTTTGCATTATACAAGATCGTATCTCACAAATTGGGAGAAGGGGGGGGGGGGGGGGGGGGGGGGGGGGGGGCTATGTCAATATAAACAAATTCAACAATCAGGGGTCACCTGAAGTAGTAATTAGGAAGGTACACAGGGATTTCTTACCTCTTGCCAGCGGATGGGTATTTTGGTGTTAATTGCCAAAGTCCAGTAGAGTATGAGCAGAAATCCTGGGTTCACATATACTGACCATGGTATGTCTTCATGGAAAAAGATCTGGCTGACATCAGTACAATCTGTCAGGATGACTTGAGTCAATCCAACAATTCTGTCAGAAATTGTCAAAATATGCTATATCATTTCTCTGGTTTAATACTCATTTGAGAAATCATTATGTAGAAATAAAAACATTATCAGAAATCATTATGTAGAAATAAAAACATTATTAGAAATCATTATGTAGAAATAAAAACATTATCAGAAATCATTATGTAGAAATAAAAACATTATTAGAAATCATTATGTAGAAATAAAAACATTATTAGAAATCATTATGTAGAAATAAAAACATTATTAGAAATCATTATGTAGAAATAAAAACATTATTAGAAATCATTATGTAGAAATAAAAACATTATTAGAAATCATTATGTAGAAATAAAAACATTATTAGAAATCATTATGTAGAAATAAAAACATTATTAGAAATCATTATGTAGAAATAAAAACATTATTAGAAATGATTGTATAGAAATAAAAACATTAGAAATGATTGTATAGAAATAAAAAAATTATTAGAAATGATTGTATAGAAATAAAAACATTAGAAATGATTGTATAGAAATAAAAACATTATTAGAAATGATTGTATAGAAATAAAAACATTATTAGAAATGATTGTATAGAAATAAAAAACATTAGAAATGATTGTATAGAAATAAAAACATTATTAGAAATGATTGTATAGAAATAAAAACATTAGAAATGATTGTATAGAAATAAAAACATTATTAGAAATGATTGTATAGAAATAAAAACATTATTAGAAATGATTGTATAGAAATAAAAACATTATTAGAAATGATTGTATAGAAATAAAAACATTATAAATGATTGTATAGAAATAAAAACATTAGAAATGATTGTATAGAAATAAAAACATTATTAGAAATGATTGTATAGAAATAAAAACATTATAAATGATTGTATAGAAATAAAAACATTAGAAATGATTGTATAGAAATAAAAACATTAGAAATGATTGTATAGAAATAAAAACATTAGAAATGATTGTATAGAAATAAAAACATTAGAAATGATTGTATAGAAATAAAAACATTAGAAATGATTGTATAGAAATAAAAACATTAGAAATGATTGTATAGAAATAAAAATACAGTCGAACCTGTCTAAGGCGACCATTCACGGGACTTTCAAAAACTGGTCCCATAGGACAGGTGGTCCTGCCTCACAGGTTTCACATAATAAATAGAGCGATAAAAAAAATTTTATCCTAAGCACTATGAAAACTAACCTGCAAATCAGCGTAATCCATGAGTAGAACATAGTGCACATGTCGGTCTATAATAGCCACTGGTTGGACACTTTTCATAAAACACGATAGTTAAACACACAAAAATATTTTGTCGAATCACTGATATTCGTTCTTCCAGCGTTAATGCTTTTGGTTTTACACTTTTGACACTGGCCATTTCCTATATTGTGTGTAACACTTTTAAAATCCACAAAAATAATTCACTGAGATACTGTACATGTACGTGAATACACTCTAAGCGAGCAATGACTAATTCTTTAGTTAATTCCTGTAATTTATACGGGCCACGCAATGGTCTACTCTGGTCTAGACGGAACCGCGAAGTGATGTCACTTCACGAATCATAGATCTGTGTCTGCCGTGTTTCTCACACCAGTATTTACTGATAAACGTAACACGTCCCACTGTAATCTGGGACTCACTAAAAACGGGAAAACTTCGACACCTGTAGACACCTGTGTCGATCGTTTATGGCTCCCAGCGAGACGGAGAAGGACTGGCTGGTCAGTGTATCGTTATCTCGGATTACCCGCGTGTCGTAAACGGGATAAATAACATTGGCGGCGGTTAATTAGCCTGGTCTCTGGTCGCGTCATACGGTGAGCGCCGTAATCAGTGTTAGCATATAGTAAAAAACTCGGGGAAATTGTAGACCCGGTCCTATAACCAGGGAAACGCTTTAAACAGGTGGTCCTAAGACCAGGTTCGACTGTATTATTAGAAATGATTTTCTTCTTCTTTCCTTCCTCATTTACCTTTCAGCATCGAGGAGAAATACAATTTGGGGTCTTTTAATTTTTGGTTGGCCTCTGCTACTGTGATGTCTCCTAGTGTCTCTAATATTCCATCAATCCAGCTTTTTCCCGTTCGGCCTTTGGGTCTGGTGTTCTCGCAGTGTTTATTGAGGGCTCGTTATGTTGTGCTTTTATCTTTCTGCCTTATTATGTGGCCAAACCATTTTATCTGTTGTTTCTTTATGTTTTCTATGGCAGAGACTATTCCTAGCTTTTTTCTCAGTTCACTTCTGATCCTATCGCTAAGGATAGTTCCTGTCATTCGTCTAACACATTTCATCTCGGTAGTGGTTATTTTTTTTATTGTTCTTGCATCTAGGGTCCAGGTCTGGTATTGGTAGCACAACGTTGGGATGAAGATTGTATTGTAGAGTGTCTGTTTGATCTAGAGTTATTTCCTTGTTGGACAGTTGGGATAATAACTGTCCAATGATTTGACAAGCTTTGTTGCATCTTGAGTCTATTTCTGTTGTTTGAGAATTATTGTTTGTCACTAGACTTCCTAGATATTTAAATTCCTCTACATGTTTTAGTAGCGTAACCCTGGTGGCTGGGTCATGTAAGAAGAATGGCAAACATTAGTATACCCAAACAAATATTGTATGGTTAACTTATGGATGGAGAGAGAACAAAGGGCAGAACAGTGCTGAGATATAAGGATGTTTGGAGAGCTTAATTGAGGGAATTCTATACTAATGAAAGAAACTAGGTAAATCTGGCTGGTAGCACAAGGAGAACACAAATACAAAATGGCACGGCAACTTTTGAGGCAATATTGATATTAAATTCAGAAGACAAAGGTTGCAGTGGTGGAGTGTGTTTTATTCATCATTGAGTGCTGTCTCTGCATCGAAGGTTGGCCACTACAGAGCGCCATTCTGTTCTGTCAAATGGTTTTCAGGTTGTCATAGGTTGACTTGTTCATCCTTTGATGTTACTTATTCATGTTAGTCTTGGTCTGCCTTTGCCTCTTTTAAATTGTGTTTTCCCTTGCAAGATTACTTTTAGTAGGCTGCTGAGTCTTTTAACATGCCCCAAAAATCTCATTTGTCTTGTTTGAATTGTGTTTAATAGTTCTCTTTTCATTTTAGCTCTTTTTAGACTTTGTTTATTTTATTTTCTTTCAATCTAATTATACCTCATCATCAAGTACTGGGCCTACAGGTGTAGGTGATCATGTCTCTCCACAACTTTAATCTCGGCAGCTATTTATCATTTCTGTTGTTGACCTTCTGCCAAGCCATTCTCTTAAGCTGTCTGTTATTTTTTCTATTTGCTTCCCTCTATCTCTTCGTCCCTCAATTTTCCCAGTTGTTACAATATATTCCTGTTGTTCTCTTCTCATTACATGACCAAAAAATGATGATTGTCTCTTCCTAACATTGGAAATTAGCTCTCTTTTTGCTTTGACCTCTCTCAGAACATCTTCATTACTCTTCTTAGCTGTCCATGGTACTCTCAACATTCTTCTATAAAACCACATTTCTACAGATTCCAGTGATTTTCTTGTCTGTTGTCCTATTCTCCATGATTCGCATCCATATGTTAAGATTGGCTCTACATAACATTTAAGAACTCTTAATTATACCTATTCTTCTATAAATCCACTTTTCAAAGGCTTCAATTTTCTGTTTATTTAGAATACATAATACTGCAGTGGTATAGTATATTTGTATAAAATTCCTAATATTCTAGTATTCTATTCTATTCTTTATATTCATGGAATCAAGTTCATTGCAGTCGGAGCATTCCCATACCCATTCCACTGCCCATCCCAGCATTTCTCAAAGCTTATACAATGTGATTCATAGAATTATGGAAATGTACAAGTCAAATACCAGTGGATAATGAGTTACAGTGAAGACAACGGCACTGGATAGGACACACACTGCAGAAACCAACTGAGGGTATTACACAACAGGCCCTTTTTTGGAATCCCCAGGGGAAAAGACAAGGAGGAAGACCAAGAAATTCTTGGAGAAGACAGATGGAAGTAGAGATGAAGATGATGGGGAAGACATGGAATGATCTTAAAAGAATGGCAAGAAAAAGAACGGCTTGGAAAGTGTTTGTTGAAGACCTATGCTCCACAGGGAGCTGAAAGGTAGAAGAAGAAGATGCAAAGTGATTGCTCCTGTAAGGTGTTTATAGATACATCTATCTGCTTTTCCCACAAAGCACTCCAAATCAACCAGACCTCTTTTCCACCTTTAGACTCCTTTGTCTCTATATACACATATAGTGTGATATATACATCATTGTCCGACCAATTCTCCTGCTCTTCTCTTAATATTGCAGTGGTGGAGTATGCTGATATAGAATACATAGTATTGAGGTACATCTAGGCTGAACAATCTCCAACTTCTGCAGCAGAACCAGGAAATAAAGAAAACCATTGCAGTCTTGCGATAGCTCAGTGGTTAGTGAACTGGACTACAAAGGACAAGAGGTAGGGTTCGATCCCAACAGACGGGGTCCGGTTCACCTGGCCTTTAATGGGTACCGGATTTTTTTCTGGGAAAGTAAAGCGGCACGGGCGTAATACCAACCACATTACCCCAAAAATTATCTGTTGAAGGTCTGTAAAATTTATGGTCACTAACACCATATTCCCTATACGTCACTTGGTGTGACGGGGGTACTTTACTTTTTACTATTGCAGTCTTCAAAACCATTTTTGTGGGTCTAAGAGCTAATGGCCTGTGTCAATCTCTTGGCATTAAATCAATCAATCAACAATCATTCTTCCTGACTCACTTTGCTATAAAATCATCAGCGGGTAAGGCTTCCTGAAAGAACTGGAACTGGTAAAGATGCAGCACCAGAATATGAGTACCAGTGAAGAGAAGCATCAAGCACCTCACACAGGCATATTGACTATAATTAGGCTTGTAACAACCCCATAGAGTCAGGAAAGATAAGAACATGATGAAGTATACCTGTGAAGAAATAATCAATGGTTACAAAAATGGTAATAGAAATATACCTTTAGTATTTAAAGTTGGCTAAATATGTCTTTATGCAAAATAAAGACAAGTGGAACAATATTAAAACAGGTAAATGAATTTAAATATTTGGGAACTTTGTTAACCTCAGTTGGAAGATGTACAAAAGAGGTGAGATACAGAATGGCTCAGGCAAAAGCAGCTTTCCAAAAAATAGGAAGATACTATGCAATCCATTTTTGACAACAGAAACACGAAAAAGAGTTCTTAAATGTTATGTAGAGCCAGTCTTAACATATGGATGTGAATCATGGACAATAGGACAACAAACAAGAAAATTACTTGAGTCTGTAGAAATGTGGTTTTACAGAAGAATGTTGAGAATACCATGGACAGCTAAGAAGAGTAATGAAAACGTTCTGAAAGAGGCCAAAGAAAAAAAGAGAGCTAATTTCCAATAAGAGGAAGAAACAATCATCATTTTTTGGTCATGTAATGAGAAGGGAACAGCTGGAATATATTGTAACAACTGGGAAAATTGAGGGATGAAGAGATAGAGGGAAGCAAAGAGAAAAGATACCAGACAGCTTAAGAGAATGGCTTGGCAGAAGGTCAACAACAGAAATGATAAATAACTGTCGAGATCGAAAGTTGTGGAGAGACATGATCAGCAGATTTAATACTGATACTTGATGATGACCAGGAGACTGGAGAAAAGTAAAGCCATGAAGAAACTGGATGGGGAGCGCGGGGGTCCTGACATCAGCTTCTGGAAAAGAATGTCCTGTGTTTGAATCCCCCCACAGGCAGTGGGAATTTATCACTTCGAAACTCTGATTTCTTCATGACTTACCCTCCCATGGTCTCTGGGTAGTGGGATTCAATGTCTAGCCTTCTTGGGTAATGGCAAAAAAACAGGAGGTCCTGTGTGCACTCTGCGCACGTTAACTCTTTCCGTACAGAAGTTTTTATCGACGCAATGGAAGAGATTTCAGAGACATTTTTCATGGTTTTAAGAATCAATCTATATGTTTATATTTATCTAACATATTATACATGAATTCTTAGGTAACTGAACAAGGTATTAGATTTCATCAATACCAAAATGATACAAGATATGTAAAAAGAATATGGTTTGATGGCGTTCATACTAATCAGATTGAGTGTGGCGCACTATGCGGCGAAACATACTGAAAGAGTTAAAGAACCCTTGGCAGTTGGAAATAAAAACGAGTAGGCAAAAAAACATGGCAACTGCTCAGGCAAAATTTAAAGGAAAAAATACTCATTAAACGTCAAAACTCTTGATAAAAAGAAAATAAGAGTACCTCTAAAGTTAGAGAATGTCTGCCTGTATGGCAAGGGACACCTGAGCACAAGGGTGCAGGGTTTAAAAATAGAAACAAGTTATATCTGCTCAAAATTCAGAGTCCCTTGAGGCTTCCATATGAAGCTGGCTGGGCAAACAACAATAATTATTACCAGATTTTATCTCCACAACGTCTTTTTCGATCTAGCTTTTTCCATTTCTTCCAGTCTTGTGTTAATCTTCATTTTTATTTATTTTCTCCCAATTTTCCTATATTCGTTCCTAACTCTTATATTCATTTGGGGTACAAGAGCTAGCTGTCCCCTTTGACTAACTATTAGCTCAAAGCTGAACTCAAAACTCAAACCCTCAGCTCACGTCATCAATAAAGCTTTACTGGCAATTGTTCATGTCATAGCAGAGTTACCGTCAGAGGGATGTGAACAGTGGTGAGATCTGCTATTTTTCTTCTTCTGTTATTAATACTCATTCAGACTTGGATTCTTTAATTTTGTCTGTTTCAGGGATATGGTTGCGCCACATAGTTTTTCTTCCACTGTAGCGAGCATGTGATGTAGTGGACATGTGATAAGAAGAGATAATTACCGAATAGCAAGGCAAGCCCTCAAGTGAGAAACAACAGGTAGGAGGAAAAGAGGTTGACCCAGAGAAACACTGAGAAGAACATTGATCAGAGAGGCAGAGACAGCTGGAATTGGCTCCCTCAATGAGATTGAGATGCTTGCACAGAACAGAGATAAATGGCGAGATGTGATAAAAGATCTTTGCAAAGATTTAGACTGCTGGAAAGAAAATTTCAAAACAGGGAAAGAGTATCTGAATCTATGCCCTATGAGTCGGCTACCACTTGAAAGGTGGGTTTGGGTGGGCGGGCGGACAGACGGACGGATGGATGGATAGATAGATAGATAGTAAGCATGGGTCATGTTTTCCCCCTTAAAGTCTGTGTACTTGGAACAGTCTTATAAAATGTGTTTTGCTATCATATCTACTAAGGTGCACTGGCACAGTCTGGCGGTTCCCATAATGTGTTTAGAGTATATGTGCTGTCTCCTTGAGTTGGAATTTCTGATTTAGAATAAATAAAGACTTTGTATTGCACTGCCAAAAAGAAAGGACAAATTTAAAATTCTACAACAAAAAATTGTGAAGCAAGAAAGACATTCTGGATCCAGTCAAAGCACTGGCCACTCGCAAGAGAATCTATTCAATCCAGTCTGGAGCAAGCATGGACAACTCTCACCAGGAGCTGCCAGCCTATTTCATTTCATCATGTATGGTTCACCATCATGTCCCCAATGGTCTGCCTCTTCTTCATTTGCCAGGTCGTGTCCGTGTTAATGCTAAGTACGAATGCCTGGTTCGTTCCATTTGTAGAAAAAGACCTAGCCATTTTCAATATCTTCTTTTCATTGCTTGATTGATCTTTGACTTGTTCGTAACATGTTGATGTGAATGGATGTTTCAAATCTTAAGACAGCATCCTTCAAATCCTCTTGGAAGAAGGTCAACAATAGAAATGATAAATAAATGTCAAGATCGAGAGTTGTGGAGAAACATGATCACCTACGCCAGCAGGCTTAGCACTTAATGATGATGATATTTCAACAGTTATGTCTTTGCTAACTACATGACTCACCCCTCCGAGCAGTGATGGAACAACAGTTCCAGATGCCAAGAGAAATGTGTTCTGAAAGCACTCCATAAGGGATTTCCTGGCATAATGCTTGTTTGTACGTCTACCTTCTCCGAGAAGCGGCATGTCGGATGAAATCTTCCTGGTGTTTATGTTCTGACTTTTCATTCTTGTATACAGGATTAATGTAGTCACAACGATTAAAAATGTCGAAACATCTGGGATAATCAAACGCAGAATGTTCCATGGACTGGTATCCTTTAGCCTATTGATTTCATTAAAAATAAATTAACAATTCTGCATAGAGATTATATACTAACAAAGCAGAAACAATGGTACTTTCTGGCTAAGAATCATGGATAAGAGAAGACAATTCAAAAGGTTATTAGCAACTAAGCATAAATTTCTCTTTCTTTCTTTAGCGTTCACCCGATGTCTAAAGGAATAGTTGATTTATTTAATAGTTTTGGCTCACTGATCCCGACACAAAGAGGCCAACACAAAAAGGGAGCTCTTAAAAAACATCATAAAGAAGCAATCAACATTTTTCGGGCACATCATGAGAAGAGGAAAGCTGGAATACTTGGTTACAACTGGCAAAATAAAAGGAAAGAGAGATCGCGGACGACAAAGACAGAAAATACTGGATAGCTTGGTGTCATGGCATGGAAAACAGTCAACAACAGAACTGATACTATGCACTGTAGATAGAAGATTGTGGAAGGACATGATTGCCTACGCCAACCGGTATGGCACATGATGATGATGATGATCCCGACACAAGCTATCCCTTTTTGTCATCTGCTGTCAAAACAACATTAACCCTAGATTACAGTTCATATCTGTGGGGTTCGTGCTTTCATGACACTGTACCAAAAATTACCACCATTTAACAATAGATTATGATACCTATCTGTAACTCTCCCAGTTACGATACTGTAGTAAAAATTACTACCCCTTAAATGTAACATGGGAGCCGCGATAGCTCAGTGGTTAGAGAACTGGACTACAAAGGACAAGAGGTAGGGTTCAATCCTAACCGACGGCTTCCGGTTCACCCAGCCTTAAATGGGTACCGTATTTTTTCTGGGAAAGTAAAGCGGCACGGGCGTAATACCGACCACATTACCCCAAAAAAGTCAACATGCTGAAGGTCTGTAAAATGTATGATCACTAACACCATATTCCCTATACGCCACTTGGCGCGACGGGGCTACTTACTTTACTAAATGTAACATTAAGTGTTATAAAAATAGTAATTTCTCTGAACCCCTGACACAGACCCATGCGTTCACACCAGGCAAAATACAGGGACTCGAAATTCCTGGCTCAGGTTGATTTACAACCTGAGTTTTACCTCATTATATTGTCTATCAGTATTGTCGCTGTAAGTCCGTCAGCATGTTTGGCGACCGCGTAGCATTAATCGCTGTTTCCCTATTCACAAATAGTTGTTTGATGTTTGTCGATGACTAGGATATTTCCCTGGTCACAGCAAAATAAATAAAAAAAAAAAAAGGCTAATGTCTTGAAAACTAACAATTTTTTTTTCCCACATTAAACGATGTATCTCACAATCTTAAAAAAAAACAAAAAAAAAAACACAGCAATGGAAACAAATTAAACACTCAGGGGTTGCCAAAAGTGGTAATTAGGAAGGTACAGGGATGGAGGTAATGTTTGATTATGACAAAATGTCCAATTTTGAATAACTTGTGTTTTGATGCTATAAATGTTACTACGTTATCGTAATCTAGGGTTAAATGTTACATTTAACATTTCAGTTCCAGAAATATTTTCTTTGAACTATTGCTACACTGCTGTGTTTACCCAATGATATACGACACGCAGGGATTGGATGCGGTAATCATTTCCTTGCTTACGGTCGGATTATTAGCTTAAAATTCTACCACAAGGCTCCCCAGCTAATTACATTTTGTCTGTTCACGCAGCAGTCACTCGGTGTCAGTTCAGCCCGTATGTTTGGCTCCCTCAAAGCATTAAAACTGTTTACCCCGTGTTATAAAGGTTCCTTTGGTGTCTCACCCATGACCAAGGAGTTCCCCATCATGGGTGGAGAAAAACAATTTCTTGAAATTTGCCAAAATTTATAAAATGGCACAGCTGCGCTCTTACAATATCGTAGTAACTTGTATGCAGAATATTGTTTGTTTGAAAATAAAAACCAACATCAAAGGAATCAAATAAAACACTCAGGGTCACCGGAAGTAGTAATTAGGAAGATATAGGAAGTAGGGGAATGTTTACCCGTAGCAAACTGTCCAATTTTGGTAATTTGTAGTTTGAGGGTGGTAATTTTTACAACGGATTAGTAATCTAGGGTTTAGTGGATCTAAATGCATTGTTACTTAAAAAAAATTATCTTTAAGACACATAGTACCATTATTAATGTATGTCGGAGGACTCACGAACCAGAGGGATAAAGACCGCTTGGTCAAAGCAGTCACCATGACAAGTGAGACTCAGGATTTTTATTTCACCCCCAATAGAAATAAATCCTTTCTGTCTACCGCAGGTTTCGAACACCGTACGCCGGCTTTTCAACCAGCAAAACAGTGGTTTTAGCTCCACGGCCGTGTGCACCTTGATTTACTGTTTGCAGCAAAAACTGTGATATATATATATATATATATATATATATATATATATATACGCCTTTCAGCCCAACACATCTGACTTTGGCACTGTGTTTTTAAGTACCAGGATGCCATTGCTCTCAATCCCTACTCACTTGGCCAGACTTGACCTGTTAGTCTGTTACTAGAGGCACCATGAAGAGGTGGAGTAGATACAGATATATGATTTCTAAAAAAAGTAATTTGCTTGCTTGCATTCGCCCGATGACTAAAGGAATACACCTCTTCATCATCCGCCCTTGAAGGACGTTAAGAGGGAGTGTCTGCATTGTGTTGTGGTTTACAGTATAACTGCGATATTTGCGCCTTTCAGCCCAACACATCCGACTTCAGCATGACATTTTTGAGTACCAGGTTGTCTTCCCTCTTCGATCCCTAATCACTTGGCCAGACTAGACAGGTTAGTCTGTTACTGGAGGCACCACGGAGAGGTGGAGTAGGGTCTGGATGGTTCTGGTTCACCAATCCTGGCGCAAGCCAACAGCTGTGGGACGCTGACAACTTCCAGCTCTGGTGCTGGGAGGCAAGCCTTTGCCTCCAAAAGTAATTTAATTAAATTCCTTTACTTCTCTTGATTTCAGTATCGAGGAAAAATCTAGTGCTCTGCTCAATGGTCAATATACAGCTGCTTTCTTTTCATCTCAGAGTGGCATTTTAAGTCCGACCCTCTACTGTGCAACATTTATAAATGAAGATGTCCTGAGTCAACACACCTCCTAATTCTTAAAACTGATATTTTATATAAGTAGTTCCAGGTCGTGACACTACCAACAACAAAAAAATGTGTCTGTGTTTATTAGGTTTAATTTTAGTGGCATTGTTGGCATAGTGGAGGAATGCTTACAAGAGAGAAACATTTGTTTAAAAAAAACTATTTTTATGGCATTTATTCTATTGTGCATGTTATAACTTAGTTCGTACACATATCTATATATAAGAGGCTTGAGCTGAAGAGAGAGCGCTCATTGAGAGTACTTCTGATTGTTGCAGAGGCGACTCAACTTGTACAAAGATAGTGCTTGGCACTACTTCACACCTCCGGTGTTTGTCACACTCTCACCAGACCGTTCCCCCTCCTTTCATATCCCTACCTTCTCACATTCACTGCTACACTTTATCTGGGGTCTGTCGGAGGGACTTATTATCATCATCATGTGGCATACCAGCTGGTGTAAGCAATTAAGTCCTTCCACAATCTTCTATCCACAGTACATCATATCACTTCTGTTCAATGTTTTCCATGCCATGATACCAAGCTATCTAGTATCTTCTCTCTTTGACATCCGCAGTCTCTCTTTCCTTTTATTTTGCCAGTTGTAACCAAGTATCCCAACTTTTCTCTTCTCATGTGTTCGAAAAATGTTTATTGTTTCTTTCTGATGCTTTTTAAGAGCTTCCTTTTGTGTTGGCCTCTTTGAGAATTTCCTCATTGGTCTTTTTAGCTGTCCAGGGAAATTTCAACATTCTTCTGAGAAACCCCATCTCTATGACCTCTCATCATCTTTTCATTTCTTTTTTTTTATACTAACATAACCCCAACTCTCTTCTGTACGTTATTATTTCTGATTCTCTTCTTGACTTGTTTAGGATTCGTTTTAGGAATCTCATTTCTGATGTGTGGAATTATTATTTTCATTGTTAATCTCCAAATGTGGAATTGGTAGGAAAGTGTTTGCGTTCGCCAGCTTTATGGTGTATATCACTTTTTCTTCTTTTTCACATAAGCATCCATTTGTTCCTTACCATACAGGCAGATATTCTCTGAGTTCAGAAATACTTTCATTTTTATTGTCAAGAGTTTTAACATTTTGTGTAGATTTTTTTCAATTATTTTGGCAGCGCAGTGGCCATTTCTGACCTTGTAATTTTTATTTCCAGCTGTCAAAGAGTTCTTTAATGTGCCCATAATACATACGTGACCTCCTGTTTTTCACTGTTATTTGAGAGGGCTAAACATCAGATCTTACCACACAGAGACCTGGAGAATGGTAAAGTCACGAAGAAACCACAGATTCAATTTTTTAATTTAATTTTCCTCTGCCTGTGTTGGGAATCAAACCCAGGACTTTATTGTCTAGAGGTCGATGTTTTACCTCCAGACCATCCAGTCCCCCACCCCTTCGTGATGATTATAATGATTACTGGGAACTTTTATGTAGCCAGGTAATAGTAAACAGAATGAGACGGAGACAGTATTTTTGTTCTTACCTCTGATAGCCTAACTGGCGCATAACTTTCTCCATTTGTGAGCCTGTAAAAATAGCATTACATGAGAAGAGAGAGAATCTCTACTACCTGTTGTGCATAGAAAACTCTATAGTTTAGTTTAATCGACAGATGATCTTCATTGCACAACGGACAATTCCACAATGCTCAGATCCCCTCATTAGCATATTCCTCAGTATGAAGCATGCTGAAACACACTAATGAAAGCACTGATGATAGCTTCAGCACAGTCACACAAACTCTATAAAAAATGAACACAGAAGAAGAAAGAAGTCCCTGTCAGAAAAATGGCTTATCAGTTTATAGCTTTAACAACACACATCCTTAAACCTACAGAATAACATTCTTCAAAGATGGTAAAAAATTAAAAATTAGATACAATAAAGGAAACTAAAGATGACTACAGCTTGTTCCTAGCTTGAAGCTTTGCTGGCTGAGTAGTTAGTGAGTTGCTACTGGCAAAGAGGTTCTGGGTTCAATTCCAAGATGAGACAAATTTGTGTTCAGCTAACACAGCGCTCACCCAGTCTCTGAAAATGGGTACCAGAGATTCTTCTGGAAAAGTATGGCCAACATAGCATGATATCAATCGTATCACCCATAAAAATTTACTGTTGGTTATTGAAAAATAGGTCACTGAAAACATATTCCCCATACATATTATAGCATGATTGGGAAACCTTCACACCCCACCTCCCCTAAACCAGCCCAACTCCTACAGTACAAAACAGTCAAACAGTACAAAGGAACATTCCTTTCAAAGTACTTTTATTCCAACTCTATCCTACCTGTGCAAAACATGGTAATTCACAAAAAAGTATGAAGCAAAAGTTAGTCACTAGTCATCAGAAGATGTAAAATAGAAAGCAACAAGAGTTACTAGAATAAACAAAATAACAAACACGAAGAGAAAGAAATGGCATGGATCAATCTTCAACTACACAGAGGTATTGTTTGTGGTTAACGCATAGACTTTTTAAACACCTTTTATAGCACTGAAAGGGATATTTTTTTTTACGTGAATGTTGGTTCTAAAACAATGGATATGAGAGCATTCACGGCTCCTCGCAACAAACAAATTGGCATAAGACAACATTCACAGCTCTCCGTAACAAAAAAATTAGCATTAGACAACATTCACAGCTCTTCGTAACAAACAAAATGGCATTAGACAACATTCACAGCTCTTCGTAACAAACAAATTGGCATTAGACAACATTCACAGCTCTTCGTAACAAACAAATTGGCATTAGACAACATTCACAGCTCTTCGTAACAAACAAATTGGCATTAGACAACATTCACAGCTCTTCATACAAACTTCAGACAATGCTCACAGCTCTTCATACAAACTTCAGACAATGCTCACAGCTCTTCATACAAACTTCAGACAATGCTCACAGCTCTTCATACAAACTTCAGACAATGCTCACAGCTCTTCATACAAACTTCAGACAAAGCTCACAGCTCTTCATAACAAACAAATTGGCATTAGACAACACTCACAGCTCTTCGTAACAAACAAAATGGCATTAGACAACATTCACAGCTCTTCGTAACAAACAAATTGGCATTAGACAACATTCACAGCTCTTCGTAACAAACAAATTGGCATTAGACAACATTCACAGCTCTTCGTAACAAACAAATTGGCATTAGACAACATTCACAGCTCTCCGTAACAAACAAAGTGGCATTAGACAACATTCACAACTCTTCGTAACAAACAAATTGGCATTAGACAACATTCACAGCTCTTCATACAAACTTCAGACAATGCTCACAGCTCTTCATACAAACTTCAGACAATGCTCACAGCTCTTCATACAAACTTCAGACAATGCTCACAGCTCTTCATACAAACTTCAGACAAAGCTCACAGCTCTTCATACAAAGACAGACTTCAGACAACACTCACAGCTCTTCATACAAAGACAGACTTCAGACAACACTCACAGCTCTTCATACAAAGACAGACTTCAGACAACACTCACAGCTCTTCATACTAAAACAGACTTCAGACAACACTCACAGCTCTTCATACAAAGACAGACTTCAGACAACACTCACAGCTCTTCATACAAAGACAGACTTCAGACAACACTCACAGCTCTTCATACAAAGACAGACTTCAGACAACACTCACAACTCTTCATACTAAAACAGACTTCAGACAACACTCACAGCTCTTCATACAAAGACAGACTTCAGACAACACTCACAGCTCTTCATACAAAGACAGACTTCAGACAACACTCACAGCTCTTCATACTAAAACAGACTTCAGACAACACTCACAGCTCTTCATACAAAGACAGACTTGAGACAACACTCACTGCTATTAATGTAATAAAGAGACTTCATACAAACCTCACATCTAGTTTTAACAGACTAGGCAATACTCAGTTTTTCATTAAAAAACAGACTACAGACAATACTCACAGTTCATAAAAAAAACAGATTAGACAATACTCACAGTTCTTCATTTTTAAAAACATATATATACTTCAGTCAATATTCACAGTTTTTTATTTTAAAAAACATATTTCAAAACAATACTCACAGTTCTTCATTTAAAAATACACACACACATATATATATATATATATATATATATATATATATATATATATATATATATATATATATATATATATATATATATACTTCAGACAATACTTCACTAAAAAAAAAAAAAAAAAAAACTAGGAAATACAGCTCTTCATTAAAAAACAGATTTTAGACAATATTCACAGTTCTTTATGAAAAAAAACACACACCAGTCAATACCTACAGTTCACTTTTTTGCTTTAAATGGTTCAGACAATATGTGCAGTACTTCATAAAAAACAGATCAGACAATATGTGCAGTACTTCATAAAAAAACAGATCAGACAATATGTGCAGTACTTCATGAAAAACAGATCAGACAATATGTGCAGTACTTCATAAAAAACAGATCAGACAATATGTGCAGTACTTCATAAAAAAAACAGATCAGACAATATGTGCAGTACTTCATAAAAAAAAACAGATCAGACAATATTCAGTTCTTTTTTTAAAAAATCAGACTCTAAACAATACTCCAAAAGACAAAAGTTTGTACTTGTGACACCTTACCCAAAAAGGAAAAGGACAAAAATGGATAACTGAGGTCATCTTGGAAAAAAAATGAAAGAAAGAAAACAAGCAAAGAACACTACCCAATACAACAAAATAAATAATGAAATATGCAAAATGTGCAAAAAGCCAAAAGAAGACTGGCACAGTCAAAGATGTCTAGAAATAGAAATTTTAGAAAATAAACAAGATTTAAGAGGGATGCACATAGAAATAGAGAGAATAACTAGTGAAAATAAAAAAGGCACAGAAATTGGATGTATTGCAAACAAGAAAGGAAAAATGCTAACAGACAATAAAGTATAATCAATAGGTGATAGAAATATATAACAAAATTATTTAATAATGAAAAGGAGAAGAAACCAATTATAAAATGTACATCAAGTTATTAAATCTTAAAATCAGAAGTGGAAAGAGCTATACAAACAATGAAAAAGGGAAAACCTCCAGGACCTGACAACATACAGAAAGTGATAATAAATGCACTAAAAGATTTTGGCATTGAAGTGATCACAGGCATATGCAACGACATATACCATACTAGATACATACCAAATGAACTAAAAACATTAACTCGCATTGCATTTCCTAAAAAGAATGGTGCGGTTGAATGCAAATGATTTTAGAATAAGCCTAATGAGCCAGGTAACAAATATCTTGCTAAAAGTTATACAAGGAAGGATTCAGAATAAAATAAATATTGAATTAGAAGAACATTACTTGGATTTAGGAAAAACAGTGGGACAAAAAGAAGTTATATTCTGCATGAAGACATTAATAGAAAAATACACAGAAGTAAACAAACCAATATATGCCTGCTTCATAGGCTATACTAAAGCTTTTGATAGAGTACACCACAAACAACTTATAGAATGCCCAAAAGAGATACATCTAGATGACTCAGACATACGACTAACATGTAATTTATACTGGGAGTAAACAGCACTAATAAAATATAACAAAGAGAGCTCTTCACATATTGATATAAAAAGAGGAGTAAGACAAGGATACATCCTATCACCAAGCTTGTTCAATCTATACACTGAGCAAATCTTTAAAAACATCACAGAGATGCCAGGCCTAAACATTAAAGGAAAGATGATCAATAATCTAAGATATGCTAATGATACCATACTACTAGCAGAAAATCCTAAAGATCTACAACAATTACTTAATGAAATAAACATGACAAGCAAAAAATATGGATTAGTTATGAATATCAAAGTGACTAAAACTATGATCATAATCAAAGATAATATTCAAAATGTACAAGTGGACAAGTTAAAAGTTGAAGGAATAGACTTGGAGACAGTTCAGAGCTACAACTACCTTGGACATACTATAACCAGTGATGGAAAATGTGAAACTGAAATAAATAAAAGAATAGAAATGGCAAAAAAGTAATTTTAATGCCATGAAAAATATACAAACTAATATCAAAACAAATAACACCAGGGCTAAAACTAAGAATAACAAAATGTTATATCTTCTCAACATTCCTGTACAGTGCAGAAACATGGACATTAGACAAGAAAATAGAACAGACAATTAAAGCCTTTGAAATGTGAATTTATAGAAGTATTTCATGAAAAGAAAAGAAAACAGACGGTGAAGTCTTAAAACAGCTAAAAATGAAAAGAGAACTACTAAACAATTCAAACATGACAAATGACATTTTTGGGGCATGTTAAAAGATACAGCAGCCTAATAAAAGTAATCTTGGAATGGAAAATACATGGTAAAAGAGGCAGACCAAGACTAAGATGGACGACTAACATTAAAAGATGGACAAGTCAGCCTATGACAACCTGTACTATCAAAGCCAGAGACAGATTGGAACGGTGCTCCATGGTAGCTAAGCTTCGATGCAGTGACGACACTCAATGATGTTGATGAATACTCACAATTCTACATTTTTAAAAAATAAAACTTCAGATTATACTCTCAGTTTTTCATTTTTTTTTTAAATGTTTAAAAAAACTTCATATAACACTCACAGTTCTTTATAAAGTCGAGACTTCCATGAGAGCCTTTGCCTTGTATCATTAACCCAACATAGACAATGACTTGCCCCAAGACTGGAATGAGGCTGAATATAAGAAGGAATCTCAAGAAAAATTCAGTCACACCTGGAGACCAAAGAAGATGTATAAACTAGTTCACCTCGCAATGTATGGGGTATTCCATGGTGGCAAAGTGTTTGGTGAACTACTCTGCCGGGCAAGCGGTTTGGGGTTCACACTCCTAAATGAGGCTAATTCTTCTTCTTCTACCTTTCAGCTCCCTGTGGAGCATAGGTCTTCAACAAACACTTTCCAAGTCATTCTGTTTCTTGCCATTCTTTTCAGATCATTCCATGTCTTCCGCATCATCTTCATCTCTGCTTCTATCTGTCTTCTCCAAGAATTCTTTGGTCTTCCTCTTTGTCTTTTCCCATGGGGATTCCAAAAAAAGAAATGAGGCTAATTACTTCCAAACAATTTCAAGGCTGACCCATGTTGGACAATGGGGACCATTGACATACTCCAACCTGACAAGAATGGTACAAGCACATCTAAGGTGTGATGGGAGATAAGGGAGAGGAGTGGTATAAACATCAGCTTCTGGATAAAAAGGGTCCAGGTTCCAATCCCGCCACAAGCAGTGGAAATTTCTTTCTTAAAAAATGTTGGTTTTTTTCCGTGGCTTTACCCTTTCATGAATCTCTGGACGGTGAGATCGGATTTCTCTCAGATAATGATGTAAACAGGAAGTCTTGTGTACACTCTGGACAATTTTTTTTGTTCCGTTCACCAGCTTTGACCTTTGTCGAAGTCCCTAGAGACTAGAAACTGAATTTTGCGTGTTAATCCATTTTTCCCTGCCAGCCATGTGCACAGGGGTCTCTTGCCGCACAGGCAGATAACTCCGTCTTCGGACTAACTTCGTTGCTGAGACCAGGGGTGGTTGCCACAGAGAGAAATCATAAATAAAAATCCCAACAGGTGCAGCTGGGATTTGAACCCACAACCTCTCTGTCTCGAGGCAGGTGTCTTGCCTCGAAACCAATCAGTCCCCCACTCTGGACAAATTAAAGAACCCTTGTTAATTAAATGTCAAAAAGAGTAAGCTAAAATGGTTACTAACAGGGAAACATTTTTAAGCAATTAAAACATTACCAAGGGTTAAACACATTTTAACATGGCCGTTTTTAGTAAATAAAAAAAAAATATTAAATAACAATGAAGAAATATTTAAAATTGATCTATAACACATGGCTTGTTCAGATTAGAGACCACATATATGGGATTTCTCAGAAGTATGTTAAAAGTTCCCTGGACAGCTAAAAAGACCAATGAGGAAATTCTCAAAGAGGCCAACACAAAAAGGGAACTCCAAAAAAACAGAAAGAAACAACATTTTTCAGGCACATCATGAGAAGAAGAAAGTTGGAGTACTTGGTTACAACTGGCAAAATACAGGGAAAGAGAGACTGCGGACGACAAAGAGAAAATACTAGATAGCTTGGTTTCATGTCATAGAAAACAGTCAACAACAGAATTGATATGATGCACTGCGGATAGAAGATTGTGGAAAGCCATGGCAGCCTATGCTAATAATAGAACAAAGAAGTATGTGTTAGCACTCGGAAAAATTGACAGACAAACAACAATAGAAAAAAACGAAGAACAATATATGGTCCGAAGTGGGATCGAACCCGTACTCAGTGGCACCGCGCCTTGCCACGAGAAGCCGAACGCTTGGTACACTGCCACGCAGCCAACTAAAAAATTGGCTATTGCAGTAGTGTCTTCCACGAAAGGCGATCTCAATGACTATAGCATAGGGTAACGATCACAGACCGGAAATAAATTGTATATTTGTACTTTCCTATTAATGCAAGTATCTCCCAGTAGGGCTGAATACTTGTGTTGTAGACAAACATTTATTGGACGAAACAGCACGAATAGTAGTTCCCAGTGGTTATATACTGGGTACAAATAATAATACATAAATATTATTATATGGGGAACTTCCGAGGCGATAATAGGGAATAATAGAACAAAGAAGTATGTGTTAGCACTCGGAAAAATTGACAGACAAACAACAATAGAAAAAAACGAAGAACAATATATGGTCCGAAGTGGGATCGAACCCGTACTCAGTGGCACCGCGCCTTGCCACGAGAAGCCGAACGCTTGGTACACTGCCACGCAGCCAACTAAAAAATTGGCTATTGCAGTAGTGTCTTCCACGAAAGGCGATCTCAATGACTATAGCATAGGGTAACGATCACAGACCGGAAATAAATTGTATATTTGTACTTTCCTATTAATGCAAGTATCTCCCAGTAGGGCTGAATACTTGTGTTGTAGACAAACATTTATTGGACGAAACAGCACGAATAGTAGTTCCCAGTGGTTATATACTGGGTACAAATAATAATACATAAATATTATTATATGGGGAACTTCCGAGGCGATAATAGGGAATAATAGAACAAAGAAGTATGTGTTAGCACTCGGAAAAATTGACAGACAAACAACAATAGAAAAAAACGAAGAACAATATATGGTCCGAAGTGGGATCGAACCCGTACTCAGTGGCACCGCGCCTTGCCACGAGAAGCCGAACGCTTGGTACACTGCCACGCAGCCAACTAAAAAATTGGCTATTGCAGTAGTGTCTTCCACGAAAGGCGATCTCAATGACTATAGCATAGGGTAACGATCACAGACCGGAAATAAATTGTATATTTGTACTTTCCTATTAATGCAAGTATCTCCCAGTAGGGCTGAATACTTGTGTTGTAGACAAACATTTATTGGACGAAACAGCACGAATAGTAGTTCCCAGTGGTTATATACTGGGTACAAATAATAATACATAAATATTATTATATGGGGAACTTCCGAGGCGATAATAGGGAATAATAGAACAAAGAAGTATGTGTTAGCACTCGGAAAAATTGACAGACAAACAACAATAGAAAAAAACGAAGAACAATATATGGTCCGAAGTGGGATCGAACCCGTACTCAGTGGCACCGCGCCTTGCCACGAGAAGCCGAACGCTTGGTACACTGCCACGCAGCCAACTAAAAAATTGGCTATTGCAGTAGTGTCTTCCACGAAAGGCGATCTCAATGACTATAGCATAGGGTAACGATCACAGACCGGAAATAAATTGTATATTTGTACTTTCCTATTAATGCAAGTATCTCCCAGTAGGGCTGAATACTTGTGTTGTAGACAAACATTTATTGGACGAAACAGCACGAATAGTAGTTCCCAGTGGTTATATACTGGGTACAAATAATAATACATAAATATTATTATATGGGGAACTTCCGAGGCGATAATAGGGAATAATAGAACAAAGAAGTATGTGTTAGCACTCGGAAAAATTGACAGACAAACAACAATAGAAAAAAACGAAGAACAATATATGGTCCGAAGCTAACACATACTTCTTTGTTCTATTATTCCCTATTATCGCCTCGGAAGTTCCCCATATAATAATATTTATGTATTATTATTTGTACCCAGTATATAACCACTGGGAACTACTATTCGTGCTGTTTCGTCCAATAAATGTTTGTCTACAACACAAGTATTCAGCCCTACTGGGAGATACTTGCATTAATAGGAAAGTACAAATATACAATTTATTTCCGGTCTGTGATCGTTACCCTATGCTATAGTCATTGAGATCGCCTTTCGTGGAAGACACTACTGCAATAGCCAATTTTTTAGTTGGCTGCGTGGCAGTGTACCAAGCGTTCGGCTTCTCGTGGCAAGGCGCGGTGCCACTGAGTACGGGTTCGATCCCACTTCGGACCATATATTGTTCTTCGTTTTTTTCTATTGTTGTTTGTCTGTCAATTTTTCCGAGTGCTAACACATACTTCTTTGTTCTATTATTCCCTATTATCGCCTCGGAAGTTCCCCATATAATAATATTTATGTATTATTATTTGTACCCAGTATATAACCACTGGGAACTACTATTCGTGCTGTTTCGTCCAATAAATGTTTGTCTACAACACAAGTATTCAGCCCTACTGGGAGATACTTGCATTAATAGGAAAGTACAAATATACAATTTATTTCCGGTCTGTGATCGTTACCCTATGCTATAGTCATTGAGATCGCCTTTCGTGGAAGACACTACTGCAATAGCCAATTTTTTAGTTGGCTGCGTGGCAGTGTACCAAGCGTTCGGCTTCTCGTGGCAAGGCGCGGTGCCACTGAGTACGGGTTCGATCCCACTTCGGACCATATATTGTTCTTCGTTTTTTTCTATTGTTGTTTGTCTGTCAATTTTTCCGAGTGCTAACACATACTTCTTTGTTCTATTATTCCCTATTATCGCCTCGGAAGTTCCCCATATAATAATATTTATGTATTATTATTTGTACCCAGTATATAACCACTGGGAACTACTATTCGTGCTGTTTCGTCCAATAAATGTTTGTCTACAACACAAGTATTCAGCCCTACTGGGAGATACTTGCATTAATAGGAAAGTACAAATATACAATTTATTTCCGGTCTGTGATCGTTACCCTATGCTATAGTCATTGAGATCGCCTTTCGTGGAAGACACTACTGCAATAGCCAATTTTTTAGTTGGCTGCGTGGCAGTGTACCAAGCGTTCGGCTTCTCGTGGCAAGGCGCGGTGCCACTGAGTACGGGTTCGATCCCACTTCGGACCATATATTGTTCTTCGTTTTTTTCTATTGTTGTTTGTCTGTCAATTTTTCCGAGTGCTAACACATACTTCTTTGTTCTATTATTCCCTATTATCGCCTCGGAAGTTCCCCATATAATAATATTTATGTATTATTATTTGTACCCAGCCTATGCTAACCGGGATGGCACATGATGATGATGATTACCAGGGAGACAAAATGAGGGAGATTAGAATCAGAATAGCGGAGGCAGCAATGACTTTCAGAAACCCTTGATAAAATATGGAAATGAAAATTATTAAGCTCAAAAACAAAGCTCGAGATTTTCACATCAAATGTATTATCCATCCTTACTTTTGGATGTGAGAGCTGGAAAACAACTAAAGAAATAGACAATAAACTGGATGCATTTAACAACAAATGTCTGAGGATAATACTTTGTATACCATGAAAAGAGTTCAAAACTATTGCAGAAATAGGAGAAAGGACAAACCATAATAAAATATCAACTATAATCAAGAGAAGAGGGTGGTCATATGTTGGTCATGTGATGAGAAGAGAGAACAAAAGAATCTCAAAGCAGTCCCTCAATTGGGAACCAGAGGTTAAAAGAAAGAGGTTAACCCAGAGAAACTTTAAAAAGAACATTGAAGAGAGAGGCAACAACAGGTGGGTTCAGCTCCCTCATCGAGATTGAGCAACTCTCCCAGAACAGAGCCATGTGGCGAGACACTATGCAGGTCCTGTTCTGACAGTTGAAAGATTGTCAGACACAAGAGTCTACGTGCTGTCTTTGGCTCAAAAGGATAATAGATAGATAGATATTATCAGGGAGACTTACCTAAAAGGCCAGTGCAAAGTCCTGACTATCTAATGGGTCGTTGACGCTGTTCCCCATGTTTGTGATAAACGTAATTATTGTCTGGAGCTCCTTAGTAGTTATATACAGCTTTGATTGCAAAGTTGAGTCTATAAGCCAATGCAGCCTTCTGAGCTGGCCAAACAAAATGCCGTTCTATACTATTTGTTTCCACGGTTTAAACAGTCATATGGGACTGGTTTGTTTTGAGGCAAGACACCGGCCTCAAGACAGAGAGGTTGTGAGTTCAAATCCCAGCTGAACCAATTGGGATTTTTATTTATGATTTCTCTCTGCAGTAACCACCCCAGTCATAAACCACCTTCAGTCATAAACTGAAAGATGAAGCCATAAAGGAAAAGTTTAACATAGAGCTAAGTAATTGTTATTCAGCACTCGGTGAAATAGACTTAGATATCAATGAAATGTGGGACTCACAGAGCAAAGTACTAATGACAGCAGCAGAAGCAAGTGCCGGACTGAAGAAAATGGAAAAACGAGCTTGGATCTCAGACACCACATGGAAATACATCAAAGAAAGAAGAGAAGCAAAGAGAGCCATGACTAATGTAAAGACAGATCTTGGAAAGGTTCTGGCAAAAGCAACATACAAAGAATTAGACAACAAAGTGAAAAGTTCGGCAAGAAGAGATACAAGAGCTTATATAGACAACTTGGCAGAGAAAGCAGAGACAGCTGCAATTACAGGAGACAGCAGAACTCTCTATACTGTACAAAAGATGCTGACAAACACCTATACATCCAGTGGAACACCAATTCTAGACAAATCTGGATTAATGCTAACAACAAGCGCAGACATAAAAGCCCGTTGGGCGGAACACTTCAAAGAAATTCTTAACCGTCCACTACCTCACAGTTTAATAGATTTTGAAGCTGAAACACCAGCAGCAGAATTAGATGTAAATTTAGATGACTTCACCTTGAGTGAAATAGAAATCACCTTAAAGCTAATGACCAATAACAAGGCTGCTGGAGAGGATAAGTTAACAGCTGAGATCCTCAAGGCAATTGATAGCCATAATTTAATACATCTCCAAAAAATGTTCAACATCATTTGGAAAACAGAGAAGACGCCTCATAAATGGAAAAAAGGAATCATTGTTAAGATCCCAAAAAAGGGCAATCTTAGAGATTGTAACAACTGGAGAGGCGTGACACTTTTGTCAGTTGCCTCAAAGTTATTCTGTAAAATCATCCTAAATAGAATAAAGGATTCAATAGATACAGTAATGCGTGAAGAACAGGCTGGGTTTAGAAAAGGGAGAAGCTGTCTTGACCACATTTTCACTCTACGACTTATATTGGAGGAACACATTGAAAAGCAAAAACCTTTTGTACTTAACTTCATCGACTTCAAAAAAGCATTTGATAGTATTCATAGAGATTCTTTGTGGAAAATTCTGAAGCAATATGGTTTACCATCAAAAATCATAAATATTATCAAAGACATGTATGATGGTTACACATGTGCAGTTCGAACAGAGGAAGGACTGAGCGAATGTTTCCCAATAGAAACTGGGGTTAAACAAGGATGTATTTTATCGCCCTTGTTATTTGGAATTGTTATGGACTTCATAATGAAGAAATGCTGCACTGGTAATAAAGGCATCGAATGGATACAAGGAGACCATTTGGAGGACCTCGACTTTGCTGATGACATAGTTCTCATCAGCAGTCAGATAAAAACGATGCAGGAAAACACAAATGAACTATCATCAATAGCCAGCAAAATTGGGCTTGAGGTCAATCATGAAAAGACTAAAGTCATGAAAAGTTTAATTCCAACAAGTGACAAAATATACATGGAAAACAAACCAGTAGAAGAGATCGATCACTTTATCTATCTTGGAAGTCACATTGATCGAGAAGGGGATACGAGCAAAGAAATTAGAATCAGACTGGCTAAAGCAGCAATGTCTTTCAGAAGCCTTGAAAAGTTGTGGAAATCAAAACTCATTAGCACAAACACAAAACTTAGGCTATTCAAATCAAATGTACTATCAACCCTTACGTATGCGTGTGAAAGCTGGAAAACAACAAGAGATATAGAAACAAAATTGAACGCATTCGAAAATAAATGTCTAAGGAAAATACTTGGTATAGAATGGAACGAATTCAAAACAAACGAGGAAATTAGAGAAATCGCCAATCAACCACTAATATCTTCAGTAATAAAGAAAAGACGATGGTCATACGTTGGACATGTGATGAGAAGAGATAATAATCGAATAGCAAAGCAAGCCCTCATGTGGGAAACAACAGGTAAGAGGAAAAGAGGAAGACCCAGAGAGACACTGAGAAGAACATTGATGAGAGAGGCAAGAGCAGCAGGAATCGGCTCCCTCAATGAGATAGAACTGCTTGCACAGAACAGAGACAGATGGCGAGATTTGATAAAATATCTTTAAAAGAAAACTGCTAGAACAAAAATTCATATAGGAGAAGGTGTATCTTGGTCTACGCCCTATGGGCCGGTTACGGCTCGAAAGGTCAATAGATAGATAACCACCCCTGGTCTCAGCGAGGCCTGGCTTGAAACATCAATTACTCATTGATGGAAAAAATATTAGTACCTCCGAAGATGGAGTTATCTGCAGGTGCGAAGAGGGACCCCTGTGCACATGGCTGCCAGGGAAAAATGAATTAACACGCAAGATTCAGTTTCTAGACAAGAGGGACTTTGTCAGAGGTGAAATCTGGCAAACACCAAAACAAAAACAAAAAATGATCATATAGCCCACATCATGTATAAGTTAAGACAAAAGTTTATGCATGTGTTTATTTAGTTTGTTATGACCAATTCTATCCATGACGATATTTTTCCTGGTAAAAGCCAGCTATGACGGTCTCAGCCATGACCGATCACATCAGACACCATACATTATTATAACTTAGTAAATATTCTACTAAAAAATGAAGTTTCTATGTATTAAAACTTTCTCCAGACGTTCTCCACTACAGTGGTAGAGGAGCTTGTATGCCCATATCCCCAAGAGCTGTTCTAGTGGAAATGCTATCAAGGGATCGCCCAAGCTGGATATGCCAAAGGGCAGGGACCAGGAAACACGAGACACAAACATGTTGAAATCTGATGCACCTGGGCTACATGCCTAACATAACAGTGCAACTTAACTTTCATCAAGAATAAAAGGATATAGTGCTTATTCCATGTAGTCCATCAGGCAGAGAGAGAGTCCCAGGCCCCCTGCCTTGGAAGAACCCAACCAATGCCACTGGTGGTCACCTTCCTCTGTGTTGTGGAGTCAAGGTACAGAGAAGAGAGAAAGGGCTCTTGCGGCCATTACCAGTAACATACCGGAACAAGTTGCATAGAGATGTCACAAGCCTTGAGCTGATGAATGCTTTTTTCAAATTTATTAATATTAATGTCTAGAGTTGTACTTAAAAAAGAATCTGAAAGCAGGCTCTCAAATGGGAGCCAGAGGGTAAAAGAAAAAGAGACCGACCTAGAGAAACACTAAAAAGAACATTAAAACGACAGGTAAAAACAGCAGGTATCAGGTCCCTTGCTGAGATTAAGCAATTCGCCCAGAACAGAGCTGTGTGGCAAGATACAATGCAGGTCTTGTGCAAGATCTGACAGTTGAAACATCATCAGATACAAGAGTCTAGATTAAGAATAGGTAGATAGATCAATAGATAGATTGACAGAAGTCTACACTGCAGATAATATTTATCCTAGATGACAAAGTGTATGATTATCATCCTTGGGGTCATTCATTTTTTCCATTGTTGAAATTGATGACTCTCCTTACATCAGAACATCCATGTTCAGCTTGATCCAGTGGGATGACAATGTCAAAGTAACTCTCAACCCCTTGGCAATTCTCAGAAATATATGGCCCTTTTCGTCTTGTCAGACGGTCTCATGGAGGCTATTGTGTATTTTTGTTAGGTTTTGCTTTTGTCGAAAAGCTCCTCTCGTGGCCAATTCTACCAATGTTTGACAAACACACACGGTCACAGAATGAACAAGTCAGGCCCACTGGTCCACAGGGTTTTCCATCCTTTTCCATGAGTCTTTTCTCTTCTAAGTTTTGCCGTAGCACACTCTCAAATGATGTTATACCATTCCTTATACATGCTCTCCATGATGTAAGATCATTTGCTAGATGTTTCCAGTCATTTTCACAGATGAAGTCAAACAGAGATAATTTACAGATATCTCTATATCATAGTTTAGGTCTGCCGATTTGTCTTTTTCCGTGTGTTAGTTCACCATATAGTATTTGCCTGGGGATACGTTTTTCTTCCATTCGCTGGACGTGCCCCAGCCATCTTAGTCTTTGATATCTGAGCATCGGCATGATTGTTGAGGTCTTAGCACGTTGCAGGGCAGTTAAGTTGGTTATTTTGTCCTGCCATTTGATGTGCATTATTCTGCAGAGACATCACATGTGAAAAACATTTAGTCTTTTTTCGTGATTTGAGAATGTTGTCCAATTGAGACGCTGTCATAATAAATGTTTAAATGGCATATTACTGTTACGCTTTATCTACTGGTATAAGCAAATTCAACAACTTACCAATCGTTGGAGTTTGTGGAGATGGTAGCAAGGGTGTGATAAGGAGACTTATGAGGTAGGTAAATGACACTGCATTGTAGCGCACTATGGCAGCTTCAGGAAAGATTCAATTAGACAATAAAATTAGCTATAAAAAATGAACAAAATAGAGTAGCAAAATATATCATATGTAACTTTATAATACAGAAGAGTTCTTCTTCTTTCCTTTTAATTGATTGGTTGGTTATTATTAAACAGTCATTGATCTCAGGCCGTGCTAAAGAGTTTATAGGCCAGGATTCTCCTTGGATTTCTTGAGATTATTGACAATATATATATATATGGGTTCAATCCTGATTAACAGCTTCCAGGTTCACCCAATTCTTTAATGGGTACCAGATATTTTCTGAGAAAGTGAAGCGGTACGGGAGTAATACCGACCACAATACCTTAAAAATTATGTGCCAAAGGTCTGTAAAAATTATGGTCACTAACACCATATTATCTATACGCCACTTCGTGTGACAGGCTCTTTACTATTTTACTTTTATATATATGTGTAGCCATGGATTTGTTCGGTGTACAGTAATGATGATCCTAGCAACAAAAAAACAACCATTATCCATTGGCCAAAAGCAAAATCTGGCATTTTCTCTGCTGGGAGGTCTGTGGATTAATTGTCTATACTGGTTTGAAACCAAATATAGAACTGCCACATAGAAGTTAGACAACTAGGTGTGCTGGATATTGTAGCCAAGACAACCTTCTCTATCAACGATTGGTTCAGGTAAACTTTTACTAGGCTCTGGGTAAATTATCAAAGGTTGGCTGTTGGTTGTGCTAAACTTTTACTAGGCTCTGGGTAAATTATCAACGATTGGTTGTCGGTTGAGCTAAAATTTTTCTAGACTCTGGGCAAATTATCAACGATTAGTTGTTGGTTGTGTTAAACTTTTACTAGGCTCTGGACAAATTATCAACAATTGGTTATTGGTTGTACTAAACTTGTCCTAGCCTCTGGGCAAATAATCAACGATTGGTTGTTGGTTGTGCTAAACTTTTACTAGGCTCTGGGCAAATTATCAATGATTGGTTGTCGGTTGAGCTAAACTTTTACTAGGCTCTGGGCAAATTATCAACGATTAGTTGTTGGTTGTGTTAAACTTTTACTAGGCTCTGGGCAAATTATCAACGATTAGTTGTTGGTTGTGTTAAACTTTTACTAGGCTCTGGGCAAATTATCAACGATTAGTTGTTGGTTGTGTTAAACTTTTACTAGGCTCTGGGTAAATTATCAACGATTAGTTGTTGGTTGTGTTAAACTTTTACTAGGCTCTGGGCAAATTATCAACGATTAGTTGTTGGTTGTGTTAAACTTTTACTAGGCTCTGGGCAAATTATCAATGATTAGTTGTTGGTTGTGTTAAACTTTTACTAGGCTCTGGGCAAATTATCAACGATTAGTTGTCGGTTGTGTTAAACTTTTACTAGGCTCTGAGCAAATTATCAATGATTGGTTGTCGGTTGAGCTAAACTTTTACTAGGCTCTGGGCAAATTATCAATGATTGGTTGTTGGTTGTACTAAACTTGTCCTAGCCTCTGGGCAAATTATCAACAGTTGGTTGTTGGTTGTACTAAACTTGTCCTAGCCTCTGGGCAAATTATCAAAAGTTGGTTGTTGGTTGTGCTAAACTTTTTCTAGGCTCTGGGCAAATTATCAACAATTGGTTGTTGGTTGTACTAAACTTGTCCTAGCCTCTGGGCAAATTATCAACAGTTGGTTGTGCTAAACTTGTCCTAGGTTCTAGGCACATTATCAACAGTTGGTTGTTGGTTGTGCTAAACTTGTCCTAGGCTCTAGGCACATTATCAACAGTTGGTTGTTGGTTGTACTAAACTTGTCCTAGGCTCTAGGCACATTATCAACAGTTGGTTGTTGGTTGTGCTAAACTTGTCCTAGGCTCTAGGCACATTATCAACAGTTGGTTGTTGGTTGTGCTAAACTTGTCCTAGGCTCTAGGCACATTATCAACAGTTGGTTGTTGGTAGTACTAAACTTGTCCTAGGCTCTAGGCACATTATCAACAGTTGGTTGTTGGTAGTACTAAACCTGTCCTAGGCTCTAGGCACATTATCAACAGTTGGTTGTTGGTTGTGCTAAACTTTTACTTGGCCATGGGCAAATTATCAACGATTGGTTGTTGGTTGTACCAAACTTTTTCTAGACTCTGGGCAAATTATCAACAATTGGTTGTTGGTTGTGCTAAACTTTTACTAGGCTCTGGGGAAATTATCAAGGATTGGTTGTTGGTTGTACTAAACTTGTCCTAGCCTCTGGGCAAATAATCAACAGTTGGTTGTGCTAAACTTGTCCTAGGTTCTAGGCACATTATCAACAGTTGGTTGTTGGTTGTACTAAACTTGTCCTAGGCTCTAGGCACATTATCAACAGTTGGTTGTTGGTTGTGCTAAACTTGTCCTAGCCTCTGGGCAAATTATGAAGGATTGGTTGTTGGTTGTACTAAACTTGTCCTAGCCTCTGGGCAAATTATCATGGATTGGTCGTTGGTTGTGCTAAACTTTTTCTAGACTCTGTGCAAATTATCAAGGATTGGTTGTTGGTTGTGTTAAACTTGTCCTAGCCTCTGGGGAAATTATCAAGGATTAGTTGTTGGTTGTACTAAACTTGTCCTAGGCGCTAGGCACATTATCAACAGTTGGTTGTTGGTTGTGCTAAACTTTTACTTGGCCATGGACAAATTATCAACGATTGGTTGTTGGTTGTACCAAACTTTTTCTAGGCTCTGGGGAAATTATCAAGGATTGGTTGTTGATTGTACTAAACTTGTCCTAGCCTCTGGGCAAATTATCAAGGACTGGTTGTTGGTTGTGCTAAACTTTTTCTAGACTCTGGGCAAATTATCAACGATAGGTTGTGCTAAACTTTTTCTAGACTCTGTGCAAATTATCAAGGATTGGTTGTTGGTTGTGCTAAACTTGTCCTAGCCTCTGGGCAAATTATCAAGGATTGGTTGTTGGTTGTGCTAAACTTTTTCTAGGCTCTGGGCAAATTATCAACAATTGGTTGTGCTAAACTTTTACTAGTCTCTGTGCAAATTATCAACGATTGGTTGTTGATTGTGCTAAACTTTTTCTAGACTCTTGACAAATTATCAACAATTGGTTGTGCTAAACCTGTCCTAGGCTCTTGACAAATTATCAACAGTTGGTTGTTCGTTGTACTAAACTTGTCCTAGGCTCTTGGCAAATTATCAACAATTGGTTGTGCTAAACCTGTCCTAGGCTCTGGGCCCATTATCAACAATTAGTTGTTGGTTGTAAGTTGTTGGTTGTACTAAACTTGTCCTAAGCTCTTGACAAATTATCAATAGTTGGTTGTTGGTTGTACTAAACTTGTCCTAGGCTCTTAACAAATTATCAACAGTTGGTTGTTGGTTGTACTAAACTTGTCCTAAGCTCTTGACAAATTATCAACAGTTGGTTGTACTAAACTTGTCCTAGGCTCTTGACAAACTATCAACAGTTGATTGTACAAAACTTGTCCTAGGCTCTTGACAAATTATCAACAGTTGGTTGTGCTAAACTTGTCCTAGGCTCTTGACAAATTATCAACAATTGGTTGGGCTAAACCTGTCCTAAGCTCTAGGCAAATGATCAACAGTTGGTTGTACTAAACATGTCCTAGAATCTGGGCAAATTAACAACACCTGGTTGTTGGTTGTGCTAATCTTTTCCTAGTAACTGGAATGAGGCACCAAAGTCTGAATATCTTGGCCTGCGCATGTCTGCTGATTAGGTGTTGTATTCTGGCTCATATTTTCCATACAACTCTCTCCCATCTGTTTTCCAAGCTTATTTTAGGTTTGCTTTTACTTCTTTGAGGCTCTGGGATTGGTTGAATTGTTGAAGGCTCCCACCTGCTTTTGCATATTCATCTGCTTTATATAGACAGTAATTCTTCAAATAAACAAACTCCACTTACCCATCAATAATATTAGTGGGAAAAGCATTCGATAAAGTATGAAGAAAACAACTTTTGGTGCCTTCATGTCTGTATTATTGCAACATTAAAAGGCTCTGCAATAAACATATAAATATGTGTGTTAAGCAATATGTGAATCTGTCAGTATAGAAATTACAATTTTTAATTCAGATATTCAAATCACTCAGTATTTTTATGGCTCAAAATCATGGAGAACAACATGAGTCATAGCTTATGAAAGATTACAGTAAATTTGGCATCAAATGAAAATTTTAGGGAAATAAAATATGAAGACTGGATTTGTTTTTTTTCCCTTTCTTCCACGATCATTAAATGTGTCATTAATTTATAGCAAGCCATGAAATCTGCAGGAGAAATGAAAAGAAGCAAATTTAGACAAAAATATATTAAAAAACGGTATGGTTAATGCTTTCCGTACTGAAGCTTTTTATCAATGCAACGGATGAGATTTCAGAGACAATATTTTACTTGGTTTTAAGAATCAATCTCCATATTATATTTATCTAACATATAACATGTTATATATGAATTTTTAGATAATTGAACAAGGTATTAGATTTCACCAGTACTAAGATGATACAAGACATATAAAAAGAATATGGTTTGTTGACGGTTCACAATAATCAAATTGAGAGTGGCGCACTATGCAGCAAAACGTATGCAGCCCAAATCGGCGTGACACAGTGCGGCGAAACATACAGAAAGAGTTAAAGCTTCACATAACAAGTGGAGAACACAAACTATAAAATCTGCATCTTCTGGCAGGTCATTTTTTTATACCAGACTGTATTTGCTCTTTGATCCCTACTAGTTTGGCCAGACAAGTTAATTTGTTCCCTGGCACACCACTGTGAGATGGTATAGAGTCTAGATCAGCTCTGTTATTTGCCAATCCTGATGTATAGTCAGCTTGAGTTATTGTGTTGTTTGCTGGTCATCATCGTTGCACCCCAAACATGTCCATAGGTGCTCAGATCCCTTCCTCAGCAAGTCCCGCAGTGTTCAGCGACTGACGACTCCAGTTCTGTGTTGGTTGATAAGTCTTCTTACACGCCCACTAAGTTTCTCGTTTCTGGCTTCGTGTTGAGCCATTCATGCTGCGATGAAGGCGCTAGAATGTGGCTAGCTATTTTTCTGAGCACACTTTTTGACAGAAATCATTCCATTTGGCATCCTTAGTCTGCTTAGCACATAGTGTAAAGTGCATCATTTTTTGGTCGACCTCTTACTTTCAGATGCTTCAAGAGCTCAGGTTGTATTCTTCCATTTTTTCTGGCTTTCTGCCATGTCTTGGCCGTTTGTCTCTTGTTCCGCCAAGCTTCCTCAACTTCTACATTCCACCAGAGTGGCTGCGCACTAACCACTTTCAGGTTTGGCGCTAGTGAAAGTCTCAGCCCACAAGAAGATAGTTTCAGCAACAGATTCACAGTTAAAAGAGACACCACTGTGGTGGTATGTTTTCATCATGTTGCTACATCGGATCAACGAGATATCACATTATCCTGTAATGCTTTTATTTTTTCATGTGTTTTCGCATTTTTCTCCAGCATTTAAGTCTTGTGATCTTGCAAACGTGACTCTTTGTCCTGTTTCATGATGGTGGAGGTTGTTGATGTAATGCCAAGAATTGATGCTGGGCAGGGTGCCCTTTTATTCATTAATATGGAGAGTCATTCTAACCAATTCTGACCTATGGAAGTGAATCATGGACAGTAAACAAGCAAATGAAAAGACGATTAGAGGCCACAGAGATGGGATTTCTCAGAAGAATATTGAAAGTTCCCTGGACAGCTGAAAAGACCAATGAAGAAATTCTCAAAGAGGCCAACACAAAAAGGGAGCTGCTAAAAAACATCAGAAAAAAAACAATCAACATTATTCTGGCACATCATGAAAAGAGGAAAGTTTGAACACTTGGTTACAACTGGCAAAATAAAAGGAAAGAGAGATCACAGATGACAAAGAGAGAAAATACTGGATAGCTTGGTGTCATGGCATGAAAAACAGTCAACAACAGAATTAATACAATGCACTGTAGAAAGAAAATTGTGGAAGGACATGATCGCCTACGCCAACCGGTATGGCACATGATGATGATGATGGAGAGTCATAATGGCTTTCTTGACTTTCCCAGCTCTTACTGGAGAAGTTGAGTTCATCTATCCTGTGTTGTGCTGAGAAACCACTAGTCCAGCCCAAAGGTCTTTTTCTTTTTCTACCTTTCAGCTCCCTGTGGAGCATAGGTCTTTAACTAACACTTTCCAAATCGTTCTGTTTCCTGTCATTCTTTTAAGTTCATTACATGTCTTCCCCATCATCCTCATCTCTCCTTCCATCTCTCTTCTCCAATAATATTTACTTCTCTTAGACTGAGAGCCCTTATCTTTCTGGGATGGCGGATTTACTTTTTTCATTTTTTTTTACTTGTCCGTGTTTATGAAGTTTTTGCAGCTTATTTTTTTATGGTACAGGATAGCCGGTTCCATGTCCAACCCTCCTTAGTCGCCTCTTACGAACATGCCTGGTAGGGAACAGCACCACAATTCTTTACTCCCCTTTCGGACCCCAGCAGCGTGCGGGCAAGCCCAGAGGTACTGCAATATTAAGTCTTCTACGTTAGTAACATCCAACACTACAGGGAAAATAGCGATCCCAGCTTCTGTTAGCCAGCCTGTTTGAACACAGACAGTTACCAGGGGGGTTGAACTGCTAGGTCCAGGTCAGTTGATATTATGATATCGTACGACAGAGAACAGTTGGCTGTGTTCACTTTCTGTGTGGTTTCGCCTTATGTCTTTTGGCGTGTGCTGAGACTGCTATGATGGGGACTAAAGCTACCTTTCTTTGTATCTATCTACTGACCTCTCGAGCCGTAGCCGGCCCATAGGGCGTAGACCAAGATACTCATTCTCTTATCTAAATTTTTGTTCTAGCAGTTTTTAATTCTTTTAAAGATATTTTATCAAATCTCGCCATCTGTCTCTGTTCTGTGCAAGCAGCTCTATCTCATTGAGGGAGCCAATTCCTGCTGCTCTTGCCTCTCTCATCAATGTTCTTCTCAGTGTCTCTCTGGGTCTTCCTCTTTTCCTCTTACCTGTTGTTTCCCACATGAGGGCTTGCTTTGCTATTCGGTTATTATCTCTTCTCATCACATGACCAACATATGACCATCGTCTTTTCTTGATTACTGAAGATATTAGTGGTTGATTGGCAATTTCTCTAATTTCCTCGTTTGTTTTGAATTCGTTCCACGCTATAGCAAGTATTTTCCTTAGACATTTACTTTTGAATGTGTTCAACTTTGTTTCTATATCTCTTGTTGTTTTCCAGCTTTCACGCGCATACGTAAGGGTTGATAGTATATTTGATTTGAATAGTCTAAGTTTTGTGTTTGTGTTGATGAGTTTTGATTTCCACAACTTTTCAAGGCTTCTGAAAGACATTACTGCTTTAGCTATTCTGATTCTAATTTCTTTGCTTGTATCCCCTTCTCAATCAATGTGACTTCCAAGATAGATAAAGTGATCGATCTCTTCCACTGGTTTGTTTTCCATGTATATTTTGTCATCTTTGGAATTAAGCTTTTCATGACTTTAGTGTTTTCATGATTGATCTCAAGCCCAATTTTGCTGGCTATTGATGATAGTTCATTTGAGTTTTCCTGCATCGTTTTTATCTGACTGCTGATGAGAACTATGTCATCAGCAAAGTCGAGGTCCTCCAAATACTCTCCTTCTTTGTTTGGGAGATGAGATAGTAATTCGGATTATTCCACTTGCGGTTGAGCAATTATGGATTTTAATTTGTTTTCAGTGATACCGGGGCCTTCCATAACCAAAGAACCATGACGCCAATCTATTGTGACCGCAGGCTACAGATGCTTCTGCTTCGCCTAAGGAGGGGGTAAAAATATCCTCATGACATGTGACGAGCTGGTTGCATGGTCAGTACTCATAAGCATGTGTGTCCTGTTTTTTTTCCCTTTTTTCACACTCTGTCTTTGGTAGGATTTTGCATTTAAATCCCTAATAATTATTATTATTATTATTGGTTATGGAAGGCCTCGGTCTCACAGCAAACAAATTAAAATCCATAATTGCTCAACCGCCCGTGCCAGTGGAATCATCCGAATTACCAACTCATCTCCCAAACAAAGAAAGGTAACTGTAGTCCCCATCGCAGCAGTCTCAGCACACGCCAAAAGACATAAGGCGAAACCGCGCAGAAAGTGAACACAGCCAACTGTTCCCCGTCATACGATATCATCATTCATCGCAAACAAGCGGGATATCGAAGCAGGATCAAAACGGATGAGACACACAGCTCACGGTGTGCACAGAGCACTTAACTCAGTAGCTCCTGCAACAAGCCAGACTTGGAATATGAGGAAACTGCAAGAAGGAACACTTTTCAGACATAGCCCTCAATGGTTCCTGCCGCCTATCCACCATATACCATGGGAGTTTACGTCCTCCCGAAAAAGATGATCGTCATAGCACTTGATGATGTTAGGCCATCATTGATGACTCCAATTCCAAACATATAGACACACAGTGGTGGTAAGTTATCATTTCCAATCCAACAGAAGCCACATGACCTGTAGTTAGTAAAAACAGAATTGATCATGTTCTCCGCTCCCTTCTTGTAGCTGCCGCCACACAATTCTGATGTCTCATTATCTTGGACATCATTCAAGAACAATGTCAGATGAACATTCCATAGATATGGCTTTGCTGATGAAGTGCTTGGTGCAACAGTTGTATCAATCATACTGGAGGCTCCTGGTCTGTGGTCATTAATATCACAGAAGGCACATGATGTTGTTATATTCAGAATTTCTTTCTGTGGTGTAAATATGTGGCACACACATGGAGCGTGGTTTGCGGTCACAGTAATCCCATTAAAGGCAATTCTAGGGTAGCATGACATAGCTGTTTCAGAACAGCACAATCCTGTGATGTTTTCTGTGTTCGCTATAAAGCTGCTGCTGCTACCCAATCCTGACCAATTATAGGTGTGGACATTATTCACTTGCAATGACAAAACTGCTTTGTTTACATCATAAACCTCTGGAAGCGAATCATTTATGGGATTAATAGTACAATTTATTCTTCCATCGGGGATATCTTCATTGAGTCCCAAAAAAGTATTTGGTTAAAAAGCACATATGCTTTTGAGTTTAACACACAATGAGCCCACTTCATAGATTCAAAATGATCCTTGCCAATGACATCCTTTTGCGCAAGTTAGGTCCTTAGCAACCAAGGTCACAAACTAAGCTATCAATTTAACGACGTTATCTACAGCGAAGGTTAACGAACTGTGAACAAACATTTATGTTCAAACCCCTGAATACATTTTCAAAAATCTGCCAACTCGCTGCAATAATATATATCGTGGTATTTAAAGTAAACATTGCTTAGTCCATAGCTCGAATGTAAATAAGCTGCCATTTTGGTGCGTCCCATGACGTCATCCCTAATAAATTTCTATTATGTTCTTGCCTTTTTTTTCTTCCGTTAGAGAATGTCACCAAATTGAGCTTTTTAATATCTTCTGTCCTTTGTGGTCTCTTCTAGATTTCTCCAAGTATGATTTACCTTTGTGATCATTGTCTCAAGATTTAATCTCCTCGTGTTTCTAGGAGTTCCTTGCTTTCTCTTTCTTGCTTTTTCAAGGTAAGAGCTTGACTATGTTTATATCTAGTGTTTCGAAGCATGTGTCTTATCCATTCTCACTGTCTCTAATTTCTTCATTTCTTCTACTGACCCAAGGTCCTGACAGCAACAGAGCTGAGAGATGCGACTCATTGCTGCTGTTGGCTTGTGCGGAGATCAATAAACCGGAACCATCCAGATCCTAAACTCTTCACTGTGTCTCTAGAAACAGACTAACCAGTTATTGGTTATTGGTTATGGAAGGCCTCGGCATCACAGCAAACGAATTAAAATCCATAATTGCTCAACCGCCCGTGCCAGTGGAATCATCCGAATTACCAACTCATCTCCCAAACAAAGAAAGGTAACTGTAGTTCCCATCGTAGCAGTCTCAGCACACGCCAAAAGACATAAGGCGAAACCGCGCAGAAAGTGAACACAGCCAACTGTTCCCTGTCATACGATATCATCATTCATTGTAAACAAGCGGGATATCGAAGCAGGATCAAAACGGATGAGACACACAGCTCACGGTGTGCACAGAGCACTTAACTCAGTAGCTCCTGCAACAAGCCGGACTTGGAATATGAGGAAACTGCAAGAAGGAACACTTTTCAGACATAGCCTTCAATGGTTCCTGCCGCCTATCCACCATATACCATGGGAGTTCACGTCCTCCCGAAAATGATGATCGTCATAGCACTTGATGATGTTAGGCCATCATTGATGACTCCAATTCCAAACATATAGACACACAGTGGTGGTAATTTGTCATTTCCAATCCAACAGAAGCCACATGACCTGTAGTTAGTAAAACCACAAAGAGAATATGATTTTGTGACCTTCACTGATTCACTCTTAGATGTGAATGTGTAGTTTACACAAGAGGAGAAGTTGTCAACTACAGTGATTCCAGTTAAGGCAATTCTGGGATAGCAAGGCAAGTCTCCTTTATAGTAGCAGAACTTGATGTTCTCCGCTCCCTTCTTGTAGCTGCTGCCACACGATTCTGATGTCTCATTAACTTGGGCATCATTCAAGAACAATGTCAGATTAACATTCCATAGATATGGCTCTGCTGATGAAGTGCTTGGTGCAACAGTTGTATCAATCATACTGGAGGCTCCTGGTCTGTGGTCATTAATATCACAGACGGCAGCACATGGTGTTGTTATATTCAGTATTTCTTTCTGGGGTGTAAATATGTGGCACACACATGGAGAGTGGTTTGTGGTCACAGTAATCCCATTAAAGGCAATTCTAGGGTAGCATGGCATAGCTGTTTCAGAACAGCACAATCCTGTGATGACATACACACACAAAGATATGAGGTGTGACTAACACAGACATACACACACAAAGATGTGAGATGTGACTAACACAGACATCAATCCTCACATGACATGACTGTCATCCAGATCCTAAACTCTTATGCATCCAGATCCTAAACTCTTCACGGTGTCTCTAGAAACAGACTAACCAGTCTCTGAGTCTAGTCTGGCCAAGCGAGTAGAGATCGAAGAAGGAAGGCAATCTGGTCAAAAATGCTATGCTGAAGTTTTGGACCAAAAGGCACAAATATCACAGTTCTCCTGCAAACCTCAACACAGCGCATCAGCACCCACTTTGTGACATAATATCCTTTTTTAACTCATTCTGTTAAAATTATAATATATTTTGATGATACTACATTTTCTAAATCATCAGCATGTGCCATACTGGTTAGCATAGACGATCATGTCCTTCAACAATCTTCTATCCACAGTACTATGTGTATAAATTCTGTTTACTGTTTTGCATGACATGATACCAATAAATCTAATCTTCTCTATTTGTTCTCTGTGATCTCTCTTTCCATGTATTTTGCCAGTTGTAACCAAGTATTCCAACTTTCCTCTTCTCATGTGTCTGAAAAATGTTCATTGTTTCTTTGTTTTTTTAGAAGCTTGCTTTTTGTGTTGGCCTCTTTGAGAATGTCCTCATTGGTCTTTTCAGTTTGTCTACTGTCCATGATTTGCTTTCATAGGACAGAATTAGCTCTATATAGCACTTATTAACTCTCTTTCTCACATTTATGATTTATTGACATAGACTTGTTGCATAAGAAATTTTTCATTTTCTGAAATGCTATTTTGGCCTGAGCTATTCTGCTTTTTATTTCTGTGGTACATCTTCCATCTGATGTTATCACTGTGCTCAAGTATTTGAAACGTTGCACTTGTTTCAGATTTGTCTCGTTTATTTTTATGCTGCATGATGGTGATGATTGTTTCTTTGATATGACCATTACTTCTGTTCTCTTTCTATTCAGCCTGAGACCTTTCTTCTTGCTTGCTTCCACTATTATGTCTATCATTTCTTGTAGTTCATTGTCTGTCTCAGCTATTAAGACTGTGTCATCCGCATATCGCAAATTGTTTATGTTGTGACTGTTGATTTCAGTTCCTTATTTTATATATCTACTACTCATAACTACTGATTTCATCTCCCTCGATGAGATCAAGAAGCTTGCACAGGAAGACAAATGGCGAGATTTGATAAAACATATTTGCAAAGATTGAGACTGCTAAAAATCATATCTTAGCTTGTGTGTGCTGGATATGGCTTATATCTTGGTGTGTGTCATGTTAGTCATATCTCATATCTCGGTGTGTCTGTGTTAATCATGTCTCATATCTTTATGTGTGTGTCTGTGTTTAGTCATATCTCATATCTTAGTGTGTACCAGTGTTAGTCATATGTCATATCTTTGTGTGTGCATGTCTGGGTTAGTGATATCTCATATCTTTGTGTGCATGTTTATGTTAGTCATATCTCATATCTTTGTGTGTGCATGTCTGTGTTTGTCACATCTCATATCCTTGTGTGTGCATGGCTATGTTAGTCCCATCTCATAACTTTGTGTGTGCATATCTATGTTAGTCATATCTCTTATCTTTGTGTGCATGTCTATGTTAGGCATGTGTCATATCTTTGTGTGTGCATGTCTATGTCAGTTATATCTCATATTTTTATGTGCATGTTTATGTTAGTCATGTGTCATATATCTTGATGTGTGTCAGTGTTAGTCATGCCTCGTATCGCTGTGTGCATGTCTGTGTTAGTCACATCTCATATCTTTGTGTGTGCATGTCTGTGTTAGTCACATCTCACATCTTTGTGTGTGTATGTCTGTGTTAGTCACATCTCATATCTTTGTGTGTGCATGTCTGTGTTGGTCACATCTCACATCTTTGTGTGTGCATGTCTGTGTTAGTCACATCTCTGTGTGTGTATGTCTGTGTTAGTCACATCTCATATCTTTGTGTGTGCATGTCTGTGTTAGTCACATCTCACATCTTTGTGTGTGCATGTCTGTGTTAGTCACATCTCACATCTTTGTGTGTGTATGTCTGTGTTAGTCACATCTCATATCTTTGTGTGTGCATGTCTGTGTTAGTCAGATCTGACATCTTTGTGTGTGTATGTCTGTGTTAGTCACATCTCACATCTTTGTGTGTGTATGTCTGTGTTAGTCACATCTCCTATCTTTGTGTGTGCATGTCTGTGTTAGTCACCTCTAGTGACTCGGGCAGATGGTGCTCGTAAACCTGGGAGGGCCGACCATCTAAGGGCAGAATCCCCCTACAGAAAAGATCATCTGCTGCCTTGCAGGAAGATTGGGGACAATCAAAGGCTCGGGAAAGCAAACCCGAATAAAATGCTGGCTGAAATCGGATGCACTGGGCCACTGGCGCAGAACACAGTGCAACGTTTTAACTGGTGTTCAGTCAGAGTGGATCTGGCGAACTCTACTTGTGATGTTCTGTCTGCGGGGGCGATCAACACACTTAGCCTGACAGCTGACTTCATGTGAGAGTCTGGAATCCTTACTCTGATTGAGTCCTGAACGCAGAGAGAGAGGGAAACAGGAAAAGAGTATGCGAGTCTAAGCCCTATCCTATGCCATGCCCATGGCCCGACTATGGCTGGAACGGTTAATAGAATAATAATAGATAGACTGATCTCATATGTTCGCTCTGGCTAACAGAGCACAGCCTGATCATTTTCTAAATAGGATACTTTTATACTATAAATTTATCCTATGCCATGCCTATGGCCCGACTACGGCTGGAACGGTTAATAGAATAAATAATAATAGATAAGACTGATCTCATATGTTCGCTCTGGCTAACAGAGCACAGCCTGATCATATTCTAAATAGGATACTTTTATACTATAAATTCTAAAATGACAAAATAAATGTTTTTTTTTAATCAAAATGTTACTTTTAAACCAATTGGTAAAGCGAACAAACCACACTAGGGTTGAGCTTTAGCTTCGAGAAGTCCAGTTAGTCCAGACGTCAAAGAGATCCCATGATTCATAAATGGCGCCGGCAGATCTCATTCGTCTCACTAGCGATGGGCATAACGGATTACGTTCGTTGTCGGATTTTGAAAACTGACACTGTAACCACATATTTCTTGATACCAACAATTCAAATTTGTATAATCGTATGTTATCTGTATGTCCTGCGGTTTAATTTAAAGTTACATTATTAATGTGTGGAGTCGAAAACTTCGCGCAAAGAAACCGATCTCCTCGGAGCTCAAGGTTCTGCTAAGTCATGGAAATCAGAAACTTAACAAATATTTCCAAAGTAACATCATCATGATTGAGTTATTTGCGGGTCATCATCATTGCACTCCGAACATGACCATTGGTGCTCAGATCCCCTCCTCAGCAATTCCCTCAGTGTCCAGCGATTGACGACTCCAGTTCTATGTTGGTTGATAAGTCTTTTTACACGTCATACAAGGACGCGTAATTCATTTAATTTGTGGAAGGCTCACAGTGTATCCGCGTGCTGCTGAGCTATTTACTGGAGTTGGCCAGTTTATAAAGTGGAAACGGGTTCTGGACCGTAGTACACGTGAGTCTAGACCATCCAAAGCATCAACATCATCATGATGTGATGCCCTTACACATTTCTCTGTTCATCATCATCATTAAGTGCCGTCTCCGCATCGAAGGTTGGCTACCATGGAGCGCCATTCCACTCTATCTCTTGCTTTCATGGTGCAGATTGTTATAAGCTGATTTGTCCATCTTTGATATTACTCGTCCATGTTAGTCTTGGTCTGCCTCTGCCTCTTTTACCTTGGTTTTTCCCTTCCAATATTACTTTAGTATGCTGTTGTGTCTTTTAACATCCCCCCCCCCAACCAAAAAAAAAATTTGTCTTGTTATAATTGCGTTTAGTAGTTCTCTTTTCATTTTTAGTTCTTTTATCGTTTGTTTTCTTTTCTTTCAATACAATTCTACCTATTCTTCTATAAATCCACATTTCAAAGGCTTCAATTTTCTGTTCTGTTTTCTTGTCTAATGTCCATGTTTCTGCACCATAAAAGAATATTGAGAAGATGTAACATTTTGCTATTCAATTCTCTGTTCACAGTGGATTATATACAGAGGTATTTGCAGAGTTCAAAAATAAGTTGGGTTACCTTTGTCTACTTCTCTTGCCATGCGGAATTACGAGGAAATGAAAGAGCGGACACGTTGCTAACTGCGCTGTCATTGAAGACGGTCAAAAATGGATCGGGCGGACATCATCAATAGCCTCCGAGATGAGAGTAGGGGACAGCGCTTCGACAACCATGAGTCCACGTCACTCCTTCGGATGAAAGAGATGGGAGTTTAGATTAGCACTGCCAGAAACGAGAAACTTAGTGGACGTATAAGAAGACTTATCAACCAACACAGAACTGGAGTCGTCAGTCGCTGGACACTTTGAGACTTGCTGAGGAGGGGATCTAAGCACCTATGGACATGTTGGGAATGCAATGATGATGACCCGCAAATAACTCTATAACTAATTTTTTTTTTTCAGAATTCTCTTTCTGTAAGAAATTTAGAAAATGAAATGATAAAGTAGTCCAATGTTTGCATCACTTTCGTGGCGTTTGAAAGCAGGAAGAACAAAGAAATAGATCTCAAACATCTTTAATGTGGATGAGCTGAGCAATTGTCTATAATAAGTGCGATACCTCTTCCCATATTCTTAGACACTATATGCATTATGTTGATTGTTTACCGTGCCACGACACCAAGCTATCTAGTATCTTCTCTCTTTGACAGCCTCAGTCTCTCTTTCCCTGTAATTTACCAGTTGTGACCAAATATTTTAACTTTCCTCTGCTCATGACGTACTCGAAAAATGCCGTTTATTTCTTTCTGATGTTTCTTATGAGCTTTTTTTTTATGTTGGTCTCTTAGAGTTTCCTCGTTGGTCTTTTTTAGCTGTCCAGCGAACTCTCAACAATCTTTTGAGAAATGTCATCTGCGTGTCCTCTAATCGCCAAATTAACAAACACGAATCATGTATCGATACTCCGATTGCTTACAATGAATGACGATATCGTATGATATAAGACAGTTCTGTTGCGTTCACTTTTGGTGAGGTTACGTCTTATGTCTTTTGCTGTGTGCTGTGACTGCTAAGATGGGGACAGCAGCTGCCTTTGTTTGAATCCTTCAATGAGATGAGTTGTTAATTGAGATAATTCAACTGGCACGAGCAATCATGGATTTTAATTCGTTTGCAGAGATGGCGGGGGCCTTCGACTAACTATAACAATAATTGTTTTTTCTTTGTAAATTCCCTCCCCGCCTTAATGTGCATGATGAATATAGTATTATTGCTCATATTTACCCAAATATTTGTCATTACCAGAACCATGAAGTACTATGCCTACTGGCGTATGTGATAATGTCTCTCCACAACTTTCGAGATATTTATTATTTCTGTTGTTTGTTGTTGACCTTCTGCAAAGCCATTCTCTTAGGGTGTCTTGTATCTTATCTCTTTGCTTCCCTATAAATCTTCGTCCCACAATTTTCGCAGTTGTCACAATATATTTCATCTGTCCCCTTCTTATTTTTTTTCGTTCGCCAGCTTTTACCTCTGACGAAGTCGCTAGAGACTAGGAACTGAATTTTGGCGCGTTAATCCATTTTTTCCCTGGCTGCCATGTGCACAGGGGTCCCTCGCCGCACAGGCAGATAACTCCGTCTTCAGAGGTACTCATATTTTTTTCCGTGGATGAGTAATTGACGTTTTAAGCCGGGCCTCGCTGCTGAGACCTGGGTGGTTGCCGCAGAGAGAAATCATAAATAAAAATCCCAACCGATGCAGCCGTGATTTAAACCCAAAACCTCTCTATCTCGAGACCGGCGTCTTGACTCGAGACCAACCACTTCCCCGTTCCATCATTATTACATGGCCAAAAAATGATGATTGTTTCTTCCTAATGTTGGAAATTAGCTCTCTCTTTACTTTGGCCTCTTTTCAGAACGTTTTCATTACTCCTCTTAGCAGTTCAATCTGCCCTTTATAACATGTTGATATTCTAATGGGTACGGGCTCCACATAGCAAAATAAACTGGACGTTAAAGAAAAACAAGAAATTTGCCACGACCTCAGGTCAATATGTCTATCAGCATAAGGATTGAACTTAGGTCTAGTGTTCTCACAACGTTTGTTGAATTTTCGTTGTGTTGTGCTTTGATCTTTCTGCCTTGTGACGTGGCCAAACCATTTTATCTATTGTTTCCTTATATATTCTATGGCGGGGGGCTATTCCTAACTTTTTTCTCAGTTCTTCATTTCTGATCTTACCGTTTTGATCATGTTTCGATATTCCAATTGCTTACGATGAATGATGACAGGGAACAGTTGGCTGTGTTCACTTTCTGCCCGGTTTCGTCTTATGTCTTTTGGCGTGTGCTGAGACTGCTACGATGGGGACTACAGTAACCTCTCTTTGTTTGGGAGATGAGATATTAATTCGGTTGATTAAGCTGGCACGGGCGGTTGAGCAATTATGGATTTTAATTCATTTGCTGTGGTACCGGGGCTTTCCATAACCAAAGAACCAATCAGTTCAGGATTCTGGACTTTCTTGTGAACGCTTTCTGTCTGTTTCAGTGACTTATAGTTTCTCTTCCAGGGAGGTGGACATGAGCCGCATTGACCACCTCAGGCCTGTGTACTGTCGGCACAATCTCTTAATCATCTAGGGTACAAAGGCATTGGCTGCTAGCTCCGTGTCAAGAACAATAACCTAACACTACCCAGATCCTCATTCACCTCTATCAATGTTCCTCATAAATTTCCCATCATGCCTTCACGTAGAAACAAATTTCCCATCATGCCTTCACGTAGAAACAAATTTCCCATCATGCCTTCACGTAGAAACAAATTTCCCATCATGCCTTCACGTAGAAACAAATTTCCCATCATGCCTTCACGTAGAAACAAATTTCCCATCATGCCTTCACGTAGAAACAAATTTCCCATCATGCCTTCACGTAGAAACAAATTTCCCATCATGCCTTCACGTAGAAACAAATTTCCCATCATGCCTTCACGTAGAAACAAATTTCCCATCATGCCTTCACGTAGAAACAATATGGTTAAAGAAAACAAGGTAGACCACAAGAAACACTGAGCAGAACAATTACTAGGGAAGGTTCAACCACAGGACTAAGAAACAACAAAGACAAACAAGAACTAGCAGCAAATCATCAATCGTGGAGGAATTCCATTCTATTTGCCGTCTTCGGCCCAAGAAGAAAATTAAAATCTCTCTCTCTCTCTCTCTGCGATCAGGACCCAATCAGAGTAGAATTCCAGCTCCTCACATGAACTCAGCTGTCAGGTTAGGTGTGTTACAAACAGAACATCACAATTAGAGTCTGCCAGATCCACTCTGATTGAACACCCGTTAAAAACGTTGCACTGTGTTCTGCGCCAGTGGCCCAGTGCATCCGATTTCAGCCAGCATTTTTTTCAGGTTTGCTTTCCCTAGCCTTTGATTGTCCCCAATCTTCCTGCAAGGCAGCAGGTGATCTTTTCTGTAGGGGATTCTGCCCTTAGATGGTCGGCCCTCCCAGGTTTACGAGCACCATCTGCCCGAGTCACTAGAGGTGACTAACACAGACATGCACACACAAAGATATGAGATGTGACAAACACATACATGCACATAGCGATACGAGGCATGACTAACACTGATATGCATCAAGATATATGACACATGACTAACATAAACATACACATAAAGATATGAGATATGACTGACATAGACATGCACCCACAAAGAAATTACACATGTCTAACATGAACATGCACACAAAGATATGAGATATGACCAACATAGATAGGCACACACAATGATATGAGATGTGACTAGCATAGCCGTGCAAACACAAGGATATGAGATGTGACATACACAGACATGCACACACAAAGATATGAGATATGACTAACATAAACATACACACAGAGATATGAGATATCACTAGCCCAAACACAAAGATATGACATATGACTAACACAGATACACACTAAGATATGAGATATGACTAAACACATACACACTTAAAGATATGAGACATGATTAACACGGACACTCCAAGATATGAGATATGACTAACATGACACACACCAAGATATGAGCCATGGCCAGCACACACACACACACACACACACACACAAGCCAAGATATGAGCCTTGGCTAGCAATGAAACACACCAAGAAATGAACCATGTCCAGCACAGAAAGAAAATATCCAGTACACATTAAGGTATCCATATGCTTGGGTTTGTTGTAGTCGGCAGACTCTTCTTAACGTGGGAATCATCGACATACGAGACGCCGGCCCCCACGAACTGTTAACAGATATCGTCCAAACAGTTGTACGGAGATTTGAGAGTGCAGTCTGACCCGTAGAACGTTCCCTTGCATGAACAGACCCCGGTTGACTGTTCACAGGTGTCGTTGATACAGTGGTCAGGACATTTGAGAGTGCAGTCTGACACGTAGAACGTTCCCTTGCATGAACAGATCCCGGTTGACTGTTCACAGGTGTCGTTGAAACAGTGGTCAGGACATTTTAGAGTGCAGTCTGACACGTAGAACGTTCCCTTGCATGAACAGATCCCGGTTGACTGTTCACAGGTGTCGTTGAAACAGTGGTCAGGACATTTGAGAGTGCAGTCTGGCCCGTAGTACGCTTCCTTGCGCGTACAGTCTGCTCTTTCTGTGTCACATATGATGCCACAGCCATCAGAACACGTCTGTTCGCACTGTAGCCCAAAATTACCATCAGGACAAGTGTCATCACAGGTATAGCCAGGATGTTTGCAATGTTGGCATTTTCTGGATTTTCCTCACATAAAGAACTGACACTAAGACAAGACCCGGGGCAGTCGTGTCCATAGATCCCATGTAAAAAGTTGCCGTGACACGTACCGATGATGACGGTGCAGCCTTTGCTACTCCCACCACACACTGTACAAAACGACCAAGAATGCCCGTCCAGACAATAGGTGTCTGTAAATGTTTGCACCTCACACACCGTCAGTGCACTCTCGTCCTGCGAAAAGGTCGGTGAGAACTCAAGCTTACTGTGTGCCATTGTCGCTTGTATGGTGACTACAATAGTGTTCACATTTTAAAAAAACAGCAACATGGAAACTGTAAATCTAAGACTATGAACTAGATTTTGCGTGTTAATCCGTTTTTTTCCTGGCAGCTGTGTGCACATGGGTCCCTCGCCGCACAGGCAGATAACTCCGTCTTCGGAGGTACTCATATGTTTTTCCGTGGAGAGTAATTGACGTTTCAAGCCGGGCCTCGTTGGTAGTATACAATGCTCCATTTGAACCGCATTGGACCCATAAATTAACAAAGATATAGTAGGCGCATTTAGCACCTAATATACTCGAGACGCAGGGGGAGTTAACCATGACCTCCCGTGTTGGGATGTTGACCTCTCGAATCGATGACCACGGAAGTGACCTGTTTATATCCGGTGAGTCCTGGCTTTGGAGTGTTCTTGATGTGCTTGTGCTGACCTCATTTTGTATGTAAATATGTTGTCCGCTGACGTCGTGTGTTATTTAGTTGTTTTTAAATGGAGGAAAGCACCATCCGGTGTTCCTTTCCTCTGTATTATCTCTCCTCATTAGGACTGGACCTTTCTTCTTCCTCAATGGTACTGGTGCTCTCTCCTCATTAGGATCGTTCTTTAACGTTTCATAACTGTCTTTCTTCTGTATTAGTGATACTAAGCATATATATATATATATATATATATATATATATATATATATATATATATATATATATATATATATGTCTATCTCCTATTCCCTCCTATATTTTCCCACCATTGCACACTTACTCATTCTCTCAAATTACGCCTATTATCTCTCCTTCCTTCCCCTAGACCTCTCTCTCACTCTTCTCTCTCTCTTTCTCCTATTCCCACTAAGATTTTCCTTCATTGTAACACCTACTCATTCTCGCCTTCTAGCCTATCATCTCCCCTTCCTTCACCTAGACTTCTCTCTCTCTATCTACAACCATTCCAGCCTCCCACCTCTCTCTATCCCTCTCCTAGCGTTCCACCCTCTCTCGTATTTGTAGCTTTTCTCCAGTTATGCCTATCATTTCGCCTTCCTTCTCCTAGACTTCTCTCTCCCTCTCTCATATCCCCTTTAGAATTCCCGCTTACCATTCACCCTCCCTTTCCCTCTCCAACTCTCTCTCCTTGCTCTCTCCTACTTTCTCTCTCCGATTCCCTCCTAGACTGCCCTCCATTGTAACACTTACCCATCCTCCTCTTTTAAGCCCGTTATCTCCCTTCCTTCTCCTATACTTCTCTCTCTCTCTCCTAGACTTCTCTCCTACCGTTCCATCCTCCCTCCTCTCTCTCTCTCTCTCTCCTAACGTTCCGCCCTCCATAGTAGTTTTAGCTTCCCTCCTAGACTTCCCTCCATTGTAACACTTACCCATCCTCCTCTTTTAAGCCCCTTATCTCCCTTCCTTCTCCTATACTTCTCTCTCTCTCCTAGACTTCTCTCCTACCGTTCCATCCTCCCTCCTCTCTCTCTCTCTCTCTCTCTCTCTCTCTCTCTCTCTCTCTCCTAACGTTCCGCCCTCCATAGTAGTTTTAGCTTCCCTCATAGACTTCCCTCCATTGTAACACTTACTCAATCTCGCCATTTACCCGTAGAATCTCCTTTCCTTTCCTATACATCTTTCTCTCTCTTTCTCTCTCTCTCTCTCTCTCTCTCTCTCCTGTTTCCTCATAGACTTCCCTCCATTGTAAAACTTACTCATTCTCGCCTTTTAAGCCTATCCATCTCCCCTTTCTTCTTCTAGACTTCTCTCTCTCTCCTAGACTTCTCTCCTACCATTTCATCCTCCCTCCCTCTCTCCCTCTCTCTCTCTCTATCTCTCTCTCTCTCTCTCTCTCTCCTAACGTTCCGCCCTCCATCGTAATTTTAGTTTCCCTCATAGATATGGCTGGCTAAAGAAATCCGACTCGTACATGAGCGTTGACTAATAGTACAAGCATGGCGTATAAGGCGATATGCGACACGTATATGCTGAAATATAGCCTGGCACCGTTTAAATTTCTTTGGGCATAATGGACACTGATGTTCACCCGAAGATTTTTTCATTATAAGAAATCATCTATCAAATAACCTTTTGGCGCCAATTCTTAATATACCTAGTTTTAAACACTAACAAAAAGATTTAAAATATCTACTTTTTAAGCTTTAGAGTGTGTTTCCAAAGATTGCGGCCTGCAGCTATGTCGTCCCAGGCTGCAGGGTTTATGTTCAGAGTATTCACATTTACACACGTCTATAAATCGAAGTTTTGGGTGCCCCCTAGTTCTTTTGTCATCTACTAGTTGTACATAAAGTATACAATTTGGTATACGGCCATCTTGCCTACGGTGTAGGTGGCCAAGCTTGGGTAAACTACATTGTTTGAGTAGCGTGTAAATGTTTGGGAGGTGTCTGTGTGCGTGAGGACCTCCGCGTTTGTCACTTTGTCCATACGCCACAATACATGATTGACAACATTATGCGATGTCTCCTCAGAATAATGCATATCAAATGGCATGATAAAATAACCAACTTAACTGTCCTGCAACGTGCTAAGACCCCAACAATCATATCGATGCTCAGATGTCGAAGACTAACATGACTGGGGCATGTCCAACGAATGAGAGAAAAGCGCACCCCCAGGCAAATACTATATGGTGAACTAACACATGGAAAAAGACAAATCGGCAGTACTAAACTACAATATAGAGATATTTGTAAATCATCTCTGAATGACTTCTCTATATGTGAAAATGACTGGGAACATCTGGCAAGTGATCGCACATCATGGAGAGCATGTATAAGGAATGGTATAACATCATTTGAGAGTGTGGCAAAACTTAGAAGAGAAAAGACTCACGAAAAAGGATGGAAAACCGTGTGGATCAGCGAGCCTGACTTCTTCATTATGTGGTCGTGTGTGTTTGTCAAACATTGGTAGAATTAGCTACGAGAGAAGCTGTTCGATAAAAACAAAATCGAAAAAAAGTACACAATAGCCTCTAATAGACCGTCCGACAAGACGAAAAGGGTCATATACAATACATGATTAGTTATTTAGTATTTAGTTAACCTTGAAGACTTAGTTTGGTATTGAACGAATCATGTATCGTCAAGTATCAGGCAACACCCCATGTCAATAAAAAGTTATCTACCCCAGCCACAAATTTGATAACCTCTGATTATTTATAAGAAAAATTATCACAATGGATCGCTTTCTAATTTAGTTTTTGGATGGAAATTGCACTCTATTAAAACATAGAAGATTTAGTCTGCGGTTGAACGGAACGGGCCTCGCTAAGAAGTAGGTAAAACCCTGAAGGTGACAACATAACCGCAGATTTGATAACCGCTGGTGTGCCGGCTGTGTGGGAACCACTGATTCAACCTGCAGCAGCGCTAGAATCAACAACACCAACACGCTGCGCCTACACTGCGACTGAGTCGTTCTGCAATCTCTAGTTGGCAATGAGTAACTTACCCAAATAAGCGGTGGGTATTTATTTATTTAATAAAGTTGTTAATGTTAGGATTTTAGTAAACCATTGTAGTACTTCTGTACTTATTAATTTAATAATTAAGATTGTCGCAATGCGGCATTTTCGTTTTGTTGATTCTAGCTCTGACAAAATCATGAAAATGATAGCTTCTTGATTTCTTGGCTTCTTCATAACTGATAACTCATAATTGATGATTATTGACCAAATAGTAAACCTAAATAAGTGAATATTATAGACTCCACACTGACTTCACTTCAGCCGATGTATGTTGTATTACTCCGTGTTGTATGTGTATGTAAATGAATGTTGCATTTGTATATACTTATGAGGCGATGCATAACATAATATATTATATATGAATTATTGAATTTGCCAAATTGTCAATATTATTATATACTCCTTAAATGCGTAGACTACTAAGAAGAAAGTAGAAAGCAAGGGTTTATATATTATTATATACACCAGTCAGTGGGACCGTCATCATCAAGCTTAACTTACAAACTATCTTCTGTATACTTTTAATATATTATTATAATAATTCTAATTGGCGATGGCACGGGAAACGGTCAACAACAACAATTACGGCATTACGGTGTGGATAGAAGGTTGTGGAAGGACATGATCGTCTGCGCCAACCGGCATGGCACATGATGTTGGTGAATAATTATAAGTTAATATTTCAATTATATTGTAATTGTATTTTATGTTTGCGCTAGTTCTTGACTTTCATATTTATTATTAGTTAAAGTGTAAACAGTTTTGACTCAAAATGTCAATAGTGCACATAATTATATTCTGATTCATTTGTATAAGTTCAAATATCAAAGTTGAAGGAATAGACCTGGAGACAGTTCAGAACTATAACTACCTTGGACATACTATAACCAGTGATGGAAAATGTACAACTGAAATAAACAAAAGAATAGGAATGGCAAAAAGTAATTTTAATGTCATGAAGAACATACTAACATCAAAACAAATAACACCAGAGCTAAAACTAAGAATAGCAAAATGTTACATCTTCTCAATATTCCTATATGGTGCAGAAACATGGACATTAGACAAGAAAACAGAACAGAAAATTGAAGCCTTTGAAATGTGGATATATAGAAGAATAGGTAGAATTGGATGGAGGGAAAAGAAAACAAACGATGAAATTTTAAAACAACTAAAAATGAAAAAAGAACTACTAAGCACAATTCAAACAAGACAAATGCTATTTTGGGCCATGTTAAAAGACATAACAGCCTACTAAAAGTAATATTGGAATGGAAAATACAAGGTAAAAGAGTCAGAGGCAGACTAAGACTAACATGGACGAGTAACATCAAAAGATGGACAAGTCAACCTATGTCAGCCTGCACCATCAAAGCAAGAGACAGAGTGGAATGGCGCTCCATGGTAGCCAACCTTCGATGCGGAGACGGCACTCAATGATGATTCATTTTGATTTTCAATAATTATATAAGTAGTTATGTATATGCCTATATATTTATATATATATATATATATAATGTAGTATAATAAATTAAGTTATTGAAAAAATAACATATCATTATTCAATCATCGTGATGACTATTCCAATTAATTAATGAAACATCATCACCAGCAGTAATCTTATTTTAAATTTGTTTATTATAAATTGAGTTAAGGTGATATCAAACATTATCAAAGAGAGATAAGAGTCTGATAAGACAGAAAATCGTGGTTTGATAAGTTGGTTTTATCTCTATAATTAATAATAAAAGGTTTAGTTTAGCTGCTTGAATTTTGTGCTAATTTTTCATGTTATAATATCTCAGAGGTACTTTTAGAAATACTGCATCTTCTTCTTCTTCTGCGATTATGGCGCATTCAGACTAGGACTCCGGACTTTCTTATGAAGTCAGCTGTCTGTTTAAGTGATTCGGTTGCCCCGTATAGTTTCTCATCCAGGGAGGTTGGTTTGGACCACGTTGCTCTTCTCAGGTCTGTGTACTGGGGGCAGTCCTGTAGAACATGTTTTGTTGTCATGTTGTCCAGTGTACGGTGGCATTGGCTGGTTGTACCTATTTTGAGTTTGTTGAACATGTGGTTTCTCATTCTGTACTGCATCTTAAAATGTTCTAGAAATACTGCATTTTAAAATGTTCTAGAAATACTGCATCTTAAAATGTTCTAGAAATACTGCATTTTAAAATGTTCTAGAAATACTGCATTTTAAAATGTTCTTGAAATACTGCATTTTAAAATGTTCTTGAAATACTGCATTTTAAAATGTTCTAGAAATACTGCATTTTAAAATGTTCTAGAAATACTGCATTTTAAAATGTTCTAGAAATACTGCATTTTAAAATGTTCTAGAAATACTGCATTTTAAAATGTTCTTGAAATACTGCATTTTAAAATGTTCTAGAAATACTGCATTTTAAAATGTTCTAGAAATATTGCATTTTAAAATGTTCTAGAAATACTGCATTTTAAAATGTTCTAGAAATATTGCATTTTAAAATGCTCTAGAAATACTGCATTTTAAAATGTTCCAGAAATATTACATTTTAGAATGTTCTAGAAATACTGCATTTTAAAATGTTCTAGAAATACTGCATTTTAAAATGTTGTAGAAATACTGCATTTTAAAATGTTCTTATGATTACATTTATTAAAAGCCTATCATTACGGTATGAACACTATGAGTATGAAGTGAATGTTCCGTTTCTAAATATTTGACTTCAATACTAAAACGTAAAATCACATCTATTTAAATAAATAAAAAATGTTTATTTAATTATATTAGGGAGCTGCGCTAGCTCAGTGGTTAGTGAACTGGACTATAAAGGACAAGAGGTAGGGTTCGATCCCAACCGACGGCTTCCGGTTCACCCTGCCTTAAATGGGTACTGGATTTTTTCTGGGAAAGGAAAGCGGCACGGGCGTAATACTGACCACATTACTTCAAAATTCATGTGCTGAAAATCTGTAAAATTATAGTCACTAACACCATATTCCCTATACGCCACTTGGCTTGATGGGGGCTCTTTACTTTTTTTACTTATTTAATTGTTTTTATTTTTGTTAATTTTCATTAAGAAATGTATTGATGTAAGATTATAAAGAAAAATGAAAAAAATAGAAAACAATGGTATTTTAGAAGCTTTACGTGATTAGTGGACGACACAGATTAAACGACGTTTCGGCCCATTAGGCCTTCAGCAGGAACACACAAAAAACACACACACACGGATATGTAAGTAAAACTAATAAATAAACATCCAAAACAAAAATAATCGAAATATGTTAAAGAAAATAAAAATGTAAAAATGTCTTCCCTGTGTGTCAGGCCGAGGTCAAAATGAAAAGGAAATGGTAACCTGGGTGTGGCTGTCGTGTGCCTGGGTGTGGCTGTCGTGTGCCTGGGTGTGGCTGTCGTGTGCCTGGGTGTGGCTGTCGTGTGCCTGGGTGTGGCTGTCGTGTGCCTGGGTGTGGCTGTCGTGTGCCTGGGTGTGGCTGTCGTGTGCCTGGGTGTGGCTGTTGTGTGCCTGAGTGTGGCTGTTGTGTGCCTGGGTGTGGCTGTCGTGTGCCTGGGTGTGGCTGTCGTGTGCCTGGGTGTGGCTGTCGTGTGCCTGGGTGTGGCTGTCGTGTGCCTGGGTGTGGCTGTCGTGTGCCTGGGTGTGGCTGTCGTGTGCCTGGGTGTGGCTGTCGTGTGCCTGAGTGTGGCTGTCGTGTGCCTGGGTGTGGCTGTCGTGTGCCTGGGTGTGGCTGTCGTGTGCCTGGTGTGGCTGTCGTGTGCCTGGGTGTGGCTGTCATGTGCCTGAGTGTGGCTGTCGTGTGCCTGGGTGTGGCTGTCGTGTGCCTGGGTGTGGCTGTCGTGTGCCTGGGTGTGGCTGTCGTGTGCCTGGGTGTGGCTGTCGTGTGCCTGGGTGTGGCTGTCGTGTGCCTGGGTGTGGCTGTCGTGTGCCTGGGTGTGGCTGTCGTGTGCCTGGGTGTGGCTGTCGTGTGCCTGGGTGTGGCTGTCGTGTGCCTGAGTGTGGCTGTCGTGTGCCTGGGTGTGGCTGTCGTGTGCCTGAGTGTGGCTGTCGTGTGGCTGTCGTGTGCCTGAGTGTGGCTGTCGTGTGCCTGAGTGTGGCTGTCGTGAATGTGCAGAAATGTGCGCAAATGCACATGTAAGATTATATATTGTTTGTTTGTTTGTTTGTTTCAGGTGCCATTTATCAGAACTGTTGAGGCTTCATACTATGAAGAAACTGAGCCAAAACTTGACACCTACTTGAATTCTCAATATTTTTAAAGGAATATTGATCTACGAGTTAACTTAACCCAAATTGGTCACATACATAAATTGTGAATTTAGCTTAAAACCTCAAAATGGCTCGACAGCTGACAACATCAGTATCTGATGCTGTGCTTACATGGTCTGTGTTGTACTTCATTTATCACATTTTCTGGGTTAACTTTTTTGCCTGCATTGGCTTGGGGATTCAAGGAACCGCTGCAGCTCTCGGTGTTGTCAGGTTCGGTCAGGGTCGGCCAAAGAGTCAAATTTATGACTATCACCAAATGATGTCCTGGCTGGCACAGGTTGGTATCTGTGTATTTATTGTGAAGTATTACTTTATGATGTCCTGCTGACACAAGTCAGTGTCTTTGTGTTAATTAATGTATTACATTATGTTCTGCTGATACAAGTCAGTATCTTTGTGTTAATTAAGTATTGCTTTATGATGTCCTGCTGACACAAGTCAGTGTCTTTGTGTTAATTAAGTATTACTTTATGATGTCCTGCTGACACAAGTCAGTGTCTTTGTGTTAATTAAGTATTACTTTATGATGTCCTGCTGACACAAGTTAGTGTCTTTGTGTTAATTAAGTATTACTTTATGATGTCCTGCTGACACAAGTCAGTGTCTTTGTGTTAATTAAGTATTACTTTATGATGTCCTGCTGACACAAGTCAGTGTCTTTGTGTTAATTAAGTATTACTTTATGTCATGCTGACACAAGTCAGTGTCTTTGTGTTAATTAAGTATCACTTTATGTTCTGCTAACACAAGTCAGTGTCTTTGTGTTAATTAAGTATCACTTTATGATGTCCTGCTGACACAAGTCAATGTCTTTGTGTTAATTAAGTATCACTTTATGTTCTGCTAACACAAGTCAGTGTCTTTGTGTTAATTAAGTATTACTTTATGTTCTGCTAACACAAGTCAGTGTCTTTGTGTTAATTAAGTATTACTTATATCCTGCTGACATCCTCCTCTTTTTGTTTATGCATTGTCTCATTTAGATTCTCATGGCATTCTCTCCATTATATCTGTTGTTTATGTATTTAGTTCAGGATCAACTATATGCTTATTCTTCTATGAAATAACATGTTTTTATATTGTCACTTTTGGCTTACTCCAGCTAGCTTCTTTACACATCTCACTTATGTGATGATTAATGTTTTGTTTGTGATTTATAATAAGTAGGGACTGCAATAGCTCGCTGGTTAGTGAACTGGCCTACTAAGGACAAGAGGTTGGGTTCGATCCTGATCAATGGCTCCAATCTTAAATGGGTACCTGATTTTTTTTCTGAGAACGAAAGCGCCATGGGCATAATACTGACCACATTACTCAAAAAATAATGTGTCGAATGTCTATAAGACTTATGCCACTGTCACCAGATTTCTTATATGCAAACAGGTGGCATGGCGGGGCTCTTTTATTTTTTTCTTTCTTTTGTCATGAGTGACCTGGTTTAATACAGGTAACATCTATCTATCTATTGACCTTTTGAGTCGTTGTTGGCCCATAGGGCATAGACTCAGTTTGAAATTTTCCTTCTAGTATCAATCCTTGCACAGATCTTTTATCAGATCTCGTCATTTGTCTCTGTCCTGTGCAAGCATCTTGATGTAATTGAGGGAATTGATTCCTGCTGCCTTTGCCTCCCTGATCAATGTTCTTGTCAGCATTTCTCTGGGTTGGTCTCTTTTACAGGTAACTTAGGATAGGGTTGAAATTGTTTTGTATAAGATATTTCTTTGTGCTAATAAGCACTCTTTTGTGTTATTGAAGCATGATTTGACAGTACATTTTTAATTTTTAACTTCAGGTTGTAGGTATTCCGTTGCTCGCCGTGGGATTCTGCCACAAAGACATGCCAATTATGATGAATCTTAACTTAATGATCATGGCAGCAACGCTGATCTGCTCCAATTTTCTAGCACCTGGCATGCGACAGCTGGCCACTGAAAGTTGTTCTGGATTTGGCATGTTAACTATCATCTTAGTGTCATTGCGTTCCTGGAATGTTTATGCTGTTTTGGCTACTGCTGTGTATATTGCATCCAGCAAAGTTATTGGATCAGAAGGCAAAATGGGAATTTTGTTTAGAGTGGACATTCTTCATGTTGGACTTGCTGTTGGTAATGTTCTATACACTTGGGGTTTGATGGAAGAGTAAATATGTTTTATTGGTAAATTACCAGACTCTAGTCTTTGTATATTTTTAGTATAGATTACTACGCAATATCATAAAGGAAGTCATGGCGCAATACACAGACGTGTAATTACGCAGATGTGGAAATGTGCAGAAGAGTTCTTTGTTGCTGATATTTTAGTTGTCATACTGATTTGTTTTTTCTATACATGTAATCCGTACATTATTTTTCCTGTGGTACATTCGAGTTAGAAGAAACTAGAACTTAATATTTAAGAAACTAGAACTTAATATTCAAGAAACTAGAACTTAAAATTCAAGAAACTAGAACTTAAAATTCAAGAAACTAGAACTTAATATTCAAGAAACTAGAACTTAATATTCAAGAAACTAGAACTTAATAAAGTTGAACGCATTCGAAAATAAATGTCTAAGGAAAATACTTGGTATAGAATGGAACGAATTCAAAACAAACGAGGAAATTAGAGAAATCGCCAATCAACCACTAATATCTTCAGTAATAAAGAAAAGACGATGGTCATACGTTGGACATGTGATGAGAAGAGATAATAATCGAATAGCAAAGCAAGCCCTCATATGGGAAACAACAGGTAAAAGAAAAAGAGGAAGACCCAGGGAGACACTGAGAAGAACATTGATGAGAGAGGCAAGGGCAGCAGGAATCGGCTCCCTCAATGAGATAGAACTGCTTGCACAGAACAGAGACAGATGGCGAGATTTGATAAAATATCTTTAAAAGAAAACTGCTAGAACAAAAATTCATATAGGAGAAGGTGTATCTTGGTCTACGCCCTATGGGCCGGTTACGGCTCGAAAGGTCAATAGATAGATAGATAGATAGAGATAGATAGATAGATAGATAGAACTTAATATTCAAGAAACTAGAACTTAATATTCAAGAAACTAGAACTTAATATTCAAGAAACTAGAACTTAATATTCAAGAAACTAGAACTTAATATTCAAGAAACTAGAACTTAATATTCAAGAAACTAGAACTTAAAATTCAAGAAACTAGAACTTAAAATTCAAGAAACTAGAACTTAATATTCTTTTGAACTGGCTATGAAAGAGGAACTGGGTGATTTTGAGGTAAAGTCTTTAACTTCTTGACAAAAATGTCCACGTTCGAACGCTGCTGCAGGGGGTGAGAAGTTTTCACATGGAATCCATGATTTCTCCATGGCCTTACCATCCCCTCGTCTGTGAGTTGTGAGAAGTTAATGGAATCCATGATTTCTCCATGGCTTTACCATCCCTCGTCTGTGAGTTGTCAGAAGTTAATTTTGCTTAATGAGGAAGAAAAAAAATCAATTTTCCAAAAATTTTTTTTTTTCCCTATGTAACCAGGGAAGTTTCTTCAGTTGTCGACAGACATCAAACATCCCTTTGTGACTTAGGAAACACAGTGAATAACACTATCAGGTAGCTGAACATATAGACAGATTTATGGTGAAAGTGCCGATAGACATTGTAATATGCCCTGTCCATGTGGTAAAACTCGGGTCATAAACCAATCTGAGCCAGAAATTTCAAGTTCCTGTGTTTTGCCTAGTGTGGTACATGGCTGTGTGTCAAAAGTTCAGAGAAGATACTATTTTTTTGAGTACCTTGTTGCATTTAAGTTGTAGTAATTTTTACTAAAACAAATGGTTTCCAGTTGTTTCCAAAACGGAGGAATTATTTTTCTCCGGCTTGGTATATAGCAGTTGATCAGAGGTTTAACAAACTGCTATCGTAAAAACGATGTTGTTAATGAAACGTAGACCTGATACAGAATGTGTAAATTAGCTGAGGAAATTAGAGAAATCACCAATCAACCACTAATATCTTCAGTAATAAAGAAAAGACGATGGTCATATGTTGGACATGTGATGAGAAGAGATAATAACTGAATAGCGAAGCAGGCCCTCATATGAGAAACAACAGGTAAGAGAAAAAGAGGAAGACCCAGGGAGACACTGAGAAGAACATTGATGAGAGAGGCAAGAGCAGCAGGAATCGGCTCCCTCAATGAGATAGAACTGCTTGCACAGAACAGAGACAAATGGCGAGATTTGATAAAATATCTTTAAAAGAAAACTGCTAGAACAAAAATCCAGATATGAGAAGGTGTATCTTGGTCTACGCCCTATGGGCTGGCAACGGCTTGAAAGGTCAATAGATAGATAGAATTTTTACTATCATAATTAGGAGAGTTGCAGTTAGGTATCGTAATCTAGGGTTAATATTATTGTATGTTTATTTTTTAAATATTTATTTATGTTACTGTATTTGGTCTGTCTACTGATAAATACTTTATAAATTGAAACATATCTGGCTTATATTCATTAAAATACATATTGAGACAACAAATGAAATGCTTTGGTCATCTGGAAAGAACATCAAAAGATTCTATATCATCATCATCAAGTACCGGGCCTGCTGGTATAGGTGATCATGTCTCTCCACAACTTTCGGTCTTGACAGTTATTTATCATTTCTGTTGTTGACCTTCTGCCAAGCCATTTTCTTAAGCTGTCTGGTATTTTTTCTCTTTGCTTTCCTCTATCTCTTCGTCTCTCAATTTTCCCAGTTGTTACAATATATTTCAGTTGTTCTCTTCTCATTACATGCCTAAAAAATGATGATTGTTTCCTCCTAATATTGGAAATTAGCTCTCTTTTTGCTTTGACCTCTTTCAGAACATTTTCATTACTCTTCTTAGCTGTCCCTGGTATTCTCAACATTCTTCTGTAAAACCACATTTCTACAGACTCCAGTGATTGTCTTGTCTGTTGTCCTACTGTCCATGATTCTCATCAATATGTTAAGACTGGCTCTATATAACATTTAAGAACTCTTTTTCTTGTTTCTATTGTCAAAAATGGATTGCATAGTATTTTCCTCATTTTTTGGAAAGCTGCTTTTGCCTGAGCCATTCTGCATCTCACCTCTTTTGTACATCTTCCATCTGAGATTAACAAAGTTCCCAAATATTTAAATTCATTTACCTGTTGTAATTTCTATATCATACAAAATGTATATTAAAAGATAAGATGGAAGATATGGTAGGCCTATAATAAGGGGATTAACAACATCCAAGAAACACTGCAACATCAGTTTACAATGGTTTCAGGTTGTAAGTATGGCTGGAATTACAACTTTGTATTTTCTTCCTCGACACCAGGAAGAAGAGGAAATGAGAAGAGAGAGAGATGCCCATATGCTGTAACATACGAATGTCATTATTTTTATCCATAACATAGTAAACAATTGTAATGTATGAAGCTTTATTTCCATCTCGTTGAATGTTTATTTTATCATAACCTCTTTATTTCCTTTGTGAATTATGTCTGCTTTGTGAATTGTTGTTTGCTTTGTGAATTATTATGTTTGCTTTGTGAATTGTTATGTTGGCTTTGTGAATTTTTGTGTTTGCTGTGTGAAATACATAATGTACAACTTGGGCAGTATTACTACAGACAGCATTATTACGTATAGTTTTTATTGTTATGTTTACGTTAGCATTGCCACATGCTATTTATGTGCTCAACCTCATTTCTATATATGCCGTAATTAACAGGTTCATTATATTAACATGGTTGGCTGAAACAATCTTCCTCGATTCCTCCTTGTTTGTAACTGCTTTATGTGAGATGGAGTTGTCATACGTCCATATTTTCTTTGCTTTTTCACTGATTATTGTGTTCAGGTTTTGATTTTTTTTTGAAGTTGACAAACAGTCTGGGTATATAGCCAGTACCATCATCATCAGGTGCCATGCTGGTTGGCATAGCCAATCACCTTTCTCCACATCATTCAGTCCTTCATGCATGTCATAATTTCAGTTGATGATCTTATATTATACCATTTGGCTAAGCTGTTCAATATTTTTTTCTTTTGGTTTTCCTCTACTCGTCTTTCCATCCTTTCTGCCTGATGTTATAGTAATATCAATGCCTTATTTTTGCATCACATGCCCAATAAATATAGATTGTCTCTTCTTTATGATTTTGATGATATCTCTGATTTCTCCATCTCGTCTTATACTTTCTTCATTTGTAATGTTTCTATCCATGGAATTTGTAGCATTCTTCTGATAAACCACATCTCAGCTGCCTCTAATGTTCTTTGTGTTGTCTTACTTATCGTCCATGTCTCGCTTCCATATAGTAGAACAGGTTCGATGTAGCACTTTAGGACATGTTTTCTAACATTAATTAACAATGATTTGTTACATAGGATGTTTTTCATTTGATGGAATTCTGTCTTTGCTTGTCCTATTCTGCTTCTAATTTCTGCAGTACATCTGCCATCTGGGGAGCCGCGATAGCTCATGGGTTAGTGAACTGGACTACCACGGACAAGGGGTAGGGTTCGATCCCAACCGATGGCTTCCATGTTCACCCAGCCTTAAATGGGTACCGGATTTTTTTCTGGTAAAGTAAAGCAGCACGGGCGTAATACCGACCACATTACCCCAAAAATCATGTGCTGAAGGTCTGTAAAATATAAGGTCACTAACACCATATTTCCCTTTACGCCACTAGGCGTGACCGGGGTACTTTACTTTTTTTACTTTACATCTGCCATCTTATGTTATTATTGATCCCAGGCACTTCATTCTACTTCATTCACCTGTTTCATGATTTTTCCTTGTAATTTTACACTATATTCTTGTGTCATTGTTTACTTTGATATTATCATAGTTTCTGTCTTTTTGATGTTGAGGGTAAGGCCTTATATAGCTTATCATCATCATCAAGTAGCAGGCCTGCTGGCATAGGTGATCATGTCTCTCCACAACTTTCGATCTCGGCAGCTATTTATCATTTCTGTTGTTGACCTTCTGCCAAGCCATTCTCTTATCTATCTATTAACCTTTCGAGCCGTAACCGGCCCATAGGGCGTAGACCAAGATACACCTTCTCCTATATGAATTTTTGTTCTAGCAGTTTTCTTTTAAAGATATTTTATCAAATCTCGCCATCTGTCTCTGTTCTGTGCAAGCAGTTCTATCTCATTGAGGGAGCCGATTCCTGCTGCTCTTGCCTCTCTCATCAATGTTCTTCTCAGTGTCTCCCTGGGTCTTCCTCTTTTTCTTTTACCTGTTGTTTCTCCATTCTCTTAAGCTGTCTGTTATTTTTTTCTCTTTGCTTCCCTCTATCTCTTCGTCCCTCAATTTTTCCAGTTGTTACTATATATTTCAGTTGTTCTCTTCTCATTACATGGCCAAAAAATGATGATTATTTCTTCCTAATATTGGAAATTAGCTCTCTTTTTGCTTTGACCTCTCTCAGAACATCTTCATTACTCTTCTTAGCTGTCCATGGTACTCTCAATATTCTTCTGTAAAACCACATTTTTACAGACTCCAGTGATTTTCTTGTCTGTTGTCCTATTGTCCATGATTCGCACCCATATGTTAAGATTGGCTCTACGTAACATTTAAGAACTCTTTTTCTTGTTTCTATTGTCAAAATGGATTGCATAGTATATTTTAAGATCCATAAGGGGCATGCCTGGAATAACAATTGGAGGTCATAACATAGGTAATGGTAACAACAAAGAAAAAGACATCACCTCAGTGCAAAATAAAGACATATAGGTCTGGGTTTGATTCATAGAACCTGCAGATTTTTTTTTCCAGACTAACAAGGCTCTGGGATTCACCCAGCTTCTAAAGATGTGTACCAGAAATTTTTTCTGGAAACTAAAGGCGGCCTGGTGTGATACCGAAAATATGCTATGGCCATGGCAAATAGGGTCACTAATGCCATATTTCCCAAAAATCTAGCAAGATAGGGGAGGAATTTTTACTTCCTTTTTTTTTAACTGTTTTTTTTTTTAAAAACTGGTTGTTGTCTTTTTTTTTCCCCTGACAAATCCATGTTTTCACAAAGACTGACCACTTAAAATTTGTGTTTACTCTGGTTATTGTCTTGTTTGACTCCTTTAGTCTGTATTTGTTACCTTTTATTACTTCCGACAACAAGATATACTCAATAAGTTGGTCATAGAAAACAATATGATTGCCTTGAGATGATCATTATGAATAGCATGTATCAGGCAAACAAATACTAAGAAGGAGGATCCAGGATTGATGGTTTGCAAATTCTGGATATCTCTCATGAAACACAGAGAGCTTCAGAGTAGTTGTCAGCAGAGGTATGCTTAAACAGAGACATGCTACAAGATAATGATGATGAGTCATTTATCATGTAATTTATCTTCTTTTTCTTTTCTTCCTCATTTGCCTTTCAGCATCAAGGGAAATATATTTTGCAGTCTTTTGCTCTTCTGTTTGCATCTGCTGCTGTATTGTTTCCTAGTGTTTCTAATGTTCCATTAATCCATCTTTTTTTTTTGTGGTCGACCCAGGGATCTGTTGTTCTCACAACGTTTATTGAAGGTTTGTTGTGCAGTGTTTTGATCTTTCTGTCTTGTCATGTGGCCAAACCATTTTATCTGTTGTTTCTTTATATATATTCTATAGCGGGGTTATACCTAGCTTTTTTTCTCAGTTCTTCATTTCTGATTTCTTTTATTTGTCTAACACATTTCATCTCAGTAGAAGTTATTTTACTTATTGTCTTTGCATCTAGGGTCCAGGACTGGCATTGGTAGCACAACGTTGGGATGAAATTGTATTGTAGAGTGCCTGTTTTGCCTTTAGAGTTATTTCCTTGTTGGATAAATAATTTATGATGTGATATATATGGGATTGTCTTCTTTTTTAATTTCACTCTCTATTCTACACACACTTGTTTCGGTTACTCTAGAACTTGTTTGGTTATTCTTCATTTTGTTATCCATTTCTGTGTTCATGCTTTCTGAAGAAGGCAACATGTAGGACAAAACATGATTTTGTTTTGTTCCTCTTTTGTAAAGCTGTCACCCTACTTTGTAGAAGTGTACATTACACCCCACCACCTGCTCCATATGAGTTATTGAGTTATTTGCGGGTCATCATCATTGCACTCCGAACATGTCCCTAGGTGCTCAGATCCCCTCCTCAGCAAGCCCCGTAGTGTCCAGTGACTGACGACTCCAGTTCTATGTTGGTTGATAAGTCTTCTTACACGGCCACTAAGTTTCTCATTTCTGGCTGTGCCCATCTTAACTGCCATTCAAGAACTGTCCCCATATGATATATATGTTAATATGGGTATACTCATTAAAGGTGATACATATTTTTTTTCAAAGCGTGGAGATGAAGAAACTGTACATTGAAATTTCACAGCTGTTTGTTTTTATCTAATCATAACATTTTAATATTAATCTTGGAAATGTTGCATCGTTTATGTTTATGGATGGAAATGTTACATCGTTTATGTTTATGGATGGAAATGTTACATCGTTTATGTTTATGGATGGAAATGTTACATCGTTTATGTTTATGGATGGAAATGTTACATAGTTTATGGATGGAAATGTCCGAAATCTAGTACAATCTGCTGATTCCCAAAAAAATAATGCTTTACGGAAGACATTTAAATTTGTAACACCACTCACATAAACAAAAACAAAAATTTGTTTATCTAAACTAAATATTTGTGAGCGATATTTTAGTGAAATAATGATCGCAACTAAAGCATCTACCAATGCCAGACCTGGACCCCAGATACACGAACAATAAGAAATATAACACCTGCTGAGATGAAATGTGTCAGACAAATGATAGGAAGCAGTCTGAGAGATAAGATCAGAAATGAAGAACTGAGAAAAAAGCTAGGAATAGCCCCGCCATAAAATATATAAAAAAAACAACAGATAAAATGGTTTGGCCACGTGACAAGGCAGAAAGATCAAAACACAACACAACGAGTCTTCAATAAACGTTGTGGGAATACCAGATCCAAGGTCGACCACAAAAAAGATGGATTGATGGAATATTAGAAGCACTAGGAAACAGAAGAGGCGAACAGAAAGGCAAAATACCGCAAATTATATCTCCCCTCGACGCTGGAAGGCAAATGAGGAAGGAAAGAAGAAGAAGAATTAAAGCAACAAAGATTGTCAAATTGGACAGTTTCATGGATGCAAATATTAAATTTCTAACCACAAAAGTTTTTTTGTTTTTTAGTTTCAGATACAGCTTCTTCCAATAACTTTCAATGTAAAATAGAAGGCATATATATATATGTTTTACATCCTGGAAAGGCACAAATGAACTAAAGTATCAGTGACAAACAGCTGCGAACAATGTAATCCACTTTTCCTTGGGAGATACGTTTACTTTGGCATACATTTGTAAAAAAATCTTTTATGAATTTGCAATATTCTGAAAATCTTTTATGAATTTGCAATATTCTAAATATCTTTTATGTATTTGCAATAATCTTTTATTTTACCATACAAGTTGAGTAATTCATTTATATGAATATTTCTTTTTTCATAATTTATAAATACAGTGTTGTATTTTCAATTATTTTTGCATTGAACATATGATGTGCATATTCTCCATACGTGCATGTTTTACTAAATTAGATTATTTTATTGATTAAAAAAAAAAAAGAATATATAATTTTTGCATCATTATCCTATTTGAACCTGATCTCCTTGGTTGTTGGTGCAGACGTCAAGCAAACCTTTATAACACAGAATCGCCAACAAATGCTGCTAAGAGAAAGCCAAACATATGGCTGGACTGACTGCCAGCGTATGAATAGATAACATCATAACACTTCCAGTAGCCACGGCGCCATGTGTTCTAATTTTAGACCATAAATTGAATGTAAACCAGGAAATAATTTCTGCATCTTGTTTCCCATGTCCATCTTGGGTAAACACACAGCTGTGTAGCAAAAGTTCAAAGAAAAATCTTATTTTCTGAACTCCATCTCTAACAAGTCTTCTTCTTCTTCTACCTTTTTAGCTCCCAGTGGAGCATAGGTCTTCAACAAAAACTTTCCAAGTCGTTCTGTTTTTTGCCATTCTTTTAAGATCATTCCATGTCTTCCCCATCATCTTCATCTCTGCTTCTATCTATCTTCTCCAAGAATTCCTTGGTCTTCCTCTTTGTCTTTTCCCCTGGAGATTCCAAAAAAGGGCCTGTTGTATAATACTCTCAGATGGCTGCCACAGTGTGTTTCCTATCCAGCGCCATCGTCTTCGCTGTATCTCTTTATCCACTGATATTTGACTGGTACATTTCCATAATTCTATGTTAGTGATTTTGTCCTGCCATTTCCATCCTTTTATTCTGTGGAAGCATCCATTAATGAAAGTCTGTATCTTCGTGATTGTCAATTTTGTTGTTCTCCATGTTTCACAGCCATATGATAGGACCGCCTTAACATTTGAGTTGAAAATTTTTATTTTTGTATTTAACCTAATTTCTTTGGATTTCCAAATGTTTCCCAGTGCAATGAAAGCTCCTCTTGCTTTTGATATCCTTATTTTGGTATCATTTTCTGTCCTAGCTGTTGTGATCTCTCATCAAGTATGCTCATTTTATCCTACATCTGTTGATGACTGTGTGATAGGAGAGCTATGTCATCAGCAAAGTCTAAATCATCAAGTTGTTTGGTCAGTGACCACTGGATTCCATTTCTGTTGTTTTGAGTTATTTTCATAATCCAATCTATGGCCAGTACAAAGAGAAATGGGGACAGAAGGCATCCTTGCCTTACTCCTGTTCTTATTTCAAATGCTTCTGTAAGTTGTCCTTCATGCACCACACTACATTTCGTTCCTTCATACATTGTTTTTATCAGGTTAATAACTTCTAACAAGTAAGTGGTAGTAATTTTTGCTATGGTCTCATAAAAACGTAGCTCACGGATAGGTCTCATAATCTAGGGTTAAGAAAATTGTAAATTTAGTTTTTCAAATCTAGCAAGACTGCTACCAACTAGGCCTGGTTAAAGCTATGTGCTTTTATCAAACAGTTACGCTGAAATAACAAGATCACGCCAGAGGGATGCTGTGAGCTTTGTCCTCATGGATAGATCTACATTTTTGTAACAAACCAGATTTAAATATTGCAAATTGTTATTTCTTCAAAATTTTGTTTTTCTAAAATATGGTGAACAAAAGTTTTAATCACGGAACAAGCCTTCACATCTAAAATAGATGTTCTTGATAACATCTGGAGAAGACCACAAACTATGTACAAATGACAGATCTGCACACATAATAAGAATGCTCCAGTCAACATCTGGTGAACATTGCAACCTTTGTTCTAATGACAGATCTGCACATCAAATAAGAATGCTCCAGACAACATCTGGAGAACATTGCAACCTCTGTTCTAATGACAGATCTGCACACATAATAAGAATGCTCCAGACAACATCTGGAGAACATTGCAACCTTTGTTCTAATGACAGATCTGCACATCTAATAAGAATACTCCAGACAACATCTGGAGAACATTGCAACCTTTGTTCTAATGACAGATCTGCACATCTAATAAGAATGCTCCAGACAACATCTGGAGAACATTGCAACCTTTGTTCTAATGACAGATCTGCACACATAATAAGAATGCTCCAGACAACATCTGGAGAACATTGCAACCACTGTTCTAATGACAGATCTGCACATCTAATAAGAATGCTACTTACCAGATCTGCGGAAGATTGCAAGCTTTGTTTTCACAACAAGCCTGCACATTTAGCAAGACTGTTGGCAGTCAGACCTTGTAAACACTTATGGTGACAAACCTGCACATTTAGCAAGACTGTTGGCAGTCAGACTTTGTAAACACTTATGGTGACAAACCTGCACATTTAGAAAGAATGTTGGCAGTCAGACCTTGTAAACACTTATGGTGACCAAGCCTACACATTTAGCAAGACTGTTGGCAGTCAGACCTTGTAAACACTTATGTTGACCAAGCCTACACATTTAGCAAGACTGTTGGCAGTCAGACCTTGTAAACACTTATGGTGACCAAGCCTACACATTTAGCAAGACTTTTGGCAGTCAGACCTTGTAAACACTTATGGTGACAAACCTGCACATTTAGCAAGACTGTTGGCAGTTAGACCTTGTAAAGACCTATGGTGACAAGCCTACATATTTAGCAAGACTGTTGGCAGTCAGACCTTGTAAACACTTATGTTGACCAAGCCTACACATTTAGCAAGACTGTTGGCTGTCAGACCTTGTAAACACTTATGTTGACCAAGCCTACACATTTAGCAAGACTGTTGGCTGTCAGACCTTGTGAACACTTATGTTGACCAAGCCTACACATTTAGCAAGACTGTTGGCTGTCAGACCTTGTAAACACTTATGTTGATCAAGCCCATACATTTAGAAAGACTGTTGGCAGTCAGACCTTGTAAAGACTTATGGTGACAAGCCTACACATTTAGCAAGACTGTTGGCAGTCAGACCTTGTAAAGACTTATGGTGACCAAGCCTGCATATTTAGCAAGACTGTTGGCAGTCAGACCTTGTAAACACTTATGAGCTCTAGTGACAAGCCTACAAATCTAGCGAAAATACTGGTAAAAATTGTGAGCTTTGTCAAGCAGGTCTAACAATTCCACAGCAAATCATTTCAGGGGAAGAGGTATGTTTACACTAAAAAAAAATCACAAATAATCAACAACAGAAAATTAACATAGAACAATAGACAGCCAAAAGCAGAATTGACCCACTCCTTGACACAACGCCTTACCACTTTTTTTCTGAGTGTTGTAAACATCTATCGCTTTGGAAGTTTCCCTCCATAATAATATATATTTATTATTGTCTTCTAACAGTACAACATGAATACCAAAAGAATAAATCCACTATTGTACAGTCATTATTTCCATTTTAATTACTGATATCTATATCAAATTTTTTGTAATTGTATACAAACAGCATTATTTGGGGACTCCACAAGGTGTGTAAGTTTGTGTATGTGGCCAAGGAAATGAAGATGTGGAAGATTTAATGTAGATTGGTAGTGTTGTAGTACTTTTGTTGTAACTTCTGTTTTTTTTGTTTTTTTTTTTATTTTGTTTCTTCAGAGATAAACATTTTTTTTATTTACACCCAAATCAAATGTCACAAACCAGAGAATGTGCCAGAGATCTTTGTTGATTCCACATAGATTGTCATGGAAGGTGATTCCGCATAGATTGTCATGGAAGGTGATTCCACATAGATTGTCATGGAAGGTAATTCCACATAGATTGTCATGGAAGGTGATTCCGCATAGATTGTCATGGAAGGTGATTCCGCATAGATTGTCATGGAAGGTAATTCCACATAGATTGTCATGGAAGGTGATTCCACATAGATTGTCATGGAAGGTGATTCCACATAGATTGTCATGGAGGGTGATTTCACATAGATTGTCATGGAAGGTGATTCTGCATAGATTGTCATGGAAGGTGATTCCACATAGATTGTCATGGAGGGTGATTTCACATAGATTGTCATGGAAGGTGATTCTGCATAGATTGTCATGGAAGGTGATTCCGCATAGATTGTCATGGAAGGTGATTCCACATAGATTGTCATGGAAGGTGATTCCACATAGATTGTCATGGAAGGTGATTCCACATAGATTGTCATGGAAGGTGATTCCACATAGATTGTCATGGAGGGTGATTTCACATAGATTGTCATGGAAGGTGATTCTGCATAGATTGTCATGGAAGGTGATTCCGCATAGATTGTCATGGAAGGTGATTCTGCATAGATTGTCATGGAAGGTGATTCCGCATAGATTGTCATGGAAGGTGATTCCACATAGATTGTCATGGAAGGTGATTCCGCATAGATTGTCATGGAAGGTGATTCCGCATAGATTGTCATGGAAGGTAATTCCACATAGATTGTCATGGAAGGTGATTCCACATAGATTGTCATGGAAGGTGATTCCACATAGATTGTCATGGAGGGTGATTTCACATAGATTGTCATGGAAGGTGATTCTGCATAGATTGTCATGGAAGGTGATTCCACATAGATTGTCATGGAGGGTGATTTCACATAGATTGTCATGGAAGGTGATTCTGCATAGATTGTCATGGAAGGTGATTCCGCATAGATTGTCATGGAAGGTGATTCCACATAGATTGTCATGGAAGGTGATTCCACATAGATTGTCATGGAAGGTGATTCCACATAGATTGTCATGGAAGGTGATTCCACATAGATTGTCATGGAGGGTGATTTCACATAGATTGTCATGGAAGGTGATTCTGCATAGATTGTCATGGAAGGTGATTCCGCATAGATTGTCATGGAAGGTGATTCTGCATAGATTGTCATGGAAGGTGATTCCGCATAGATTGTCATGGAAGGTGATTCCACATAGATTGTCATGGAAGGTGATTCCGCATAGATTGTCATGGAAGGTGATTCCACATAGATTGTCATGGAAGGTGATTCCGCATAGATTGTCAAGGAAGATGATTCCACATAGATTGTCATGGAAGGTGATCCCGCATAGATTGTCATGGAAAGTGATTCAACATAGATTGTCAAGGAAGATGATTCCACATAGATTGTCATGGAGGGTGATTCCACATAGATTGTCATGGAGGGTGATTCCACATAGATTGTCATGGAGGGTGATTCCACATAGATTGTCATGGAGGGTGATTCCACATAGATTGTCATGGAGGGTGATTCCACATAGATTGTCATGGAAGGTGATTCCACATAGATTGTCAAGGAAGATGATTCCACATAGATTGTCATGGAAGGTGATTCCGCATAGATTGTCAAGGAAGATTGTCTGGGCTGCCTTCCCTCTTCGACCCCTACTCACTTTTGGACAGATTGGATTTTCTTTTTCCAAGAGCAAAAATGAGCATTGGAGTATGGTCTTAATCAGCTCTGCTGTTTAGCCATCCTGGCGCATGCAAGAAACTGAGGGTCACTGACTGTTCTCAGATCATGTGCTGGACAGGCATTTTGTCGTCCAGTACTATCATCATCATGTACCATACCGGTTGGCATAGGCGATTATGTCCTTCCACAATATTCTATCTACAGTGCATTGTATCAGTTCTGTTGTTGACTGTTTTCCATGCCATGACACCAAGCTATCCAGTATTTTCTCTCTTTGTCGTCCGCGATCTCTCTTTCCTTTTATTTTGCCAGTTGTTGCCATGCATTCCAACTTTCCTCTTCTCATGATGTGCCTGAATAATGTTGATTGTTCCTTTCTGATGTTTTTAGGAGTTGCCTTCTTGTGTTGGCCTCAATATTATTTGGAATAATATATATTGAATAATAACAATATTGAGGACTGTTAAGAAGAGTAAAGAAAACGTTCTGAAAGGCCAAAACAAAGAGAGAGCTCATTTCCAATATTAGGAAGAAACAATCATCATTTTTTGGCCATGTAATGAGAAGAGAACAACTGGAATATATTGTAACAGCTGGGAAAATTGAAGGATGAAGAGAAAGAGGGAAGCAAAGAGAAAAGATACCAGACATCTTAAGAGAATGGCTTGGCAGAAGGTTAACAAAGAAATGATAAATAACTGTCGAGATTGAAAATTGTGGAGAGACATGATCACCTACGCCAGCAGGCCCGGTACTTGATGATGATGACAATATTATTGAATGTCTGGATGCTCCACAGACTGCAGAGATGCTGGGACCTATTTTAATGCAAGTGTGTCTCAATGCTCTAGCGCCCAGTTCTAAGCCAGAAGATCATGGTCAGCTCATGTTTTCTGAGCTTGTCTATACTGTCTTTGGAGAAATGAAACAAATTTATAGACAAAAACAGTATGTTTAAAACTTTATGTAATAGTTGAACGGCACAAATTAGAACAATGTTTCGGGCCAATAGGCCTTCAGCAAGAACAAACGTACAACAAACACACAAGTAAAAAAAAAAGTAAAGTACCCCCGTCACGCCAAGTGGCGTATAGGGAATATGGTGTTAGTGACCATAAATTTTACAGACCTTTGGCACATGATTTTTGGGGTAATGTGGTCGGTATTACGCCCGTACCACTTCACTTTCCCAGAAAAAAATCCGGTACCCATTAAAGGCTGGGTGAACCCGGAGACCATTGGTTGGGATCGAACCCTACCCCTTGTCCTGTGTAGCCCAGTTCACTGAGCTATTGCGGCTCCAACACACACACACAGATATGTATTTAAAACAAAAAGTAATAAATGATAACAATAACAATAATTTTGAAGTAGAATGAGAAATAAGAATAAAAGGTATTCCCTGCAAACTGTGCTGTAGAATACCTTTTATTCTTATTTTTATTCCTCAATCTAGTTCGAAACTATTATTCTTTGTTTTAAATACATATCTATGTGTGTGTGTTGTATGTTTGTTCCTGCTGAAGGCCTATTGAGCTGAAACGTTCTAATTTCTGTCATACAATTATTACATAAAGCTTTAAGTATACCATTTGTTCTATTTTTTTTTCCTATATTTTTTGTTTCATTTCTCCTTAAATTTAGCTTTACTACAGCTTCTTGATTCAGACAAATGAAATTTTTGGGGCATGTTAAAAGACACAACAGCCTACTAAAAGTAATAATGGAAGGAAAAATACAAGGTAAAAGAGGCAGACCAAGACTAACATGGACGAGTAACATCAAAAGATGGACAAGTCAATCTATGTCAGCCTGCACCATCAAAGCAAGAAACAGAGTAGAATGGCGATCCATGGTAGCCAACCTTCGTTGCGGAGAAGGCACACGATGATGATGACAGCTTCATATTTTTATGCATTTCTTAGCTTTGACCCTCCTTTACTGTCTTATCCTGGCTCATATTCCCCATTCACTTCTGCCCATTCTATTGTCATTGTTTGTTGCACATTCTATTTCTTTTAATTCTGTTTAATTATGTGACTTGTGGTAGGTGATTTTTTTAACAAGGAAGAAAATGTTTGAGGTATTGAGATTATTAAAAACACCTTATGCAGGGCGATTACTTTTTTTTACTTTATATAGAGTGATTACCTTTTTACTTTATGTAGTGATTACCTTTTTACTTTATACAAAGAAGATTACTTTTTTACTTCATACAGTGTTTACTTTTTTTTTACCTTATACAGTGATTACTTTTTTTTACTTCATACAGTGATTACTTTTTTACTTTATACAGTGATTACTTTTTTACTTTATACAAAGATTACTTTTTTACTTCATACAGTGTTTACTTTTTTTTTTACCTTATACAGTGATTACTTTTTTTTACTTCATACAGTGATTACTTTTTTACTTTATACAGTTATTACTTTTTTACTTTATACAAAGAAGATTACTTTTTTACTTCATATAGTGTTTACTTTTTTTTTACCTTATACAGTGATTACTTTTTTTTACTTCATATAGTGATTACTTTTTTACTTTATACAGTGATTACTTTTTTACTTTATACAAAGAAGATTACTTTTTTACTTTATACAGTGTTTACTTTTTTTAACCTTATACAGTGATTACTTTTTTTACTTCATACAGTGATTACTTTTTTTTACTTCATACAGTGATTACTTTTTTTTACCTTATACAGTGATTACTTTTTTTTACTTCATACAGTGATTACTTTTTTTTACCTTATACAGTGATTACTTTTTTTACCTTATACAGTGATTACTTTTTTACTTTATACAGTGATTACTTTTTTACCTTATACAGTGATTACTTTTTTACCTTATACAGTGATTACTTTTTTTTACCTTATACAGTGATTACTTTTTTTTTACCTTATACAGTGATTACTTTTTTACTTTATACAGTGATTACTTTTTTACTTTATACAGTGATTACTTTTTTACTTTATACAGTGATTACTTTTTTACTTTATACAGTGATTAGTTTTTTACTTTATACAGTGATTAGTTTTTTACTTTATACAATGATTACTTTTTTACTTTATACAGTGATTACTTTTTTACTTTATACAGTGATTACTTTTTTACTTTATACAGTGATTACTTTTTTACTTTATACAGTGATTACTTTTTTACTTTATACAGTGATTAATTTTTTTACTTTATACAAGGTGATTACTTTTTTAGACTAGGGTGACTACATTTTTAGATGTTGAGTCAGAGTCTTGTCAATGTGAAACAAAATTTGCCATTTCTGGAAAATGTACCCAAACAACTTTGGTTGGTGCTGAGTACACCAACCACTGAAGGTCCACTTGAGACAAGTGCTTTGATGTATTTGTTCTTTTCTTCGACCATATTATTCTGGGTAAAGGTAAAGTACAGTGATCCGCGATAGCTCAGTGGTTAGTGAACTGGACTGCAAAGGACAAGAGGTAAGGTTCGATCCCAACCGACGGCTTCCTAGTTCACCCAGCCTTAAATGGGTACCAGATTTTTTTTCTGGGAAAGTAAAGCGGCACGGGCGAAATACCAACCACATTGCCCCGAAAATCATGTGCCGAAGGTCTATAAAATTTATGGTCACTAACGCCATATTCCCTATACGCCACTAGGCGTGATGGGGGCTCTTTACTTGTTTTTTTAAAGGTAAAGTACGAGACTTGAATCGGTGTCTTAGCACGCGAGTCTTCACCCATATGTGCTCGGCCGCCTATACAGAAGTGTTTGGAGACTTCTAGACAGTGTCGCTTCAAACATCGAAACTCACGATGCGAGGCGGCATTCCTCACCTTCCCAGAGTACTACTCTGGTACCCAGCTCTTTATGCCAGCGGCTGGTTTGACAGTGGAAGTATTTTTTTCCCACGAGTACAAATCACACTTCTTTCAACGGGAATCGAACATAGGTTGTCCGAACGTCAGTTGCCCAGTCTAATGATTTCCCAAATAGGCTATCGAGGCTCCCATTATTATTATTCAGAGTATTATTCTGTAACACTAGCATTAAAAGACAGTGGTGTATTTTTCAGCAGATCTATAAAGTGTCCATGTTTCACAGCCATATGTTGCCATGGGAAAAATATAGACTCTCAATAACCTAAGTTTTGTTGCTATATCAGTTCCATGCCATTTGTGGTGTGGTTGTTTTGTTGTATTCACAGATATGTTCAACCTACTTCCTATCGCCTTGATAGTCTTTCCTTCCTTTTATCAGATAATTACTTGTTGCATAATCATGTTTAATGTAATGTACCTTATCCTTAATTCTGACAACTTTGCCTTTCCCTTAAGGGGATTCATTTTTAATAATTATGCAAATTATTGTAGTTGTGCCTAGTCATTTTAATTATTTTTATTTTGCGACTTTCTTGTCGTATTTTTGTAAATGCTTTAATGCATGAACGTTATAATGTACTTTAAACAAGTTCATTACAAAATATATGGTAAATTGAAATGTGTTAGTTGGTTTCTATTATCATGGGGTTGTGTTTCTTGTTTTCTATTACCATGGGGTTGTGTTTCTTGTTTTCTATTACCATGGGGTTGTGTTTCTTGTTTTCTATTATCATGGGGTTGTGTTTCTTGTTTTCTATTATCATGGGGTTGTGTTTCTTGTTTTCTATTACCATAGAGTTGTGTTTCTTGTTTTCTATTACCATGGGGTTGTGTTTCTTGTTTTCTATTACCATGGGGTTGTGTTTCTTGTTTTCTATTACCATAAAGTTGTGTTTCTTGTTTTCTATTACCATAAAGTTGTGTTTCTGGTTTTCTATTATCATAGAGTTGTGTTTCTGGTTTTCTATTACCATAAAGTTGTGTTTCTTGTTTTCTATTACCATAGAGTTGTGTTTCTGGTTTTCTATTATCATGGGGTCAGGGTTCTTGTTCTCTATTACCATAGTAATGAAGACACAGGACCACCAATAATGCAGAGTGAAGTGGAGGACGCAATTCAACACATGAAAAGAGGCAAATCTCCAGGTCCTGACAATATAACAATCGAAGAGATAAATACATTAGAAGAGTACAAGTCATAACAAAATTACTCAATGACATATATAACACTGGACACATACCCGAGGATCTACTAAAATCTATCTTTGTAGCCATACCGAAGAAGTCAGGCGCCGCTGATTGTGAAGACCATCGCACTATTAGTCTCATGAGCCATATGACTAAAATATTACTAAGAATAATCATGAGACGTGTAAGGAACAAAATAAAACCAGAAATAAGTGAGGAACAATGTGGATTTGTGGAAGGAAAGGGCACCAATAACGCAATATACATCTTAAGGACATTGATAGAAAGATCTATAGAGGTAAAGAAAGATCTATATATGTGCTTTATAGACTACACGAAAGCATTTGACAAAGTAAAGCATGTGGAAATAATCAATATGCTGGAGAAATTAAACATTGATGGCAAGGATCTGCGAATCATAAAAAATATGTACTGGCAACAAACAGCAGCTATACGAATTAACAACCAAACAGGACAATTCCAATATATAAAACAAGGAGTCAGACAAGGCTGTGTTCTGTCACCGGACTTGTTTTTACTTTACAGCGAATATATTATGAGATCAATAGTAGACAAAAAAGGAATTGAAGTCAACGGTCACAACACAAATAATTTGCGATGTGCGGATGACACAGTCTTAATAGCAGAGACAGAGAACGAACTACAAGAAATGATAGACATAATAGTAGAAGAAAGCAACAAGAAAGGTCTCAGTCTGAATAGTAAGAAAACAGAAGTAATGGTTATATCGAAGAAACAATCATCACCATCATGCAGCATAAAAATAAACGAGACAAATCTAAAACAAGTGCAACGTTTCAAATACTTGGGCACAATAATTACATCAGATGGGAGATGCACCACAGAAATAAAAAGCAGAATAGCTCAGGCCAAAATAGCATTTAAGAAAATGAAAAATATCCTACGCAACAAATCTATGTCAATAAAAATGAGAAAGAGAATTCATCAGTGCTATATAGAACCAATTCTGACCTATGGAAGCGAATCATGGACAGTAACCAAACAAATGAAAAGACGGTTAGAGGCCACAGAGATGGGATTTCTCAGAAGAATGTTGAAAGTTCCCTGGACAGATAAAAAGACCAATGAGGAAGTTCTCAAAGAGGCCAACACAAAAAGGGAGCTCTTAAAAAACATCAGAAAGAAACAATCAACATTTTTTGGGCACATCATGAGAAGAGGAAAGTTGGAATACTTGGTTACAACTGGCAAAATAAAAGGAAAGAGAGATCGCGGACGACAAAGAGAGAAAATACTGGATAGATTGGTGTCATGGCATGGAAAACAGTCAACAACAGAACTGATACGATGCACTGTAGATAGAAGATTGTGGATGGACATGATCGCCTACGCCAACCGGCAGGGTACATGATGATGATGATGATTACCATAGAGTTGTAATTCTTGTTCTCTATTACCGTGGGGTTGTGTTTCCTGTTCTCTATTACCATAGAGTTGTGTTTCTTGTTCTTTATTACCATGGGGTTGTGTTTCCTGTTCTCTATTACCATAGAGTTGTGTTTCTTGTTCTCTATTGCCATAAAGTTGTGTTTCTTGTTCTCTATTACCATGGGGTTGTGTTTCCTGTTCTCTATTACCATAGAGTTGTGTTTCTTGTTCTCTATTACCATAAAGTCGTGTTTCTTGTTCTCTATTACCATAAAGTTGTGTTTCCTGTTCTCTATTACCATAAAGTTGTGTTTCTTGTTCTCTATTACCATAGAGTTGTGTTTCTTGTTCTCTATTACCATAAAGTTGTGTTTCTTGTTCTCTATTACCATGGGGTTGTGTTTGTTGTTTTCTATAACCATGGGGTGGTGTTTGCTGTATTCTTCTTCTTTCCCTCCTTATTTGACTTTTCAGTGCTATGGAGAGATTTAGTTGATGGTCTTCTGCTCCTCTGTTGTCCAGCCTCTACTGCTGTTTTTTCCCTAGCCTAGTATTTCTAAGATTCCATCTTTTTTTTCTCATAAGTTTTTTGTTCTAGTGTTCTCACTGTGTTTGATGGTGGCTTAATGTTTTATATTTTGATCTTTCTGTTTTATCATGTGGTCAGGGGGAGCTTAAGCGCCTGCGACCTGCGGTCGCAATAGCAGGGCCGGCGCACCATCAGCTGGCCAAGACCTAGCAGATCTACCTCCTCGTGGTCTCCCCTGGTAACAGTCTGCGTCAAAACAGGCTGGCTAACAGAAGCTAGGATCGACGTGTTCCCTGTAGTGGTGGCTGTTACTGATTGAGGACCCAGTATTGCAGTACCTCTGGGCTGGACAAGTAGTTTCACAGCGTAGCCTGGGACACACGACCTCCAACCTCCAGTAAGAGCCGGGAATGTCAAGAAAGCCATTACGACCCGCCACATCTTATGAGTCAAAGGGCAAACAAGCCCGTATCAACTCGTGGTAATCCGTCAACAACAACAACAACAACATCATGTGGTCAAACTATTCTATCTGTTGTTTCTTTATGTATTCTATGGTGGCAATTATTCCTAGCTTTTTACAGAGTTCTTAATTTCTGGTCTTATCTCTCAGGCTGTTAATTATCACCTACATTACTCTTGATCCTTCCAGCATCGCTAGACATCACATGGGGTTTGTAGTGTTTTTTTGTCTTCCGTCTCTATTTCTGGGCAAGATGTTTGATCTTATCCAGTGAGTCTATGCCTAACTGCTTTGCTTCTCTTATAAGTGTTCTTTTTAGTGTTTTTTACTGGTCTTCATCTTTTTCTGTATCCTGATGTTTCCCATAGAAAAGCCTGATTTAAATTTTTTTTTTTTCACTTCTTAACATATATCCTAATTTTGATGAGATCAGTAGTTGCAAGCCATTTTATTTATCTCAATATTAGTCTTGAATTCATTCCATTGTACACAGAGTGGGCAAGAGAATACAAAAAGCAAATGCTGTCACATACCAGCTTTCACCATTGTTAAGACACCCAAACATTTCTATAGCAGCTAAACAACAAATGATAAATAGCATTTTCATACCAACTTTGCACTATGAAAGTCAAACATGGCCCCTTTAACAAACAACACAAGAAGAGATAGAATACCAAATGAAACCATAAGAAAAATGGTAGGAACAAAACCCTGCCAAGAATATATAGAACAACTCTAATGGTTGGGCCACCTGGTCAGAATGAATCCTTACCAATCACCATCAAGGGCGTTCTTCTCGAGAATGCATGGAAAAAGACCAAGAGGAAGACCTAGAACAAGATGGATAGATGCAGTGATAGAGACATGTAACAACAAAGGAAAATCACTAATTCAGACAGTTCGAGCAGCTCAAGAAGGACAAATGATATAACCACGACACCTTTTATTTATCAGTGAAAAGAGAAAAGAAGAAGAAGGAGTACATAGAGTATTCTTAGGCTTGTCTTCAAAAGCGATTAGTTTTTTCCTCAGTTTCTTTTATTGTTTTCCAGCTGTCACATGCGCAGGTAAGGGTTTGAGTTGAATATTCTAAGTTTAGTTTTCTTGCTTAGTATTTTTGATTTAACATATGGATGTGAATCATGGACAATAGGACAACAGACAAGGAAATCACTGGAGTCTGTAGAAATGTGGTTTTACAGAAGAATGTTGAGAATACCATAGACAGCTAAGAAGAGTAATGAAAACGTTCTGAAAGAGGCCAAATGAAAAAAGAGAGCTAATTTCCAATATTAGGAAGAAACAATCATCATTTTTCGGCCATGTAATGAGAAAAGAACAGCTGGAATATATTGTAACAACTGGGAAAATTGAGGGACGAAGAGATAGAGGGAAGCAAAAAGAAAAAAATTCCAGGCAATGTAAGAGAATGGCTTGGCAGAAGGTCAACAACAGAAATGATAAATAACTGTCGAGATTGAAATTGCATTCTTCTATCTCTTCGTCCCTCAATTTTTTTTTCAGTTGTTACAATCTATTCCAGCTGTTCTCTTCTCATTTCATGGCCAAAAAATGATTGTTTTTTCCTAATATTAGAAATTAGCTCTCTTTTTGCTTTGACCTCTCTCAGAACCTCTTCATTACTCTTCTTAGCTGTCCATGGTATTCTCAACATTCTTCTGTAAAACCACATTTCTACAGACTCCATGATTTTCTTGTCTGTTGTCCTATTGTCGATGATTCACATCCATATGTTAAGACTGGCTCTACATAACATTTAAGAACTCTTTTTCTTGTTTCTATTGTCAAAAATGGATTGCATAGTATCTTCCTCATTTTTTGGAAAGCTGCTTTTGCCTGAGCCATTCTGCATCTCACCTCTTTTGTACATCTTCCGTCTGAGGTTAACAAAGTTCCCAAATATTTAAATTCATTTACCTGTTTTAATATTGTTCCACTTGTCTTTATTTTGCACTGAGATGATGCCTTTTTCTTTGTTGTTACCATTACTTCTGTTTTTTGGTAACATGGACACTAAACAAGAAAACAGAACAGAGAATGGAAACCTTTGAAATGTGTATATATAGAAGAATTGGATGGAAAAAAAAGTAAACAAACGATGAAGTCTTAAAACAACTACAACTAAAAAGAGAACTACTAAACAATTTAAACAAGACAAATACAATTTTTGGGCCATGCTAAAAGACACAACAGCCTACTAAAAGTAATCTTGGAGGGGAAAATACAAGGTAAAAGAGGCAGAGGCAGACCAAGACTAACATGGGCGAGTAACATAAAAAGATAGACACATCAGCCTATGACAACCTGCACCATCAAAGCAAGAGACAGAGCAGAATGGCGCTCCATGGTAGCCGACCTTCGATGCGGAGACGGCACTCGATGATGATAATGATGAATTACCAAAAAAAAAAAATAATAATAATAATTAGCATTTGTTGATAGTTTGTAAATGATTTTGTAAACTTTTTTTTTAAAATAGAATAAAAAACGTGATCTATGCAAACAGGAACAATTCCCAAGGAAAGATATACACAGACATGACCTATTAAATGGTTTTGCTGCAAGACATGGCGGTAAGAAGTGAACTCAATAGGCTCGGCTGTAAACAATTGTTAACACAAGAACAGACCAAAAAGACATGTTCAAAAAGGTTGGATAGACGATTTGCTAGAAACAACTGGCAATGTGACAACGGATACAAAGACCTCAAACTTAGTCTCTCCATTTGGTATTGAAGTACAAGTGCGGCATGAAACGGCATTTCTACGTGTATATATGTATACACGCATTTGTGCCTGTTTGTGTATACACGCATTTGTGCCTGTTTGTGTATACATGTATTTGTGGGCCCTTAGATACTTTTAGACATTGTCAGTGTCTTTGCAGTCGAGGTTACCTAGACAGCGTTCCCCCCACTCGTGTATTTTTAGAACCCTCCACACGGCCTTGACCAGCAGGGTATAATTACAGCTACACTCGTGTGACTATCTCTTTCCCATTCTGACCACGGTCTACGACACAGGGAAGTCATTTTTCTTTTCTTTAATCAGTTTCGATTATTTTGTTTTCGATGTTTCGTTACTAATTAGCTATGTAGGATTAGTTTTATTTACTTACATATCTGTGCGCGCGTGCTGTTTGTTCCTGCTGAAGGCCTATAGAGCCAGAACGTCGTTATAATCTGTGTCGTCTATCAATCACGTAAAGCTTTTACCATACCATTTTTTCTATTTTTTTTTAAATCTCCCTCACATTTAGATTTACTTCAGCTTCGCATTTTAATGCATTGATTTGTATTTCTTTACCTTTAACTCCTGCGGCATGAAAGAAAGAAAACTGTAGGGGGCATAACTGTATAAAATACAAATTTAATGAAAGTGACAGAGTTGTCTTGTGGTAATTCTGATGTAGAAAGAAAGAAACAACTAGGATTGGCATTCGCAACAGGCTGGAGAATATATAATACAATGAGAAATTGATCTGAATACTTATTATTATGAGAATATATAATACAATGAGAAATTGATCTGAATACTTATTATTATGAGAATATATAATACAATGAGAAATTGATCTGAATACTTATTATTATGAATCAGAGTAGTCCTTTGTGCAATAGGATGATCTGCTGACTAAATGTAGGTAGGGATAGATAACAATTAATAATGGCATTTTACAAAAAGTTACACATTTTACCTAGCTAGGCAACGAAATGTCCAGTGATGGAGATATTATGTCAGAAATTATGACACGCACCGCATTAGCATCAAGTGCTTTCAGCAGACGAACATCTGGAGATTCAAAGTTCTCAGTAAATTAACAAAACTTTGACTGTTCAACTCTTGTGAGATGTTAGTGACAACATATGAATGCGAAAGTTAGAAATATACCCAGACTAGATAGGAAATTAAATGCCTTTGAAAACAAATACCTTCGTAGGATCTCAAACATAAGCTGGAAAGAATACACACGAAATTTTTCTTTTTCTTTTTGCTGCGTTCGCCAGCTTTGACCTCTGACGAAGTCCCTAGAAACTAGGAACTTAATTGTCCGTGTTAATCCGTTTTTCACTGGCAGCCGTGTGCACAAGAGTCCCTCGCCACACAGGCAGATAACTCCGTCTTCGGGGGCACTCATATTTTTTTTTCCATCCATGAGTGATCGACGTTTCAAGCCGGGCCTCACTGCTGAGACCAGGGTTGGTTGCCGCAGAGAGAAATCAGAAATACAAATCTCAACCGGTGCAGCCGGGATTTGAACCCACAACCTCTCCGTCTCGGAGGCCGGTGTCTGGCCGACTAGTTCCCCATACACTTCAAATGAACAGATAAAAGGTGAATTAAAACAAGAAAACATGTTGAGTTTCATAAAAAAAAGAGTTGGATATACAATTACCAGTGATAGATAATGTAAAACTGAAATATATAAAAGAATTGGAATGGAAAAAGGCAATTTTAATGCCATGAATAATATACTAACAATTTAAAAAATAACATCAGGGCTAAAACTAAGAATAGTAAAATGTTATGTCTTCTCAATATTACTGTATGGTGCAGAAACATGGACATTAGACAAGAAAATACAACAGAAAATTTAAACCTTTGAAATCTGGATTTAAAGAAGAATAGGAAGAATTGGATGGAAAGAAAAGAAAACAAATGATGAAGTTTTAAACCAACTAAAAATGAAAAGAGAACTATTAAACACAATTCAAACAAGACAACTGAGATTTTTGGGGCATGTGTTAAAAAAACACAGCAGCCTATTCTAAGTAATTTTGGAAGGAAAAATACAAGGTAAAAGAGGCAGACCAAGATTAACATGGACGAGTAACATCAAAAGATGGACAAGTCAGCCTATGACAATCTGCACCATCAAAGCAAGAAACAGAGTGGAATGGTGCTCCAAGGTAGCCAACCTTCGATGCGGAGACGGCACCGCATGATGATGAAACCATTGACGTGATGCGAAATCCACCTCTCACAAGATGATGATTGGAAATCTTTAGTCAAAGAAAAGCATAAAAGGGCAAACCAGAAGTGGCCATTGGCCATGTAGAAGAGCTACATCGGTGGGTAGGTTTGTTTTGTTTTGAAAAGACGACTCTGGTGGAATAACACCATCAAGTAAGTATTCGTTTATTTTATTCGTTAATTTTGTTTAATATAACCTTGTTAATATGCCTGAAGTATTTTAATTGACATTTTTATTACTATAAACGGTATATTATTCCTTTCAGTCTTGAATTTTACAGAATAACTTTGTCAGTTGCCTCAAAGTTATTCTGTAAAATCATCCTAAATAGAATAAAGGATTCAATAGATACAGTAATGCGTGAAGAACAGGCTGGGTTTAGAAAAGGGAGAAGCTGTCTTGACCACATTTTCACTCTACGACTTATATTGGAGGAACACATTGAAAAGCAAAAACCTTTTGTACTTAACTTCATCGACTTCAAAAAAGCATTTGATAGTATTCATAGAGATTCTTTGTGGAAAATTCTGAAGCAATATGGCTTACCATCAAAAATCATAAATTATAAATATTATCAAAGACATGTATGATGGTTACACATGTGCAGTTCGAACAGAGGAAGGACTGAGCGAATGTTTCCCAATAGAAACTGGGGTTAAACAAGGATGTATTTTATCGCCCTTGTTATTTGGAATTGTTATGGACTTCATAATGAAGAAATGCTGCACTGGTAATAAAGGCATCGAATGGATACAAGGAGACCATTTGGAGGACCTCGACTTTGCTGATGACATAGTTCTCATCAGCAGTCAGATAAAAACGATGCAGGAAAACACAAATGAACTATCATCAATAGCCAGCAAAATTGGGCTTGAGGTCAATCATGAAAAGACTAAAGTCATGAAAAGTTTAATTCCAACAAGTGACAAAATATACATGGAAAACAAACCAGTAGAAGAGATCGATCACTTTATCTATCTTGGAAGTCACATTGATCGAGAAGGGGATACGAGCAAAGAAATTAGAATCAGACTGGCTAAAGCAGCAATGTCTTTCAGAAGCCTTGAAAAGTTGTGGAAATCAAAACTCATTAGCACAAACACAAAACTTAGGCTATTCAAATCAAATGTACTATCAACCCTTACGTATGCGTGTGAAAGCTGGAAAACAACAAGAGATATAGAAACAAAGTTGAACGCATTCGAAAATAAATGTCTAAGGAAAATACTTGGTATAGAATGGAACGAATTCAAAACAAACGAGGAAATTAGAGAAATCGCCAATCAACCACTAATATCTTCAGTAATAAAGAAAAGACGATGGTCATACGTTGGACATGTGATGAGAAGAGATAATAATCGAATAGCAAAGCAAGCCCTCATATGGGAAACAACAGGTAAAAGAAAAAGAGGAAGACCCAGGGAGACACTGAGAAGAACATTGATGAGAGAGGCAAGAGCAGCAGGAATCGGCTCCATCAATGAGATAGAACTGCTTGCACAGAACAGAGACAGATGGCGAGATTTGATAAAATATCTTTAAAAGAAAACTGCTAGAACAAAAATTCATATAGGAGAAGGTGTATCTTGGTCTACGCCCTATGGGCCGGTTACGGCTCGAAAGGTCAATAGATAGATAGATAGATAGTCTTGAATGTATATATATATTGTATAAAGATGTTTGTATAAATGTAATGCCCTGGAGATAGGAAGAGGAATCAAATAGATTACATAATGATAAAAGAAAGGTTCCGTAACAGCGTAAAGAAAGCCAAAACCTACCCAGGAGCAGATATTAATTCTGATCACAATCCTGTAATGATTAAAATGAAAATCAAACTAAAGAGAAACAAGCAAAAATCTGATTCATCAACAAACCCACTCGACATAACAGCTTTAAATCAAAAAGATATTAAAGATACCTATACAATACAGTGTAAAGAACACATACCAGAAGCTGCTAGAGGAAGGAATTGAACAATACAGAAGAGAAAATCCTGATGAAAAAGTAACAACCAAATGGCAATGCATAAAGAAAAGCATACAAAAAGCCTGCGACACCTTACCCAAAAGAGAAAAGAAAAAAAAACCAAAATGGATAACTAACACCATCTTAGAAAAAATGGAAGAAAGGAGACAAGCGAAGAACACTGCCCAATACAATAAAATAGATAATGAGATACGCAAAATGTGCAAAAAGGCAAAAGAAGACTGGCTCAGCCAAAAATGTAGAGAAATAGAAACTATGGAAAGCAAACAAGACCTAAGAGGAATGCACACAGAAATAAAGAGAATGACTAATAAAAATAAAAAAGCCACAGAAGGTGGATGCATTGCAGACAAAAAAGGAAAAATGCTAACAGACAATAAGGATATCATAGATAGATGGCAGGAATATATAACAGAACTATTTCATGATCAAAGGGACAAGAAACCAGTTATAAAATGTACATCAGGCTATAAAATCTTAAAATCTGAGGTGGAAAAAGCTATAAAAACAATGAAAAGGGGAAAAGCAGCAGGACCTGAAAGCATACAGATAGAGATGATACAGGCACTTGAAGATTTTGGCATTGAAGTGATTACAGACATATGCAACGACATATACCACACAGGATACATACCAAATGAACTAAAAACATCAACTTTCATTGCATTGCCTAAAAAGAATGGTGCAGTTGAATGCAGTGACTTTAGAACAATAAGCCTAATGAGCCATGTTACAAAAATCTTGCTAAAAGTTATACAAGGAAGGATTCAGAATAAAATCAATACTGAATTAGATGAGCAGCAATTTGGATTTAGGAAAAATAGCGGGACAAAAGAAGCCATATTCTGCATGAGAACATTAATCGAAAAATACACAGAAGTAAACAAACCAATATATGCCTGCTTCATAGACTACACCAAAGCTTTTGATAGAGTACACCACAAACAACTTATAGAATGCCTAAAAGAGATACATCTAGATGACATGGATATACGACTAATATGCAATCTATACTGGGAGCAAACAGCAATAATAAAATATAACAAAGAGTTCTCTACACCCATTGATATAAAAAGAGGAGTAAGACAAGGATGCATCCTATCACCAAGCTTGTTCAATCTATACACTGAGCAAATCTTTAAAAACATCATAGAGATGCCAGGCCTACAAATTAATAGAAAGATAATCAATAACCTAAGATATGCTGACGATACTGTACTACTAGCAGAAAATCCTAAAGACCTACAACAATTACTTAATGAAATAAACACGACAAGCAAAAAATATGGACTAGATATGAATATCAAAAAGACTAAAACTATGATCATAAACAAAGAAAATACTCAAAACCCACAAGTGGATATCAAAATTGAAGGAATAGACCTTGAGACAGTTCAGAACTATAACTACCTTGGACATACTATAACCAGTGATGGAAAATGTACAACTGAAATAAACAAAAGAATAGGAATGGCAAAAAGTAATTTTAATGTCATGAAGGACATACTAACATCAAAACAAATAACACCAGAGCTAAAACTAAGAATAGCAAAATGTTACATCTTCTCAATATTCCTATATGGTGCTGAAACATGGACATTAGACAAGAAAACAGAACAGAGAATTGAAGCCTTTGAAATGTGGATATATAGAAGAATAGGTAGAATTGGATGGAAGGAAAAGAAAACAAATGACAAAGTCTTAAAACAACTAAAAATGAAAAGAGAACTTCTGAACACAATTAGAACAAGACAAATGCGATTCTTAGGCCATGTTAAAAGACACAACAGCCTACTGAAAGTGATCCTGGAGGGGAAAATACAAGGTAAAAGAGGCAGAGGCAGACCAAGATTAACATGGACGAGTAACATCAAAAGATGGACAAATCAACCGATGACAACCTGCACCATCAAAGCAAGAGATAGAGCAAAATGGCGCTCCATGGTAGCCAACCTTCGTTGCGGAGACGGCACTCAATGATGATGATGATAAATGTAATTGTACAGTATAGCATTAGCAGCCGATCCGATGATAATTATAATTAGATAAAAGCTTGACTTTCTCTGGCACCAAGTGTCAGCTCTGGCACTGAGTGTGACCTTACACTCACTTACTCTGGACAAAGAGGGCATCGTCAAGTTTGTTCTTCACTCCTTAGGAGAAGAGGAGGGAGGATGGATGGGACAAGGAATATCAAGGATCATTAGGATGTATACAGTTCAGATACTGTACTCAACTTACTGTACCGTACAGTGGCGTATGGTACCGTAACTTGAGTTTCTAAGTAACTTGTATATTGTATGGTTGAGTAACTAAATTCTAAAAAAGGTAGAACAAAAGTGGTGTGTTTGGTCGATTCTGACTAGTCAATTCGGGAGAGTTAGTCACTAGTTACTGTACTAAGTTAGTAGTGGAGAAACAATTTAAAAAGAAGATGGATGAAGATGTAACGAAAAATGTAATGTATCATAATCACATAATGTCATAATGATTATGTTATGATATGGAAGGCCCTGATATCATTGCAAACAAATTAAAATCCATAATTACTCAACCGCTCGTGCCAGTAGAATCATCTGAATTACTAACTCATCTTCCAAACAAAGAAAGGTAGCTGTAGTCCCCATTATAGTAGTTTTAGCACACACCAAAAGACATAGGGCGAAACCACACAGAAAGTGAACACAGCCTACTGTTCCTTGTCATATGATATCATTATTCATCGTAAACAATTGGAATATCGAAACATGATCAAAACGGATGAAACACAGAGCTCATGGTGTGCGCAGAGCACTTATCTCAGTAGCTCCTGCAACAAGCTGGACTTGGAATATGAGGAAACTGCAACAAGGAACACTTTTCATACATAGCCTTCAATGGTTCCTGCCGCCTATCCACCATATTGACTGGAAGTTCACGTCCTCCTGAAAATGACGATCGTCATATTTTTAAAAATGTATAGCACTTGATGATGTTGGGACATCATTTTTGACTCCAATTCTGAGTTAGTCATTGGATTATCCCCTTTGCACATCAAACAACAGACCGTAAGATCTCCCCACAATGTGAAATTATAAACCACATATTGAAATTATAAAATCACATGTCTACCCAGAGGCGAAGGCGCACCTCACAGAACCAGAGCTGAAAGTTGTCAGTGATGCACAGCTGATGGCTTGCACCAGGATCGGTGAATCAGAACCATCCAGACCCTGCTCCACCTCTCCGTGGTGCCTCTATTACCAGACTACCCTGTCTAATCTGGCCAAGCAAGTAGGGATTGAAGAGAGAAGACAACCTGGTTCTCAAAAATGTCATCCTGAAGTCGGATGTGTTGTGCCTAAAGGCGCATATTTCACAATTATACTGCAAGCCACAACACAACACAGACACGCCCACCTAACATACTTTCAAGGGCGGATGATGAAGAGGTGTACTCCTTTAGTCATCAGGCAAAAGTAACAGGCAAGCAAGCAGTAAGCATGTCTACCCTAGATCTCACAATAGCAATGATTATGATCCACCTTGATTATCGATTGTAGATAAATGATTATGTATCTACAATCAACACTTTTCAACGAGAACAATCAATTTGCATATGCTTCAAGTTTCGAGAAATACTGGTCAGTCGGATGCCTGGACTGCAAACTCCATGAATTATTGAATAGAATAGAAGAATAACAGCTTTCTTTTTGGCAGCCTTGTAAAATGTGTAATTACTATATCTCACTGTCTTATCAATGCCTAATTATATTTATTATAAATTATAGATTGGTTACAACTGGCAAAATAAAAGGAAAGAGAGATCATGGACAACAAAGAGAGAAAATACTGGATAGCTTGGTGTCATGGCATGGAAAGCAGTCAACAACAGAACTGATACGATGCACTGTAGATAGAAGATTGTGGAAGGACAAATTCGCCAACGCCAACCGGTATGGCACATGATGATGATGTTAAATTATAGGGATTAGGCCAGGGTTGGTAACCCTAACTCTTGTTGCAAAAATAACATTAAATATGGATAAGAACTAGAAGCAGTTGATAATCAAATATTATGTGCAGTCAATCGTTCAACTAAGGGAGATCACTCATAAGGAGAAATAATTTATGTTCCTAAACTTGCAAATTACCATTTTGCTTTAATGATGAGCATTGACAAACATAGAGATAATTTTTAGTATTTGAGAACCACTAGTTTTGTTGTTACACCAACTAATGGGAGATCACTTTAATTTATGTCCCTAAACTAAGTGGGGGGGGGGGGGGGGGGTGTCTACTGAGAAACATGTAATAAAGTGAAATGTTACTCAAGGGGATGTCCTATCTTCCAAACATAAATAATTTATGTACTTAAATTCCTAAATTAGTAAAAAAAAAAGTAAAGTGGCCCCATCCCACCAAGTGGCGTATAGGGAATATGGTGTTAGTGACCATAAATTTTACACACCTTCGGCACATGATTTTTGAGGTAATGTGGTTGGTATTACGCCCGTGCCGCTTTACTTTCCCAGAAAAAAATCCGGTACCCGTTAAAGGCTGGGTGAACCCAGAAGCCGTCGGTTGGGATCGAACCCTACCTCTTGTCCTTTGTAGTCCAGTTCACTAACCACTGAGCTATCTCGGCTCCCAAACTTCTAAATTACCTGCAATTTATTTTATTTTTAGGTTAGGATGAGAGTTAGAAAACATGACTTTACCATTGTGTTGTTTCTCTTTTCTCTAAAATTAGGGGTCTTTTAATTATAGATTAAAGAACCACCAAATAAAGTGCAATGTCACACAAGGGATGTTACTAATCCAAACTGAAATAATGTATGTATCTAAACTAGGACCTTACCTTATCAACATTCATTTATGATTAATAACAATAATAAATCAGAGCTGCGCCTGGCCGTGTGGCTAGAACCACTGTTCCGATGGCTGAAAAGCCGACGTACGGTGTTCGAAGCCCGCGGTAAACAGAAAGGATTTTTTTCTATCGGGGGTGAAATCAAAATTTTTATTTTTATAATACAGACAGGTGAACCTATGACAACATGCACCATCATGACAAAAGACAGAAAAATGGCGCTCCATGGCAGCCAACCTTCAATGTGGAGACGGCACCCTATGAATAGCACTTTATGGTAGCCAACCTTCAATGTGGAGACGGCAACCCTATGAATGGCGCTCCATTGTAGCCAACCTTCAATGTGGAGACGGCACCCTATGAATGGCACTTTATGGTAGCCAACCTTCAATGTGGAGATGGCACCCTATGAATGGCGCTCCGTTGTAGCCAACCTTCAATGTGGAGACGGTACCCCATGAATGGCACTTTATGGTAGCCAACCTTCAATGTGGAGACAGCAACCTTATTTTTTTTTTTTTTGGCATTTGCCAGCTTTTGACCTCTGACGAAGTCCCTAGAGACTAGGAACTGAGTTTTGCATTTTAATTTTTATCCCTGGCAGCCGTGTGCACAGAGGCCCTTCACCGCACATGCAGATAACTCCGTCTTTGGAGGTACTCATATTTTTTATCCGTTCATGAGTAATTGACGTTATAAGCTGGGCCTCACTGCTGAGACCAGGATCGGTTGCCTTAGAGAGAAATAATAAATAAAATCCCAACTGGTGCAGCCGGGATTTGAACCCACAACCTCTCTGTCTCGAGACCTGCATCTCGCCTCGAGACTAACCAGTCCCCCACAGCATCCTATGAATGGCACTCCATGGTAGCCAATTTTTAATGTAGAGATGACACCATATGAATGGTGCTCCATGGTAGCCAATCTTCAGTGTAGAGATGGTACCCTATGGATGGTGCTCCTTGGTAGCCAACCTTCAATGTGGAGATGGCACCATATGAATGGTGCTCCATGGTAGCCAATTTTCAATGTGGAGATGGCACCATATGAATGGTGCTCCATGGTAGCCAATTTTCAATGTAGAGATGGCACCCTATGGATGGTGCTCCATGGTTGCCAATTTTCAAGGTAGAGATGGCACCATATGAATGGTGCTCCATGGTAGCCAATCTTCAATGTGGATACGGCACCCTATGAATGGCACTCCATGGTAGCCAACCTTCATTGTGGAGACGACACCCTATGAATGGCACTCCATGGTAGCCAACCTTCAACGTGGAGACGACACCCTATGAATGGCACTCCATGGTAGCCAACCTTCAATGTAGAGACGGCACCCTATGAATGGCACTCCATGGTAGCCAACCTTCAACGTGGAGACGACACCCTATGAATGTATGAATAAACTTTTTCTTCCTCAGGTGAATCCAAAGCATTACATCTACTTACTCACAGACTTGGGTACAATGAGTTCAGTACGCTTGGCTTTGTTTAATATTAAGTCAGTTCTAAAGAAACGGAATAAACTGATTATCACCGGAGTGCTCTTCCTCGGCATCTATTGGTTCATCTTCTCTAAAAGTACAGCTAAAATTAGGGAGGAAGTGAATCTTTTTGGAGTTGAACCTTGCAAGGATGAAGACTCATTGGCAGTCATCCAATCAGTAGTAAGTTTGGTTTTTATTGTCCTTTTATTGGTGTTAAGTATGATATATTCTTGTGTGAAGGAAATATCTTTATTGTTGTGTGCATTTTTTGTGTGTGAAAAAAGCTCAAGTAATGCTATTTGGGTGAAAAAGTTTCTTTCTTTTTTTTTCATTGTTTGGAAAAAAGTTTCTTTCATGTTGTTTTGAAAAAAAGTATCTTTATTGTTGTGAGGTCAGAGTTTCTTTATCGTTGTGTGGAAAAAGTTTCTTTTTTGTTGTGTGGTAAAGTTTTTTTTCTGTTGTGTGAACAATTTTTCTACATTATGTGAACAAATTGCTTTGTTGCTTTTGCAAAAACAAGTTTTTTGTTGTTGTTGAGTGGGGTAAAAAAAAAAAAAGTTGTTTTACTCCCTGGGAAAAAAAACGTCATTGTGTGAAAAAAAAGTTTCATTGTGTGAAAAAAAAGTTTCATTGTGTGAAAAAAAAAGTTTCATTGTGTGAAAAAAAGTTTCATTGTGTGAAAAAAAGTTTCATTGTGTGAAAAAAAAGTTTCATTGTGTGAAAAAAAAAGTTTCATTGTGTGAAAAAAAGTTTCATTGTGTGGAAAAAAAAGTTTCATTGTGTGAAAAAAAAGTTTCATTGTTGCTTGAAAAAGAAAGTTTCTCTACTATTTGGAAAAAAGTGTCTTTATAGTTGTATAAAGTGTTTTATTTTAAATTGCTGCTTGAAAAAGAAACAGTTTCTTTACTATTTGGGAAAAAGTGTCTTTATAGTTGTATAAAGTGTTTTATTTTAAATTGCTGCTTGAAAAAGAAACAGTTTCTTTACTATTTGGGAAAAAGTGTCTTTATAGTTGTATAAAGTGTTTTATTTTAAATTGCTGCTTGAAAGAAAAAAAACACACAAAAAACAGTTTGTTTACTATGTAAAGTAAGTAAAAAAAAAAAGTTAAGGTTCCCTTCACTTTCTTTCTGGGCATATGGGGGAACATGGTGTCAGTGACCATAATTAACCTCGATCACTACACATTGTTTGGTGATTTGGTACGTATCACTCCAGGCCATCGTTATTTCCCAGAAAAATCTTGGGTACTTATTTTTAGAGGCTGGATGAACCCTGCAGACTTGTCAGTCTTTTAAAAAAAGAAGAAAAAAAATCCTGCCACTTCTGGGAATTGAAATCGGATCCTTCTGATCAGGAAGCAATCACACTAACAACTCGGCCACCAAGGCTTCTTTCTATGTTATGTAAAATATACATAAAATATAAAATTTTGTTTATTGCTGTATATAAAATTTTGTTTGTTGTATACAATTGTGTTTATTGTTGTATACAATTTTGTTTATTGCTGTATATAACATTTTGTTTGTTGTATAAAATTTTGTTTATTGTTTTATACAATTGTGTTTATTGTATACAATTTTGTTTATTGCTGTATATAACATTTGTTTGTTGTATACAATTGTGTTTATTGTTGTATACAATTTTGTTTATTGTTTTATACAATTGTGTTTATTGTTGTATACAATTTTGTTTATTGCTGTATATAACATTTGTTTGTTGTATACAATTGTGTTTATTGTTGTATACAATTTTGTTTATTGTATACAATTGTGTTCAATATTGTATACTATTTTGTTTATTGTTGTATATAATTTTGTTTATTGTTGTATACGCTGTTGTTGATTGTTTTGTTGTATACAGTTTTGTTTATTATATACAGTTGTGTTTATTGTTGTATACAATGGTGTTTATTGTTGTATACAATTTTGTTTATTTTTGTATTTTAAAAAAATAGTTTCTTTATGGAAAATTTTAAGAAAAGAATTTATTTTATTTTTGTGTAAATTTGTCTTCACCTTCTTCTTTTTGTATAAATGTGTAAAAAGTTTCTATATTGTGTGAAAAAAAGTATCTTTATTGTATAGAAAATTTGAAGAAAGAAGTTTATTTATTCTTGAGTAAAGTTTTCTTCTTCTTTGTTTTTTTGTATAAATGTGTAAAAAGTTTCTATATTGTGTGAAAAAAAGTATCTTTATTGTATAGAAAATTTGAAGAAAGAAGTTTATTTATTCTTGTGTAAAGTTTTCTTCTTCTTTGTTTTTTTGTATAAATGTGCTAAAGGTTTCTGTGTTGTATGAAAAAAAATAGTTTCTTTAATGTTTTGAACATGTGTCTTTATTGTTGTATAGCTTTTTATTGTTGTTATGGAATAGTTTCTTTAATGTTTTGAAAATGTTTCATTTTTCCGTAAAAAATGTGTCTTTATTGTTGTTTAGCTTTTTATTGTTATGGAAAAGTTTCTTTTTGTTTTGTTGATAGCAAACAAGTTACTTTATTCTTCTTCTTTTCTTCTTCTATCCTTCCTCCATTGCCTTTGGCGTCGAAGGGAGATAAAATCTGCGATTCTTTGCTCTTTTGTTGGCCTCTTCTGATTGTTATCCCTCCTAGTGACTCTAGTATTCCCTTTATCCATCTCTTTCTTGGTCTTCCTCTTAATCTGGCGTTTTCGTAGCGTTTGTTTATGGCTCTCTGAGTCATTGTTTATCTGTTGTTTCTTTATGTATTAGTTTCTTTATTGCTTTGTCAAAAAGTTTTTGTAAAATTTTGATTAAATTAGTACAAATTTATTCTTACATTATCTACCTTTAATCGATACAATTTTTAAATCTACAACGATAAAAACACTTGAAAGATATACATCGGGATGATGCAGACTTAAGACTGATATGTAATTTATCCTGAAAACAAACTGCTATGATAAAATACAACAATGAGAACTCTGCAGCTATTGATATATAAAGAGGAGCAAACCAGGGCTGCATTCTATCACCATGTCTAAAACTATGATTAACTATATGGGGCAATCAAATCACTTAAACAGACAGCTGACTTCATGAGAGAGTCCTGATCGCAAAGAGAGAGAGAGAGAAACTATGATTATTAGCAGAAAAAGACACAAAATATACAAGGAGATCTTGAAGTAGATGGAAAGAGCCTAGAAAGAGTTCAAGAATATAGCTATCTTCTTCTTCTACCTTTCAGCTCCCTGTGGAGCATAGGTCTTCAACAAACACTTTCCAGGTCGCTCTGTTTCTTGCCATTCTTTTAAGATCATTCTATGTCTTCCCCATCATCTTCATCTGTGCTTCTATCTGTCTCTCCAAGAATTCCTTGGTCTTCCTCTTTGTCTTTTCCCATAGGGAAATAGCTATCTTGGACATATAATAAATGATGGACTATGTAAGACAAAGAAATAGCTATCTTGGACATATAATAAATGATGGACTATGTAAGACAAAGAAATAGCTATCTTGGACATGTAATAAATGATGGACTATGTAAGACAAAGAAATAGCTATCTTGGACATGTAATAAATGATGGACTATGTAAGACAAAGAAATAGCTATCTTGGACATGTAATAAATGATGGACTATGTAAGATAAAGAAATAACTATCTTGGACATGTAATAAATGATGGACTATGTAAGACAAAGAAATAGCTATCTTGGACATGTAATAAATGATGGACTATGTAAGACAAAGAAATAGCTATCTTGGACATGTAATAAATGATGGACTATGTAAGACAAAGAAATAGCTATCTTGGACATGTAATAAATGATGGACTATGTAAGACAAAGAAATAGCTATCTTGGACATATAATAAATGATGGACTATGTAAGACAAAGAAATAGCTATCTTGGACATGTAATAAATGATGTACTATGTAAGACAAAGAAATAGCTATCTTGGACATGTAATAAATGATGGACTATGTAAGATAAAGAAATAACTATCTTGGACATGTAATAAATGATGGACTATGTAAGACAAAGAAATAGCTATCTTGGACATATAATAAATGATGGACTATGTAAGACAAAGAAATAGCTATCTTGGACATATAATAAATGATGGACTATGTAAGACAAAGAAATAGCTATCTTGGACATGTAATAAATGATGGACTATGTAAGACAAAGAAATAGCTATCTTGGACATATAATAAATGATGGACTATGTAAAACAAAGAAATAGCTATCGTGGACATATAATAAATGATGGACTATGTAAGACAAAGAAATAGCTATCGTGGACATATAATAAATGATGGACTATGTAAGACAAAGAAATAGCTATCTTGGACATGTAATAAATGATGGACTATGTAAGACAAAGAAATAGCTATCTTGGACATATAATAAATGATGGACTATGTAAGACAAAAATAAGCAAAAGTATAGGAATGGCAAAAAGGCAATTTTAACAATATGAAACATATATTCACATCAAAGCAAATAATATCAGAACTAAAACTACAAATTGCAAAATGCTATATTTACTCAACCTTCTTGTAATGATGCAGAAACATTTAAATGAAATAAGAAAACAAGATAATTGTAGCCTTGGATCTATAGAAAAATTGGTAACATTGGGTGGAAGGGAGAGAAGACAAACAAGTTCTGAATCACCTGAAAATAAAAATAAAAAACTACTTAACACTCTTCAAAAAAGACAAGTTAAATTTTGTTGACATGTGAAGAGACATAATACCATTCTAAAAGTCATCTTGAAATGGTAGGTACAATGTAGATGAGGCAGACCGAGACTAAAATAGAATGATAACATCAAAAGATGGACAGATGAACCTATAACTCCTTGCGTCATCAAGACAAGAGACAGAGTAAAATGGCGCTCTACGGTAGCTAACTTTCAATGTGGACTGCTCCGTCAAGTCAGCCGAAATTTTTTCTCTTTAGGGAATTTGCACTGTGTTTTGTTCGTTGTAGGCTGCATTCACTAGAGTAATCGGGAATCTATGGGTGCAGCCATTGTTGTGTGTGCTACATTATCGTAATGGCTCATTGTATATCCCTAAACCGGCCATACACTAATCTTATGGTCTGTTGTTTGATGTGCGCCATAAATAATCTGACGACTAACTGTGTTTTATATGTTATGAATTGGAGTCAAAAACAATGTCCTAACATCATCAAGCTCTATACATTAAAAAAAATTGGACAATCATCATTTTCAGGAGGACGTGAACTTCCGGTCAATATGGTGGATAGGCGGCAGGAATCATTGAAGGTTATATATAAAAAGTGTTTCTTGTTGCAGTTTCCTCATATTCCAAGTCCGGCCTGTTACAGGAGCTACTGAGTTAATTGCTCTGTGCACACCATGAGCTGTGTGTTTCATCTGTTTTAATCATGTTTCGATATTCAATTGTTTACGGTGAATTATAATATCGTATGCCAAGGAACAGTAGGCTGTGTTCACTTTCTGTGCAGTTTCACCTTATGTCTTTTGGCGTGTGCTGAGACTGCTATGATGGGGACTACATCTACCTTTCTTTGTTTGGGAGATGAGTTAGTAATTCGGATGATACCACTGGCACGAGCGGTTGAGTAATTATGGATTTTAATTCGTTTGCAGTGATACCGGGGCCTTCCATAACCGTAACAGCATCTAGTGAATGAATCAATAAAGATTTTTTGCTGGTGCTGGATACAACACACACACTGTGGGAGATTTGTCTAAGTGGGGCAAGGTTTAGACACCAAACAAGATGGCTTGGACGATGTTTGTTGATAACCATAGGGAGTTGAAAGGTAGAAGAAGAACATCTCCCTTGGTTCATATGAAAAAAAAAGTAAAGTACCCAACGCACCACTGCCTTTACTTCCTCCACCCCGTAGCCTCTTTTCCTACCACGATCAAGCTTCATAGAGTAAATATAGTAATGACAGATCTCTTTTTATTTTTATAGACACAAATGTTTCAACAAAGAAATTGTCCTTCCACAGTGTTCCATGTACAAGGATGGAGAAGTTGTAGGAGACCTCTGTGAACCTCTCTGTAGCCAAAGTCTCATCGAGTTTGATCACTGCCTCAACTTCAAGCACGGGAAATATGTAATGCAGGTTCATTGCAGCGCAATGTGCAAACCGCACGTAACAGTCACCGCTGTCCTTAAAATGACTCATTTCAATACCTCAAACATTCGCGAGCATTTGAAGACAATTGGTGATGATTTGTTGACTCGTATTCACATGACGGATATTGATAGCACTGAGATTAAGGCCTACAAAATAACAGCTAGAGAAATATCTATACTTATACAAGATCTTCTTGACTCTGAATATGGCTTCACACCCCGAGAAGGTCAAGATATGTTGAGCATATTATGGAATGACGATTATGGAAGTTATTTTAAAGAAACGAATACAAATCTAGCATTTGCAAGATCATTTTGGTCTGTAGTTTACCAGAATGAATACCGGGTATCAAAAGTCTTCAGTGACTGGAATGTTTTCCCTAAGATATATGGCAGCTGTGGACCTTTGTATCTTTCAGAGAATGCACCAGGATTGACAACTTTCAACAAAATCTACTCTTTATTTGTCCCTGGATATCCCTCCTGGAAAAGCCGTGCTAAGACAGCAATATCAATCCTTCATCTTGTTCAACTCATGGAGACTATGGAACACCCCCTTCACCTTTGTGACGTGAAGTCTCCACACTTCGGTATAACTCCTGAGGATTATATCAAATTCATAGACGCAGACACTGTCTTTGCTGATGAGACTTTGCTCCGAGACTTGGGAGCACCACGATGTAAAGACCACAAAGATTGTACCTTCTTTGACTGTGATGGATGGTGCAATCAAGATACTGGAAATTGTACTCCTCTGAGGACAAACAACAATTTACAGGTAAGGGCTAATAACATATATTGATACATAAACATTTATATTGAACAGTTTAGTTTTATTTAGTTGACGGATCATCCTCTTTGCACATCTCATCGGACATGTCCATTCAAATCTCCTCCCTAGTATGTCCCTCAGTGTGTGGAGACTGCTGACTCCAGTATGTCCCTCAGTGTGTGGAGACTGCCGACTCCAGTATGTCCCTCAGTGTGTGGAGACTGCCGACTCCAGTATGTCCCTCAGTGTGTGGAGACTGACAACTCCAGTTCTACGTTGATTTGTTATTCTTCTGTGTTACCCCGAACAGTGCTACTTTTGCATCTCTTATTTTGACCTCGAGGCAAGACATTGGCCTTGAGACAGAGAGATTGTGGGTTCAGATCCCGGCTGCACCATTTGGGATTTTTATTTATGATTTCTCTCTGCGGCACCACCCCTGGTCTTAACAGCGAAGCCTGGCTTGAAACATCAATTACTCGGGGACGGAAAAAATATAAGTACCTCCAAAGACGGAGTTATCTGCCTGTGCGGCGAGGGACCCCTGTGCACACGACTGCCAGAGAAAAATGGATTAAACTCGCAAAATTCAGTTCCTAGTCTCTAGGGAATTCGTCAGAGGTAAAAGCTGGCGAACGCAAAAAAAAAAAAAACTATAAACCACTGACTATATTGTCAACTATTAACCACTGACCATTTTCAACTATTAAATACTGACCATTTTCAACTATTAAACACTGACCATTCTCAACTATTAACCACTGACCATTTTCAACTATTAAATACTGACCATTCTCAAATATTAACCATTGACCATTCTCAACTATTAAATACTGACCATTTTCAACTATTAAATACTGACCATTTTCAACTATTAAATACTGACCATTTTCAACTATTAAATACTGACCATTTTCAACTATTAAATACTGACCATTCTCAACTATCAACCACTGGCCATTTTCAACTATTAAATACTGACCATTCTCAACTATTAAATACTGACCATTTTCAACTATTAAATACTGACCATTCTCAACTATTAAATACTGACCATTTTCAACTATTAAATACTGACCATTCTCAACTATTAAATACTGACCATTTTCAACTATTAAATACTGACCATTTTCAACTATTAAATACTGACCATTTTCAACTATTAAATACTGACCATTTTCAACTATTAAATACTGACCATTCTCAACTATTAACCATTGATCATTCTCAACTATTAAATACTGACCATTTTCAACTATTAAATACTGACCATTTTCAACTATTAAATACTGACCATTTTCAACTATTAAATACTGACCATTTTCAACTATTAAATACTGACCATTCTCAACTATTAAATACTGACCATTTTCAACTATTAAATACTGACCATTTTCAACTATTAAATACTGACCATTTTCAACTATTAAATACTGACCATTCTCAACTATTAAATACTGACCATTTTCAACTATTAAATACTGACCATTCTCAACTATTAAATACTGGCCATTTTCAACTATTAAATACTGACAATTTTCAACTATTAAATACTGACCATTCTCAACTATTAAATATTGACCATTCTCAACTATTAAATACTGACCATTTTCAACTATTAAATATTGACCATTCTCAACTATTAAATATTGACCATTCTCAACTATTAAATACTGACCATTTTCAACTATTAAATACTGACCATTTTCAACTATTAAATACTGACCATTTTCAACTATTAAATACTGACCATTTTCAACTATTAAATACTGACCATTTTCAACTAAAAACTGCTGACTATGTAAATGTGCCTGTGTGAGTGTAAATGGGCATTCAAAGATGTATATGTTATTGGTTGAGTGAACATGCATATGACATGACAGTGAAAATGTAATTTACTCATGGGGAATCACACACAAAAGAGTAGTAGGCATCATGTTAGATAAAGAAAGAAGCAAAATAGTGAAAGGATTTTGGCCAATATCAGATAGAATTCTGCTAGTAAAACTGAGAGGCAGTGCAATGGATATCCACATAATTCAAGCTTATGCACCAATCAAGTAACTGCGAAGAAGACATTGACACCTTTTACAATGAGCTAGAGATGATCATGGAACAGTGTAAATCCCAAGAAATTTTATATTAGGGGATTTCAATGCAAAGGTAGGAACAGCTAAAGTGTGACTGAATTACATGGCCTTGGAGAGATGAATGTCAGAGGGGATAGATTGATAGACGGGGCAAAGACACATGAAATGATTATAGGTAACACCTGGTTCAAGCAAGACCCTAGGCGACTATGGACAAGACAAAGCCCAGACACAAAAAGTAAACAACCAAACTGATTTTATCCTGGTACAGAGAAGATTCAGGAATGGGGTAACATCTGTTAAAACGAGGCCAGGAGCAGATTGAAATAGTGACCATGTACCAGTAGTTGGAAAGATAAGAATAAAACTGCGGAAGACATTGAAATCCCCAAGAAAGTTTGAAATTAGAACTATATATTCTTAGAGTACATAGACGGATGAGCTATAGGTACAATGTGATTGTACAAAATAGACATAATGCTATCGAGAAAGTACAGAACATCGAGGAGCTGTAGGAAATGCTCAAACAATCGATTCAACAAACATCAAAAACATCAAAAGAAATAATACCAGAGACTAAAAGAGTCAGCAAAAAGAAATGGATGACAGAAGAAATACTACAACTAATGGACGAAAGGCGGAAACATAAAAAAGAAGAACGGGCATACAAAATATTGCATAAAGAGATCCAAAACAAATGCAGAGAAGCAAAGGAAGGATGGTTAAAGCAGAAATGTGAAGAAATAGGGGAAAAATATAGACTCAAAATTTATGCACAATCAGTTAAATGGAATTAACAAGAAGAAAAGAAGTCAAAGTTTCAGGATATGTGAAGTCAAAGGAAGGAAATATAATAATGGGACAGGAGAAGATACTGGAAAGATGGACAGAATATATCAGTCAACTCTATGATGATGAAAGACCAGAGCTAAACAATTTAAGAAAAAACAAAGGACCACCAATTATGCAGAGCGAAGTGGAGGACGCAATTCAACACATGAAAAGAGGCAAAGCTCCAGGTCCTGACAATATAACAATCGAAGAGATAAATGCATTAGGAGAGCTGGGAGTACAAGTCATAACAAAACTACTCAATGACATATGTAACACTGGACGCATACCCGAAGATCTACTAAAATCTATCTTTGTAGCCATACCGAAGAAATCAGGCGCCACTAATTGTGAAGACCATCGCACTATTACTCTCATGAGCCATATGACAAAAATATTACTAAGAATCATTATGAGACATGTAAGGAACAAATTAAAACAAGAAATAAGTGAGGAACATTGTGGATTTGTGGAAGGAAAGGGCACCGATAATGCAATATATATCTTGAGAACATTGATAGAAATATCTATAGAGGTAAAGAAAGAGCTATATATGTACTGTATAGACTACACGAAAGCATTTGACAAAGTAAAACATGTGGAAATTAATAAAATGCTGGAGAAATTAAACATTGATGGCAAGGAACTGCGAATCATAAAAAAATATGTACTGGCAACAAACAGCAGCCATAAGAATTAGCAACCAAACAGGACAATTCCGATATATAAAGCAAGGAGCCTCTTTTCATGTGTTGAATTGTGTCCTCCACTTTACTCTGCATAATTGGTGGTCCTGTATCTTCATTTGAATTGTTTAATTCTGGTCTTTCATCATCATAGAGTTGACTGATATATTCTGTCCATCTTTCCATTGTCTTCTCCTGTCCCATTATTATATTTCCTTCCTTTGACTTCACATATCCTGAAACTTTGACTTCTTTTCTTCCTGTTAATACATTTAACTGACTGTGCATAAATTTTGAGTCTTTCTTTTATTGTTTTTCCATTTCTTCACATTTCTGTTTTAACCATCCTTCCTTTGCTTCTCTGCATTTGTTCTGGATCTCTTTGTGCAATATTTTGTATGTCTGTTCTTTTTTCTAATGTTTTCTTCTTTCATCCATTAGTTGTAATATTTCTTCTGTCATCCATTTCTTTTTGTTGATTCTTTTGGTCACTGGTATACTTCTTTTGATGTTTGTTGAATCGATTGTTTGAGCATTTCCCACTGCTCCTCGATGTCCTGTATTTTCTCAATAGCATTATATCTATTTTGTACTATCGTGCCATACTTATCACTCATCTGTTTATCTACTCTAAGTATATCTAGTTCTAACTTTATATCTCTTGGGTTCTCAATACTTGGTTACAACTGGCAAAATACAGGGTAAGAGAGATCGTGGTCAACAAAGAGAGAAAATAATAGATAGCCTAGTGTCGTGGCATGGAAAACAACCAGCAACAGAATTGATACGATGCAAAGTGGATAGAAGATTGTGGAAGGACATGATCGCCTATGTCACCTGCTATGGCACATGATCATGATGATGACGATGAACTTGCATAACAGCAGTGTTGTACTCTTTATTTCAGATGGTATGTGCCAAGATCTTCCGAGGTTCAATTTTGTCCAGTTATGGTGGTCTTTTGACATCACCTCCAAAAGAAGTGGCTGATCAGATCAACACTTTGTTGGACAGTTGTGCGAATGATGTGACGGAAATGTTTCAAGGAAAGATACCATTACGGAAGCCAGACCTTGGACTCATTTCCCAATTGTCAGAAATTTTGTTGAAGAGTATAAATTAGAATACTTCCACTTGATTATTGCTTTTAAATATTCACCTTAGGAGGTACCTTTATAATACAAAGTATGATAATCTCTCTCTCTGCTATCAAGACTCAATCAGAGTAGGATTCCAGACTCTCTCATGAAGTCAGCTGTCTGTTTAAGTGTTTCTGATTGGATACCTGTTAAAACGTTGCACTGTGTTCAGCGCCACTGACCCACTGCATCCGATTTCAGCCAGCATTTTTTTTAGGTTTGCTTTCCTTAGCCTTTGATTGTCCCTAATCTTCCTGCAAGGCAGCAGATTGTCTTTTCTGTAGGGGGATTCTGCCCTTAGATGGTCGGCCCTCCCAGGTTTACGAGCACCATCTACCCAAGCTTGATGTAGTTATTAGTTGGTCATTAGACCATCACATATCAAACAACGATGATACTATATTTATGTACTCAATATAGTAGTATAGTGATTCCCAAAACATGTACCACGACTCCCAGGGGCACCACCAAACTTAAGCAATGGCACCTTTCTAAGGATTTTTTTGCGTGCCTACTCAGTGGTTAATAATAAAAATGACAACACCCACATAGGCTTATTATGCTTTTAGTATATAAATGAGTTTGTACTTGACAGTGTTAATTCTGTCATCAGTTATTATCTTACATATCATATTAGGGAGTAACATCTAAAATAATAGGGGGCCTCGGTAGTCTAGTTGGGAAAACCACCCGACTGGACTACCGACGTTCGGACAACCCGTGTTCGATTCCCTCTGGGAGCAGTGTGAATTGTACTCGTAGTTGAAAAAAAAAAAATACCCACACGGTCGACCCAGTCGTTGGCAGAAATGAGTACCAGGGTATTACCCTGGGAAGGTGAGGAATGTCGCTTCGCATCTGAGTTTCAATGCTTGAGGCGACACTATACAGAAATATCCGAACATTTCTGGATAGGTGGCCAAGCACATATGGGTGTAAACTGGCGCGCTAAGACGCTGGTTCAAGTCTCGTACTTTACCTTTACCTTATCTAAGATAATAGCAATGATACCATGAACAGTTAAGTATAAACAACCTCATCATTCTCATTAGGGCAGTGAAATTGAATTTAAGTTTACTTGTATTTGTTTGTGATATTCACAGCTGTTTTTCTTTTCCTCTGTAAGTTGCATTATCTATTCAAATCAAATGTACTATCTACCCTTACGTATGCGTGTGAAAGCTGGAAAACAACATGAGATATAGAAACAAAGTTGAACTCATTCGAAAATAAATGTCTAAGGAAAATACTTGGTATAGCGTGGAACGAATTCAAAACAAATGAGGAAATTAGAGAAATCGCCAATCAACCACTAATATCTTCAGTAATAAAGAAAAGATGATGGTCATATGTTGGACATGTGATGAGAAGAGATAATAACCGAATAGCAAAGCAAGCCCTCATATGGGAAACAACAGGTAAGAGAAAAAGAGTAAGACCCAGGGAGACACTGAGAAGAACATTGATGAGAGAGGCAAGAGCAGCAGGATTCGGCTCCCTCAATGAGATAGAGTTGCTTGCACAGAACAGTGACAGATGGCGAGATTTGATAAAATATCTTTAAAAGAAAACTGCTAGAACAAAAATTCAGATAGGAGGAGTATCTTGGTCTACGCCCTATGGGCTGGCTACGGCTCAAAAGGTCAATAGATAGATAGATAGATAGAAGTTGCATTATATTTCTAATTTCATCCTTTACAGATGAAGGTGTTTGGAGCCAAAGACATTCCCCTTATTCTTACAATTTATATTTTATGGAAGTGGTTTCTATTTGTGACACCACACGTAAAATATTAAATATTTTAGCTACAGTAAACATTTATGTATCAGGTCTATGTTTCATTAACAAAAGCGTTTTACAATAGCGGCTTGTTAAACCTCTGATCAACGGTTCTATACCAAACCGGAGAAAAACAAATACTCCATTTTGGCATGGGTGTAAACTGACAAATAGATGATAGAATATACATGGAAAATAAACCAGTGGTTTGATTGATTGGGAAGGGATACAAGTAAAGAAATTAGAATCAGAATAGCTAAAGCAGCAATGTCTTAACAGAAGCCGTGAAAAGTTGTGGAAATCAAAACTCATCAGCACAAACACAAAACTTAGACTATTCAAATCAAACATACTATCTACCCTTACATATGCATGTGAGAGCTGGAAAACAACAAGAGACATAGAAACAGAGTTGAACGCATTAAAAAATAAATGTCTAAGGAAAATACTTGGTATAGCGTGGAACGAATTCAAAACAAACGAGGAAATTAGAGAAATTGCCAATCAACCACTGATATCTTCAGTGATCAAGAAAACACGATGGTCATATGTTGGACATGTGATGAGAAGAGATAATAACCGAATAGCAAAGCAAGCCCTCATGTGGGAAACAACAGGTAAGAGGAAAAGAGGCCGGCCCAGAGAGACACTGAGAAGAACATTGATCAGAGAGGCAAGAGCAGCAGGAATCGGCTCCCTCAGTGAGATAGAATTGCTTGCACAGAACAGAGACAAATGGTGAGATTTGATAAAATATCTTTACAAGGATTGGAAACTGCTATAATAAAAATTCAGATAAGAGAATGAGTATATGGGTCTATGCCCTATGGGCCAGCTACGGCTTGAAAGGTCAATAGATAGATAGAAACATTTTTGAATGTTTTTCTTTTAGTAGAATAATGATTTTAACTAAAAGATCAAGGATTGGCAAATCTGAGGGTTTCAGGGCTGCAATAATCAAATTTGTACCACAAGTTTTGTCAGTTTTACAATACAGCTTCTGCCAATCACATTAAATGTATAATAGAAGAAGCTTGTGTATTTTACCATTCCGGAAAGGCACCAGTGAGAAAATGAACTAAAGTGTCTGTAACAAACAGCTGTGAATAAAAGCGGTTCTCTGTTTTTAAAAAATGAGATAAATTTGATAAGAGACACTGTCTTGTCTGGGAGCCGTGATAGCTCAGTGGTTAGTGCACTGGACTACAAAGGACAAGAGGTAGGGTTCGATCCCAACCGACGGTTTCCAGGTTCACCCAGTCTTTAATGGGTACCGGATTTTTTTTCTGGGAAAGTAAAGCAGCATGGGCACAATACCGACGACATTACCCCAAAAATCATGTGCTGAAGGTCTGTAAAATATAGGGTCACTAACACCATATTTCCCTATACGCCACTTGGCGTGACGGAGGTACTTTACTTACACTGTCTTGTCTGAGTAGATGAAATGATTAATTGTAAGTTTGTGAAGTATTGTGAAATGATTAATTGTAAGTTTGTGAAGAATTGTAAAATGATTAATTGTAAGTTTGTGCAGATTTGTGAAATGATTAATTGTAAGTTTGTGAAGAATTGTGAAATGATTAATTGTAAGTTTGTGAAGAATTGTAAAATGATTAATTGTAAGTTTGTGCAGATTTGTGAAATGATTAATTGTAAGTTTGTGAAGAATTGTAAAATGATTAATTGTAAGTTTGTGCAGATTTGTGAAATAATTAATTGTAAGTTTGTGAAGAATTGTAAAATGATTAATTGTAAGTTTGTGCAGATTTGTGAAATAATTAATTGTAAGTTTGTGAAGAATTGTGAAATGCCATTTGTAAACATAAGAAAGATGTAGGCTCTTTTGTTGCTTTAACTCTAGATTACGATTCATGTTGGTACACAGCTGTGTGTTTACTCAAGACGCCACATGTCACTTCAGCCCATATGTTCGGCTCCCTTGGAATGTTGTTTATTGTCTATTCCATATCGCAAAGGGTTTCTTTGATGTCTTACCGACAGCCGAGGAGATTTCCACTGTCATGAGAAGAAAAAATATTTCTTGAAATTTTGCTTATTTTATAAAATGACACAGCTGCATTCTTATGATACCACAGTAACTTTTACGCAGAATATATTTATTTTGAAAAAAAAAAATCCAGCTTCAGAGAAAACAAATACAACACTCTAAATGCATTCCATATGTGATGTTTGCGCCTTACTCTTGGTATCACCTGGAAGGATAAAGTGACAAATGTGGAGGTCATGACATGCACATGCCTCCTGAATATCTACACGCTGCTAAAACAATGTAGGTTACGTTGGTTTGGCCATGTATACCATATGAAAGATGTCAGAAGATATACTTTACGGACAACTGGCATATGGTAAAAGAACGAGGGGGCGCCCAAAACTTTTATTTGTAGATGCGTGTAAATGTGAAACGTGACATGAAGACTCTGAACATAAACCCTGCAGCATGGGAAGATATAGCTGCAGACCGCAATCTCTGGAAACACACTAAAGGTTCATCTCAAACAAAAAGCAGACAGATTCATAAAGAGAATACACAGCAAAAGAAAAGAAAAGAAAAAATTACATTTCCAGGGGCGCTGAAAAATCCACAGTCAACTGTGACTGACGGAGGCTACTATCTAATTAGGAAGGTATATGGAGGGAGTGGGGAATGTTTGCCCTCAGTAGACTGTCAAGTTTTGGTAATTTGTAGTTTGAGGGTAGTAATTTTTATAATGGAATCATAATCTAGGGTTAAATCAATTTTATATCTTTTTTGTTACTCAACTCCATTTCTGTATCAAAAGTATTAATTCACCCAAAAATAGATACAAGAGTCAGAGTTTAACTCAACTTGTTTGATCGTAAATGCTACGAGGGTGCCGCAAAGATGGAACCAGCAGGGAACGGGAGTCGTGAAAGTGAACAGTTTGGGAACCACTGCAGCAGAAACTCAATATCTGGGCTAATTTTGACCATGTGCTTCTTTTGGTAATAACAAATCAAAATAATCAATAATTTACCATTTGCAATGAAATAATAAGTAATAATAATCAGCTTTTCCATGAATAGGTTGGGTTCGATCCTGATCGACGGCTTCCAGGTTCACCCAGCCATAAGTGGATACTGGATTTTTTCTGGGAAAGTAAAGCAGCATGGGCGTAATACCGACCACATTACCCCAAAAATCATGTACCGAAGGTATATAAAAATTATGATCACTAACACCATATCCCCTTTATGCCACTTGGCGTGATGGGGCTCTTCGTATTTTTTATTTTTTGTTGACTTTTCCATGAATACAGAAAGTGTTAACCAAATAACACTAGAATAACTTGAATGTACAAATATAAATATTGAAAATAATAAAAATTGAAAATAGAAATATTAGTATTTAAAATAAAATAGAAACATTGGAAATATAAATATGTAATATATGTATATCATCATCAAGGAGCTGGCGTAGGTGATCATGTCTCGCCACAACTTTCGATCTCGACAGTTCTTTATCATTTCTGTTGTTGACCTTCTGCCAAGCCGTCTTAAGCTGTCTGGTATTTTCTCTCTTTGCTTCCCTCTATCTCTTTGTCCCTCAATTTTTCCAGTTGTTCTCTTCTCATTACATGGCCAAAAAAATGATGTTTGTTTCTTCCTAATATTGGAAATTAGCTCTCTTTTTGCTTTGACCACTTTCAGAACATTTTCATTACTCTTCATTACTCCATTTCACAAATCTGCACAAACTTACAATTAATCATTTCATCTACTCAGGCAAGACAGTGTAAGTAAAGTACCTCCTCATTTTCATTACAGTCCATGGTATTCTCAACATTCTTCTGTAAAACCACATTTCTACAGTCTCCAGTGATTTTCTTGTCTGTTGTCCTATTGTCCATGATTCACATCCATATGTTAAGACTAGCTCTACATAACATTAAGAACTCTTTTTTCTTGTTTCTATTGTCAAAAATGGATTGCATAGTATCTTCCTCATTTTCTGGAAAGCTGCTTTTGCCTGAGCCATTCTGCATCTCACCTCTTTTGTACATCTTCCGTCTGAGGTTAACAAAGTTCCCAAATATTTAAATTCATTTACCTGTTTTAATATTGTTCCACTTGTATTTATTTTGCACTGAGGTGATGTCTTTTTCTTTGTTGTTACTATTACTTTTGTCTTTTTGCTATTGAGGCTGGGTTCTTTATTTTTATAACATTTTGATATTATTATTTTAGTATTATAATGTACTTGCCATTGTGCTTTAAAGAAGTTATGTTATAAGCAAAGCAAGCCATTTATAAGACTATCTTTATCCCAATGTTGAGCTATCAGTGGACCTTAGACTCAACATGGACCCTAGACTCAACATGGACCTTAGGCTCAACATGGACCTTAGGCTCAACATGGACCTTAGGCTCAACATGGACCTTAGACTCAACATGGACCTTAGGCTCAACATGGACCTTAGGCTCAACATGGACCTTAGGCTCAACATGGACCTTAGACTCAACATGGACCTTAGACTCAACATGGACCTTAGGCTCAACATGGACCTTAGACTCAACATGGACCTTAGACTCAACATGGACCTTAGACTCAACATGGACCTTAGACTCAACATGGACCTTAGGCTCAACATGGACCTTAGACTCAACATGGACCTTAGGCTCAACATGGACCTTAGACTCAACATGGACCTTAGGCTCAACATGGACCTTAGACTCAACATGGACCTTAGACTCAACATGGACCTTAGACTCAAGAACTATTATTTAAAAAAAAAACACCACAGAAATTAAGTGTGTCAGATGCATGACAGGAAACAGCCTGAGAGATAAGATCAGAAATGAAGAGTTACAAAAAAGACTAGGAACAGAACTAGCTACTGAATGCATCAATCAACATCAGATCAAGTAGTTTGGGCATGTGATGAAACATAAGGAACTAAATCTATCACAACAAGTTATCAACAAACGATATGAGAACAACAGACAAAGAAAAAGGTGGATAAATGGAATACTAGAAAAACTCAGAAGTATAACAGCAAAACAGGCTAATAGAAGAGCAAGAAATGCAAACCACATCTCCCCTCGATACTGAAAGACAAATGAGGAAGGAAAGAAAGAAAGGTTGCTGAAAATTGACACCTGACTAACAAAGCTTAGGTGGTAAACCAAAGCAAAAGAACATAGGTGACCTCAGCTCACAATACTGAGGGATAGAGTTGTGAACAAAAGAACATAGGTGACCTCAGCTCAGAATACTGAGGGATAGAGTTGTGAACAAAAGAACATAGGTGACCTCAGCTCACAATACTGAGGGATAGAGTTGTGAACAAAAGAACATAGGTGACCTCAGCTCACAATACTGAGGGATAGAGTTGTGAACAAAAGAACATAGGTGACCTCAGCTCAGAATACTGAGGGATAGAGTTGTGAACAAAAGAACATAGGTGACCTCAGCTCAGAATACTGAGGGATAGAGTTGTGAAATTTTAAATGCTTCATTCTCCTGTGCATTATTATATGCTATGAGATTTCTTTTTCCTTTTTATACTTTTTGAACAACAGAAGATTTCAGCTAAATATGTTATGGTTGTGTTTTTACAACATACTCATTTTATGATGTTTATCTTGCTGGTCTGGGGGTGTATATGCATTCTAGAAGTTTGTATGTTGATCATAATAACGTACTGTCATTTTTTGCTCTTTTGTAAATATAATTTATTGATATGCATATAGAAATGGACATATTTTTAACTGTAATTGTGTATCTAGTTTAACAGATCACAACCATAATTTAGAATTATCAGAATGGTGAGCTACGGTTATTTTAGAACTGGTTTGGTTTTTTTTAGATTTGCCAGAACCAGTGAACTAGAGCTGTTTTAGGCCTGTGTTTTTTTTCAGGCTTGTTTGAGCCAGTGAAATAGAGCTATTTTAGATCTGTCTATTTTTTTCAGGCTTGTTTGAGCCAGTGAGATAGAGCTATTTTAGATCTGTCTATTTTTTTCAGGCTTGTTTGAGCCAATGAAATAGAGCTATTTTAGATCTGTCTATTTTTTGTTACACTTGTTTGAGTCAGTGAGATAGAGCTATTTTAGATCTGTCTATTTTTTGTTACACTTGTTTGAGTCAGTGAGATAGAGCTATTTTAAATCTGTCTATTTTTTGTTACACTTGTTTGAGTCAGTGAGATAGAGCTATTTTAAATCTGTCTATTTTTTGTTACACTTGTTTGAGTCAGTGAGATAGAGCTATTTTAAATCTGTCTATTTTTTGTTACACTTGTTTGAGTCAGTGAGATAGAGCTATTTTAGATCTGTCTATTTTTTGTTACACTTGTTTGAGTCAGTGAGATAGAGCTATTTTAGATCTGTCTATTTTTTGTTACACTTGTTTGAGTCAGTGAGATAGAGCTATTTTAGATCTGTCTATTTTTGTTACACTTGTTTGAGTCAGTGAGATAGAGCTATTTTAGATCTGTCTATTTTTTGTTACACTTGTTTGAGTCAGTGAGATAGAGCTATTTTAGATCTGTCTATTTTTGTTACACTTGTTTGAGTCAGTGAGATAGAGCTATTTTAGATCTGTCTATTTTTGTTACACTTGTTTGAGTCAGTGAGATAGAGCTATTTTAGATCTGTCTATTTTTGTTACACTTGTTTGAGTCAGTAGTAGGAAACTCGTTGTACAGAGCTTTGCAGCAGGAGGCAATCTGATCATCAGAAGAGAAACCCCTTCGAGCAAGTGTTTCGGCCCTTTAGCTTCTTGACACTCTAGGGGAGGTGGGCCCGCCTGGGTCATAACTCCCAGGCGTCGACCTCCTGCTGCATTGCCTCTAAGGCTTACACCGTATGTTCGGCACAAACTAACTAAACTTAATACACAAAACTTTTGAAAATAGTTTAACTAACCTAAGCTTATGTTCGGCACAAAATAACTACCACTTAATACATAAAAGACTCAAAAATAGATTACCTAACATAAGGCTTACGTTTCATGTTCGGCACAAAATAGTTACATTTAATAGGCAGCACACTCGAAAATAGTTTACCTTACCTGTCTTGGTTTATCCTAGCGCGTTACTGCGCTTTCCAGTTGAAATAACTTGGCTACTATTGACAACGCAATTTTATAGACCCGTCAGTGTCTGACTTTCATGGGAATTCGGCATCCGCTGGTTAAGATTGACGCCTAGCTGTCTGGTCTTCCTGTTGTTTAGGACTTATTGTTTGGACTGTCGTCGCCCCAAGCACCTGGTCTGATGCTCACCTCCGGTCGTTTATGTAACTTCTTATCTATTCGTCTCGTGCCCTACTTCAATTCTCCCTACTCTGTTGACTTATGTGGGAGCAATAAGTGGTCAAGGTGTAAAATGGTCGCCCGATCCGTCTGGTCTGGATATAATATTATTTGACTGTTGGTCTGTCTCGACTCTGCCACAGCCAGCACGACGCTCTTTCCGCTGACTCAGCAATAGTCTTCATTGTTCTTGACCGCATCCCCCCCTTAATTCCTAGCATTTTTAAGAGGTCATACAAGGATGGGGTTGTGAGTCCTCTGGCACTAACCACCACCGAAAACACTCTACTCTGTACTCCCTGCTTTTTCAGCTCGGTGGCGAGATCCTTGTATTTGGATAGTTTGAATATATGTTGTTCCTCTATCCTGGATTCAAATGGCACTGTGAGCTCTATTAAAATGACATGGGTCATATTTGACGTGAAGAGTGCAATTTCTGGATGCATTTTAAATCTCTTAATGCACTCTGGGTACTTCCCTCGCCCTGGGAGGTCAGCCGCCATCTCCCAATCGTTTGCTATGTCCAGGATAGTGAAGTCGCTCCAGTGGTTCTGCTTGGGGTGTGCATCCTGTCCTGCTCTAAAAAAATAGGTGTTAGTCGTAGCAGCTGATCAAACTTTATTGTTGGCCTTCATCCGCGCCCCATCCACGGTGGCAGCCAGTTCATGCAGCACTCTGTTGTGTCGCCATGTGTACCGCCCTTGGCCTAGTGCTGTCTTGCATGAGGAAAGAACATGTTCCATCGTCTGTCCCTCCGCAAAGAGGACATCGATTGTCATCTGTCTTCCCCCACTTCACAAGGTTGCAGGCTGATGGTAGAAGGTCATACATAGATCTGATTATGTAGCTGAGCTGCAGCGGTGCCATATGCCACATGTCATTCCATGTCAGTGTCCTCTGCAAAGCCATCTCCCATGTGGTCCATTGGCCTTGCTGCACTTGTTGTGCTGCCTTTTGTACACGCTTGTTCTCCTCGACATCTCTGATCTCCCTGACTACCATGTCCCTTCGTTGTCTATTTGATGCCTTTGACCACCATTGGATGTCTCCGTGACCAAATCCACGCCTGTTGGTCTGCGTGTAGCCCATTACTTCCTTTAGCTGGAGACTCTCACGTGCTTCGCGTACTGCTGCACACGCCTGCCACTTCCGACCGGTCTTCACTGTGGGTTCCACTGTTCGGACAGTTTCGTCTGACGAGCTTTGCAGCATAGCTGCCAATCTGGCCTTGCCGGCTTTATATTCCTCTAGGACTGACTTGAACGGAAGGACCAGCTTGGCTTTCTTACAGTACAGCGCAATATCCATCAGTCTTGGTGGTACTCCTAGCCATTTCCGTGTGTACTTGCTAATCTTGCTCTCCATTGCTTCCGCCGTACTTGAGCTGATCTCATATATCAGAAGAGGCCATAACAGTTTGGGTATCAACATAAACTGGAGGCACCAGATCTTAAACTTTCCTAAAAGTTTACTCTGGTCGATGATATGTAGCCCCTTGCTCTGCCATCTCTCTTAGTCTCCGGACTGCTTTTGTGTCTTTCAATGAGGCATCATACACTCTGCCTAGGCTCTTTATTGGCTCCTCACAGACGGTTGGGATCCTCTGTTTCGCCACACTGAATGTGACTTGCTTGGTCTTCCATTGTCTGATGGAGAGGCTTCGCAACTTCCTCGCGGTTTGAAGCTCATCCGGCACCACATGATGAGCTCATCCAGGCATTCAAGCATGCTGCGGGCGTGGTTCTCTTCTGATGCTAGGAGCGTGGTATCATCCATAAATGCTCTAAGTGGTGGCATGTGGTATCCACCTCCAAGGTCTGGTCCTTTCCCAACTCCTTCTGCTACTTTCAGTATTATCTGCATCGCCATCATGAAGAGTATGGGCAAAATTGTACAGCCCATCGCAATGGCGACATGCAATTCTATCCAGTCGGTCATGTATTCCTTTGAGGAGAAACACACAGTGAAGCCGGTAAAATACAGTCTGAGCATGGCGGTCACACTCTCGGGTACATAGTACATTCGGAGAGCCTGCCAAATCATCTGATGTGGGACTGATCTATATGCGTTTGCAAGATCCAACCATATGACGTCTAGATCTAGCTTCTCGGTTTTTGCTCTCGGTATCATGTCCCATATCATTGTCGCGTGCTCCAAGCATCAGGGGACACCAGGGACTCCTCCCTTCTGTATGGCAGTATCTATGTACCCGTGAGATAGAGCTGTTTTAGACCTGCCTGTTTTTTTTCAGACTTGTTTGAGTCAGTGAGATAGAGCTTTTTTAAATCTGTCTATTTTTTTTTTACACTTGTTTGAGTCAGTGAGATAGAGCTGCTTTAGACTTGCATTTTTTTTCAGACTTGTTTGAGTCAGTGAGATAGAGTTCGTTAGGTATATCTAATTGATTCTGCTCCAAGTAAGGTGGTTTGTACTCTCATACTTTAACAGAATAGACCTGGATTCAGTCCCTTAAAGTAAGGATTTTTTTTCCCCAGACTAATACACTGTCAGGAACTCATCAAGCATTTAGAAATGGGTACTAGAGATAGTTACTTGTTGACTGATACATTTTTAGGAACTCACAGAACATCTAGAAATGGGTACTAGAGATAGTTACTTGTTGACTGATACATTTTTAGGAACTCACAGAACATCTAGAAATGGGTACTAGAGACAGTTGCTTGTTGACTGATACACTTTTAGGAACTCACAGAACATCTAGAAATGGGTACTAGAGACAGTTGTTTGTTGACTGATACATTTTTAGGAACTCACAGAACATCTAGAAATGGGTACTAGAGACAGCTGCTTGTTGACTGGCACATTTTTAGGAACTCACAGAACATTTAGAAATGGGTACTAAAGACAGCTGCTTGTTGACTGGCACATTTTTAGGAACTCACAGAACATCTAGAAATGGGTACTAGAGACAGTTGCTTGTTGACTGATACATTTTTAGGAACTCACAGAACATCTAGAAATGGGTACTAGAGACAGTTGCTTGTTGACTGGCACATTTTTAGGAACTCTCTGAACATTTAGAAATGGGTACTAGAGATAGTTGCTTGTTGACTGATACATTTTTAGGAACTCACTAAACATCTAGAAATGGGTACTAGAGACAGCTGCTTGTTTTAATCTCAAATAATCTCAATTTTAGTTGTAACCCCACAAATGCTGCTATATTTTAGAATGAAGGTGTCTTGAGGACATTACATTCCATTCACTCTTCAGATTGATCTTTTTTTAGGAGTGGTTCACATTTGTGACACTGTGCACCACTTCAGACATAATCTAGAATGTCAACATCATGTGCCATCTGTGACTCAAAAGGATAATTGATAGATAAATATTGGATTATTATTATTATTATTATAATATGTTGTTATTTTGTATTTGTAACATTCCAGCGTTAACATATTTTCTACTCTAAAAATAGGCTCTTTTCATCCAGGTTGTTATGGTTTGAAAATTGTGCCTGTTAACCCTAGATTACGAGACCATAGTCAAAATTATCATCATCAAAACACTGATTCCTCAAAATTTTACATTTTGCTTTGTTCAAACATTACACCCCTGTATGTACCTTTCTAATTTCTACTTCCAGTGACCACTGAGTGTTTAATTTGTTTCCTTTTGTGTTGGATTTTTTTTTTCTTTTTGAGATCGTCTGATATATTGTTTAACTCTTTCCTTACAAAAGCTTTTTATCAATGCAAGGAAAGAGATGTCCGGGACAACGTTTTTCATGTTTTAAGAATCAATCTACATATTTATATTTATCTAACATATTACAGATTATATCTTTAATTTATAGATAATTAAACAATGTATTAGATTTCACCAATACCAAGATGATACAAAACATGTAAAAAAAGAATATTGTTTGATGACGGTTCACGTCTGGACAGATAAAAAGACCAATGAGGAAATCCTCAGAGGCCAACACTAAAAGGGAGCTACTAAAAAACATCAGAAAGAAACAATCATTTTTTGGGCACGTCATGAGAAGAGGAAAGTTGGAATACTTAGTTACAACTGGCAAAATAAAAAGGAAAGAGAAATCGCGGACGACAAAGAGAGAAAATACTAGTTAGCTTGGTGTCATGGCATGGGAAAAGGTCAACAGTAGAATTGATATGATGCACGGTGGATAGAAGATTGTGGAAGGACATGATCGCCTACGCCAACCGGTATGGCACATGATGATGGTGACGGTTGACACTAATCAAATTGAGAGTGACACACTATGCTGCAAAATGTACTGAAAGAGTTAATGCACATTAAAAAAAAAGAATTGGCAATTTTCAAGAAATTGTTTTTCCTTTTTTTTTGCGGTGGCAAGAGAAATCTCCTCAGTTGTTGGCTGAGAACCATACTGATAGACATTGTAACACGTCTGGTCCATGAGATGAAACTCAGGTCATAAATCAACCTCAGCCAGGAATTTCGAATCCCCGTGTTTTGCTTAGTGTGAACACATGGCTGAGTGTCAAAAGTTAAGAGAAATTACTATTTTGAGAGCACCTAATGTTACATAAACTAACGCTACGAAAACGCCAGATTAAGAGGAAGACCGAGAAAGAGATGGATAAAGGGAATACTAGAGTCACTAGGAGGGATAACACCAGAAGAGCAAAGAATTGCAGATTGTATCTCCCCTCGATGCCAACAGCAATAAAGGAAGGATAGAAGAAGAAGAAGAATGTTACATTTAAGTTGTAAAAATGTTTACTACGATATCATAACTGGGAGAGTTACAGATAGGGGTCATAATCTAGGGTTAAGGGAACATTGTGCCATAACAAAATTAAATGTTTGATTTGTTAAATTAAGTTTTTGTGAAGTTTCCATAGATTTTGTGAAGTTTCCATAGATTTTGTGAAGTTTCCATAGATTTTGTGAAGTTTCCATAGATTTTGTGAAGTTTCCATAGTTTTTGTGAAGTTTCCATAGTTTTTGTGAAGTTTCCATAGATTTTGTGAAGTTTCCATAGTTTTTGTGAAGTTTCCATAGTTTTTGTGAAGTTTCCATAGTTTTTGTGAAGTTTCCATAGTTTTTGTGAAGTTTCCATAGATTTTGTGAAGTTTCCATAGTTTTTGTGAAGTTTCCATAGATTTTGTGAAGTTTCCATAGTTTTTGTGAAGTTTCCATAGTTTTTGTGAAGTTTCCATAGATTTTGTGAAGTTTCCATAGTTTTTGTGAAGTTTCCATAGATTTTGTGAAGTTTCCATAGTTTTTGTGAAGTTTCCATAGTTTTTGTTTCCTTGGCATTCTAAATGCCTGTCTTATTGACTGTGTTTATGGTACACATAAGAGACGGATATCTAAACAAAAGCACATATCAAGCTTTATTATAAAACAGGGCTGGAAATACATTGGTTGTGCTGAGAATGAATAAAGAAAGATTTCCACACCAGGATTCATGTGGAAACCATCTGGTAAAAGAAAACATAGAAGTTCAAAATAAACATTAACAATTATACGTAATGCTCAACCGTGGGTCTAAGAAACAATCACGACCAACAAGAACTTCTAGACAGGAAGTAGGAGTACACTAACCACTCAGCCATTAAAGCCGCAGCACAAAATGTATAACCTATATATTTTTTTTAATTAATTTTTTTTGCAAGGCAAAGTGGACAACCTTTACATGTTTTTAGATGTACAAGGCAAAATAGATCATTTTTATATGTTTTTAGATGTACAAGGCAAAATAGATCATTTTTATATGTTTTTAGATGTACAAGGCAAAATACTTGACTACTTGATTGTGAATCATTTGTGGTAAGCAATCTGAATATAGAAACAAGAAAATCACTGGAGTCTGTATAAATGTGGTTTTACTGAAAAATGTTGAGAATACCATGGACAGCTAAGAAGAGTAATGAAAACGTTCTGAAAGAGGCCAAAGCAAAAAGAGAGCTAATTTCCAATATTAGGAAGAAACAATCATCATTTTTTGGCCATGTAATGAGAAGAGAACAACTGGAATATATTGTAACAACTGGAAAAATTGAGGGACGAAGAGATAGAGGGAAGCAAAGAGAAAAATTACCACACAGCTTAAGAGAATGGCTTGGCAGAAGGTCAACAACAGAAATGATAAATAGCTGCCGAGATCGAAAGTTGTGGAGAGACATGATCACCTACGCCAGCAGGCCCGGTACTTGGTGATGATGACCGTTTTTTTATTTATTACATTTATACCATTTTAAATCATGTTATTGGCCTGTTTTAAATCTTGTTATTGGCCTGTTTTAAATCATGTTATTGGCCTGTTTTAAATCTTGTTATTGGCCTGTTTTAAATCATGTTATTGGCCTGTTTTAAATCTTTCTATTAACTTGTATTAATTCTTGTTAATAACTTGTTTAATTCTTTTTATTTATCATCATCATTGAGTACCGCCTCTACATCAAAGGTTGGCTACCATGGAGCGCCATTCCACTCTGTCTCTTGGTTTTGATAGTGCAGGGTGTCTTAGGCTGACTTGTCCATCTTTTGATGTTACTCATCCATGCTAGTCTTGGTCTGTCTCTTTTACCTTGCATTTTCCTTCCAAGATTACTTTTAGTAGACTGTTGTCTTTTAACACGGCCCAAAAATCTCATTTGTCTTGTTTGAATTTTGTTTAGTAAAAAAAATAAAGTACCCCCGTCACGCCAAGTGGCATATAGAGAAATATGGTGTTAGTGACCCTATATTTTACAGACCTTCAGCACATGATTTTTGGGGTAATGTGGTCGGTATTACACCCGTGCTGCTTTACTTTCCCAGAAAAAAATCAGGTACCCATTTAAGGCTGGGTGAGCCCGGAAGCCATCGGTTGGGATCGAACCCTACCCTTTGTCCTTTGTAGTCCAATTCACTAACCACTGAGCTATCGTGGCTCCCTAATTGTGTTTAGTAGTTCTCTTTTTATTTTTGGTACTTGTAAGACTTCATTATTTGTTTTCTTTTTTTTCCCCATCCTATTCTTCTATAAATTCATACTTCAAAGTCTTCAATATTCTGTTCTGTTTTCTTGTCTAATATCCATGTTTCTGCACCATACAGGAATGTTGAGAAGATATAACAATTTGGTATTATGTACGGAGGGCAATGATGATGACCCGCAAATAACTCAATATTTTTCATGGCATTAAAATTACTTTTTACCAATCTTATTCTTTTATTTATTTCAATTTTACATTTTCCATCTCTGGTTATAGTATATCCAAGGTAGTTGTAGCTCTGTGCTCTGTTGTGATCTCTCATCAAGTACGCTCATTTTATCCTGCATCTGTTGATGATTATGGGATAGAAGAGCTATGTCATCAGCAAAGTCTAAGTCATCAAGTTGCTTGGTCAGTGACCACAGGATTCCATTTCTGTTGTTCTACGTTACTCTCATAATTGAATCTATAGCCAGGAGATAGAGAAATGGAGATAGAAGGCATCCCTGCCTTACTCCTGTTCTTATTTCAAATGCTTCCATAAGCTGCCCTTCGTGCACAACTCTACATTTCATTCCTTCATACATTGTTTTTGTCAGGTTAATAAACTTTATGGGGGATTCCGTGATGACTCAACAACTTTTTATCTTGAATTCTTTCCTATTTAACTTTTAGCAAAAGTGTTGTTATATTGTGTTTTATTATATACTGTTATATTGTGTTATATTGTATACTGTTATATTGTGTTTTATTGTATACTGTTATATTGTGTTTTATTGTATACTGTTATATTGTGTTATATTGTATACTGTTATATTGCATTTTATTGTATACTGTTATATTGTGTTATATTGTATACTGTTATATTGTGTTATATTGTATACTGTTATATTGTGTTTTATTGTATACTGTTATATTGTGTTTTATTATATACTGTTATATTGTGTTATATTGTATACTGTTATATTGTGTTTTATTATATACTGTTATAGTGTGTTATATTGTATACTGTTATATTGTGTTTTATTGTATACTGTTATAGTGTGTTTTATTGTATACTGTTATATTGTGTTTTATTGTATACTGTTATATTGTGTTATATTGTATACTGTTATAGTGTGTTATATTGTATACTGTTATATTGTGTTTTATTGTATACTGTTATATTGTGTTATATTGTATACTGTTATATTGTGTTTTATTGTATACTGTTATATTGTGTTATATTGTATACTGTTATATTGTGTTTTATTGTATACTGTTATATTGTATTTTATTATATACTGTTATATTGTGTTTTATTGTATACTGTTATATTTTACCAAAAACTATCATAATTCACGAAGCTTTATAACTATTATATTTTGCCAAAATTGGTGGGAATTTGTATAATACTGTAAGCCTTAGCCAATTCTGGTGGTATTTTAGCCAATTCTGGCGGTATTTTAGCCAATTCTGCCGGCATTTTAGCCAATTCTGGCGGCATTTTAGCCAATTCTGGCGGTATTTTAGCCAATTCTGGTGATATTTTAGCCACTGCTTATGGTATTTTCATATATTATATGTTACGTGTTGGTGATTAAAAATAGAGGAGATTATGTAAGAAAAACAATTCAGATGTTTTTTTGTTGTTTTTTTTTTTGCATTCGCCATCTTTAATCTCTGGAGAAGTTCCGAGGTATTAGAAACTGAATTTGGCGTAGTAGTCTGTTTTTTCCTGGTAGCCATGTACACATGGGTCCCTCTCCATGCAGGCAGCGTCTTTGGAGGTACTCATATTTTTTTCCATTGATGAGTAATTGACTTTTCAAGCCGAGCCTCGCCGCTGAGACCAGGGGTGGTTGTCACAGAGAGAAATCACAAATAAAAATCACAATCGGGATTTGAACTCACAACCTCTCTGTTGTGACAAATGTCTTGCCTCGAGGCCAACTAGTTCTCTACGTATTTAAGAATATGTTTATCTGTTTGAAACTTGTAAATAAAAATCATTTTTCAGGAAGGAGTGGAGATAGGGTGTGGCGTACTATTACTATTAAGCACATAGGTATACTGGGAGCCGCAATAGCTCAGTAGTTAGTGAACTGGACTACAAAGGACAAGAGGTAGGGTTCTATCCCAACCGAAGGCTTCCGGTTTCACCCAGCCTTTAATGGGCACCGGATTTTTTTTCTGGGAAAGTAAAGCGGCACGGGCGTAAGTAATACCGACCACATTACCCCAAAAATCATGTGCTGAAGGTCTGTAAAATTTATGGTCACTAACACCATATTCCCTATACGTTACTTAACGTGACGGGGGCACTTTACAACATCGGTATACTGTCCAAGGCACACTGGTGTAAATGGCAATGAATTAGCCAATAAGTTCGTTGGTAGCTCTGGCACTGAGTTCCCTTATTTTGGACAAAGAGGATATTGCCAAGTTTGTTCTTCATTCCTTAAGAGAATAAAAGAAGAATGGGTGGGAGAATGGTGTATATATTGAGAGACTGAGGAGTCTAAAGGTGGAAAAGGGATCTGGTTGATCCAGAGTATTTAGTGGGAAAAGCAGATGTACCTATTATCAACACCTTACAGGAACAGTCTGTTTGTTTATGCTTCGAGATATGCTGGGATGGTCGGTGGGGCATCCCCCCTGCAGTAAAACTGACTCCATCAATAGAATAGAACAAAATAGAATAGAATTAAGCAGGACTTTGATAAAGAAGTCAAATTTGTACATGAACTTTTTCCGTACGTTTCGCCACACAGTGCGTCACTCTCAATTTGATTAGCGTGAACCGTCATTATATCATATTCTTTATTTAGATATTTTGTATCATTTTAGTATTGGTGACATCTAATACCGTCTTCAATTATTTAAAAGTGCATATGTTATATTTAATGTGTTAGATAAATATAAATATATAGATTGATTCTTAAAACCATGAAACATGTTGTTTCTGAAATCTCTTCCATGGCGTTGATGAAAAGATTCCGTACGGAGAAAGTTAAATACGAAGCGATGGTTACAGTAATGTAGTCCTTCGTATTGTAAACCGGTTTTGATGATTTCCTCAACTTTTCTTCTAATTAAATGACTTCACATAAGCAGGACATTAATGTATGTTGGATCATTTATGAATTAAAACATCTTTCTTACAGCCTTTTACTTACAAATATTTTGTCTTTATATTAATGTTTTACAAATTTATTTGTTTTAACCGCATGTGTTTCTTTAGAACATTTGTGGATAATTCTTCGAAATTAAAATGTCTTGGAAACATTTAAATTAAAATCTTTACAAAATGTGGGGAAAACATGTTTACGTGTTCATTTTGTGTTTGTTTTTGTCTAAGCTTTTTTCTAACTATGTTCCTATTGAACTTCCATGCTAATTATTGACTCTTGACATCCCTGGGGCAGATCAATAGACAGCGAATTGACCAGAGGCAAAGTGCTCGTAGATAAACAGTGCTGGAAGCTGTCAGTAACTCGTAGCTGGTAGCTTGCGCCGGGGTCGGTGGACCAAAATTATGCAGACACTGCTCCACCTCATCATGGTGCCTCTTTCAACAGTCTAATCTGGCCAAGTGAATTCTTCTTCTGCGATCATGGCTCATTTAGACTAGGATTCCGGACTCTGTTATGAAGGCAGCTGTCTGTTTAAGTGATTCAGTTGTCCCGTACAGTTTCTTTTCCATGGAGGCGGGCGTGGACCACATTGTCCTTCTCAGGTCTGTGTACTGTGGACAATCCTATAGAACATGTTTTGTTGTCATGTTATCCATTGTACAGTGGCATAGGCAGGTAGTTCCTATTTTGAGTTTGGTGAACATGTGGTTTCTCATTCTATTGTGGCCAGTGCATAGACAAAGTATGATGACTTGATCCCTCCTTGATAGTTGGAGGTATCCATCCCTCTCGTTATACTTTGGGTGCTCTCGTTTCCATTTTTCATGATATTGGCCTTTGATGATGGATTTGGCTTCATCATAACTGAGTGGATGGTTCTCTTGTGGTAAACTCCCTCCCTCTTTAGCTAATTTGTCTGCGCGTTCGTTTCCGTGTATATTACAGTGTGATGGTATCCACTGGATGACCACTCTCTGGAAGTTATTGCACCGTTGGTCTAGGGTTGTTCTAAAGTCATCTAGCTCACTGTTCCTGGGGGTTTTAGAGCTGTTAGGACTGACAGTGCATTGGCCAGTATCATCAATTTCTTGTGCATGCTATTTTTGTGTTGGATAGCTAGTTTTGCAGCGTCTTTGAGGGCTTCAGTTTCTCAGATAAACAGTGCTGGAAGCTGTCAGTAACTCGTAGCTGGTGACTTGCGCCGGGATTGGTGGACCAAAACTATCCAGACCCTACACCACCTCATTGTGGTGCCTCTTTCAACAGTCTAATCTGGCCAAGTGAATAAGGAATGAGAGAATAGGCAACCCAGTACACAAAAATGCCATGCTGAAGATGGATGTGTTGGGCCAAAAAGGTGAATATATCACAACTTTTGCTGTTAATAGTGACACAACGCCATAACGACCACTTAACGCCCTTTTTAGGGTGGGCAATGAAGAGGGATCTCACCACTGTTGTACACCTACCATCTCACCTCTGTTGTACACCTACCATCTTACCTCTGTTGTACACCTACCATCTCACCTCTGTTGTACACCTACCATCTCACCTCTGTTGTACATCTACCATCTCACCTCTGTTGTACACCTACCATCTCACCTCTGTTGTACACCTACCATCTCACCTCTGTTGTACACCTACCATCTTACCTCTGTTGTACACCTACCATCTCACCTCTGTTGTACACCTACCATCTCACCTCTGTTGTACATCTACCATCTTACCTCTGTTGTACACCTACCATCTCACCTCTGTTGTACACCTACCATCTCACCTCTGTTGTACACCTGCCATCTCACCTCTGTTGTACACCTACCATCTCACCTCTGTTGTACACCTACCATCTCACCTCTGTTGTACACCTACCATCTCACCTCTGTTGTACACCTACCATCTGTGGTTAACAGTCGTCCCAGATATTTAAATCCATTGACCTGTACTGTGACAGAAGTACATGGATACATATGTTGTTATGGGGCAGCTGAAACGTTTGTTGACTGTCAAGAACAAATGTGGCTTGAATGTGTTACAGAACAGCCGATATATATGTACACACACGAAGTACAGGAATCATAGTACTAAAGTACGAAAATTAGAGTATTAAAGTACGAAAATTATAAAGCACGAGAAGTAGAGTATTAAAGTTAGAGAATCTGAGTATTAAAGTACGAAGAATTAGAGTATTAAAGTACGAGAAGTAAAGCATTAAAGTACAAAAATTAGATTATTAAAGTACGAGAAGTAGAGTATTAAAGTACGAAGATGATTAAAGTACGAGAATTAGAATATTAAAGTACGGGAAGTAGAGTATTAAAGTACGAAGATGATTAAAGTACGAGAATTAGAGCATTAAAGTACGGGAAGTAGAGTATTAAAGTACGAAGATGATTAAAGTACGAGAATTAGAGCATTAAAGTACGGGAAGTAGAGTATTAAAGTAAGAAGATGATTAAAGTACGAGAATTAGAGTATTAAAGTACGAGAAGTAGAGTATTAAAGTACGGGAAGTATAGTATTAAAGTACGAAGATGATTAAAGTACGAGAATTAGAGTATTAAAGTACGGGAAGTAGAGTATTAAAGTACGAAGATGATTAAAGTACGAGAATTAGAGTATTAAAGTACGGGAAGTAGAGTATTAAAGTACGAAGATGATTAAAGTACGAGAATTAGAGAATTTAAATACGAGAATTAGAGTATTGAAGTTCGAGAGACATACAAGTAAAAATATATGAACACATCCAGTCTTCTTTACAACTGTATCAACTAACTGCCTCACTGCTTCAACATACATTGACAAGGTTTTAAGAATAAAACGAACCTCTTCTCCATACATTTGATTACCAAATAAGTTGAAGTACAGCGCTAGTAAGGGAGCCGCGATAGCACAGTGGTTAGTGAACTGGACTACAAAGCACAAGAGGTAGGGTTCGATTTCAATCGACGGCTTCCGGGTTCAGCCAGTTCCGGATTTTTTCTGGGAAAGTAAAGCGGCACGGGCGTAATACCGACCACATTACCCCAAAAATCATGTGCTGAAGGTCTGTAAAATTTATGTTCACTAACACCATATTCCCTATACGACACTTGGCGTGACGAGGCACTTTACTTTTTTTTTTTTTTTTTTAAAATAGCGCAAGTAGTGGTAGACATAATAGTAGAAGAAAGCAACAAGAAAGGTCTCAGTCTGAATAGTAAGAAAACAAAGTAATGGTTATATCGAAGAAACAATCATCACCAGCATGCAGCATAAAAATAAACAAGACAAATCTGAAACAAGTGCAACGTTTCAAATACTTGGGCACAATAATAACATCAGATGGAAGATGCACCACAGAAATAAAAAGCAGAATAGCTCAGGCCAAAATAGCATTTCAGAAAATGAAAAAATATCCTATGCAACAAATCTATGTCAATAGAAATGAGAGTTCATCGGTGCTATATAGAACCATTTCTGACCTATGGAAGCGAATCATGGACAGTAGACAAACAAGTTAAAAGACAATTAGAGCCACAAAGATGGGATTTCTCAGAAGAATGTTGAAAGTTCCCTGGACAGCTAAAAGACCAATGAGGAAGTTCTCAAAGAGACCAACACAAAAAGGCAGCTCCTAAAAAACATCAGAAAGAAGCAATCAACATTTTTTGGGCACACCATGAGAAGAGGAAAGTTGGAATACTTGGTTACAACTGGCAAAATAAAAGGAAAGAGAGATCGCGGACGACAAAGAGAGGAAATAATGGATAGCTTGGTGTCATGGCATGGAAAACAGTCAACAACAGAACTGATACGATGCACTGTAGATAGAAGATTGTGGATGGACATGATCGTCAACGCCAACTGGTATGGCGATGATGATGATAGCGCAAGTAGCAAATAAACTCAATTTACATCTGTTTAAGGAAGTATTGGGGTATAACACTGCTGCAAAGGCTGTTGGATAATTTCTCGTTCAGTCCGTGGTTTTTTGAGACGAGAAGAGTACTCAATACAATTCAAACAAGAGAAATGAGATTTTTTTGGTCACGTTAAAAGAAACAGCAGCTTATTAAAAGTTACATTGGAAGGGAAAATACAAGGTAAAAGAGGCAGAGGCAGGCAAAGATTAACATGGACGAGTAACATCAAAAGATGGACAAGTCAACCTATGACAATCTGCACCATCAAAGCAAGAGACAGAGCGGAATGATGCTCCATGGTAGCCAACCTTCGATGTGGAGATGGACAAGTCAGCCTATGACAATCTGCACCAGCAATAACACTAGGGATATGAATAAAATAGCAACAGGGAAATATTGTCACAATTATGATGCAGAAATACAAGCAATAAAGTTGGCAATAGAAAAACTGCTGAACATTAATCTTAGCCCGCAGCCTGTAGTATTTTTGACAGATGCAAGATCAGTACTCCAGGCACTACAATCCAGAAAATTACCACATCTGCAGACCTTATTGACTGAACTCTGCAAGCACCACAGGGTTGCCCTGCAGTGGATCCCGTCTCACTGTGGAATACCAGGAAATGAGAAAGCAGATCAGTTGGCAAAGGAAGGTTCAACAGGCACACAACTAGATACACCAGTTACATACCATCATATTGGTATTGTTTTCTCCTCGCTAGTAGAAGACGGTATGGTTCAAGTTGGTATTGTTTTCTCCTAGCTATTAGAAGACGGTATGGTTCAAGTTGGTATTGTTTTCTCCTAGCTATTAGAAGACGGTATGGTTCAAGCTGGTATTGTTTTCTCCTTGCTATTAGAAGACGGTATGGTTCAAGTTGGTATTGTTTTATCATCACTATTAGCTTCACTGCACCTCCGCAATTTGGGAGCCGCGATAGCTCAGTGGTTAGTCAACTGGACTACAAAGGACAACGGGTAGGGTTCGATCCCAACCGACGGTTTCCGGGTTCACCAAGCTTTAAATGGGTACCGGATTTTTTTTCTGGGAAAGTAAAGCGACGTGGGCGTAATACCGACCACATTACCCCGAAAATCATGTGCTGAAGGTCTGTAAATTGTTTGGTCACTAACACCATATTCCCTATACGCCACTTGGCGTGACGGGTCACTAACACCATATTCCCTATACGGTACTTGGCGTGACGGAGCCCTTTACTAACCTTACATTCGTAATTGTGTGCATTTCTTTGCCTTGACACTACAAGAATTAATTGCCCAGTGCATCACGAAGATTTCTCCCTACAAGTACTTGCACTTTTCGTCCTGATTCACATAAATCACAACAACTAAAAGTACACACACATCTCATATATCTCAATATTAACACTTCACTTACTACAAGTTATTTCAATAATGGCAAGTTATCGATGGAACTGTTACAGTTTGCCCCAAGGAGTTAGATCATTTTAAAATGCTTCTCTTTCAAAAGAGAATGTAAATTTGAAGAATGATTGCAATTACCTGGCGTTACTATAACATTTTGTGATCTAAAGCAGAATCTTCATTAAATTTTAAGTGAGATAATAAATTTCCACTAATTATTTTTGACAATTATTAATAATTGATCACGTTGTTAAATAATTAAAATGTAATAGGAATAATATCGATTCATTCGAAACAAAATGCTACAGAAAAATCCTTAAGATACCTTAGATAATGAAAAATAGCAATGAAGGCAAATTAAAAGGTTTAAACATTAAAAAGAATTGGCTTTTAAATATCATTCTACAGGGGAAAATAGCTACAATTACCTTGGGCAATGTAAAACTGAAATAAACAAAAGAACAGGAGTTGCAAAAAGTATTTTAATGCCATGAAACATATACTAATATCAAAACAAATAATACCAGGGCTAAAACTAAGAATAGCAAAATGTTATATCGTCTCAACATTCCTGTATGGTGCAAAAACATGGACATTAGACAAGAAAACAGAACCGAGAATTGAAGTCTTTTAAATGTGGATATATAGAAGAATAGGTAGAATTGCATGGAAAGAAAAGAAAACAAATTATGAAATCTTATAAGAACTAAAAATGAAAAAAGAACTACTAAATACAATTCAAACAAGAGAAATGAGATTTTTAGGCCATATTAAAAGACACAGCAGCCAACTAAAAGTAATCTTGAAAGGGAAAATATAGGGTAATAGAGGCAGAGTCAGACAAAGACTAACATGGACGAGTAACATCAAAAGATGGACAAGTCATCCTATGACAACCTACACCATCAAAGCAAGAGACAGAGCGAAATGGCGCTCCATGGTAACCAACCTTCGATGTAGAGATGGAGAAGTCAGCCTATGACAACCTGCACCATCAAAGCAAGAGACAGAGCGGAATGGCGCTCCATGGTAACCAGCCTTTAACGCGGAGACGGCACTTGATGAATGAATGAACAGAGGAAATTAAATAATATGGCCACGGGAAAAGATACAGCTAGTTTGACAGGCCAATAATGGAAGGCGTCCTGGGTGGCGCATCATGTGATCACCGTTATCATCTGCAGATTGTAAATCTATGGTTTTGGGTAGACGAAGAAGTTTACCTTCTAGTCGATACAACTAATGAAACCTTGGGTATGACAACAGAAGTCGGGGATTTCGGCCAGAGGCAGAGATTTTTTCGGATCCGCTGTGATGGGTGCAACGTGATGTGGGAGATTTAGCTAGAGACATTGATTCTTTCAGATCATCTGTGATGAGTGCAACGTGATGTGGGAGATCTGGCTAGAAACACTGATTCTTTCAGATCCGCTGTGCTGAGTGTAACCAACAAGCTGTGGGAGATCTGACTAGTGACAGAGATTCTTTCCGTCGGGCTACATTGAGTGCAACGTTATGTGTTGTAGTTTGCAGTATAACTGTAATATTTGTGCATTACGGCCCGACATGTCCGACTTCAGCGCATCACCTTTAGCACCGAATTGCCTTCCCTCTTCGATCCCTACTCGCTTGGCCAGACTAGACTGGTTAGTTTGTTATTAGAGGCACCACGAAGAGGTGGTGGTTCACGGTCTGGATGGTTCTTGTGAATCGATTCTGGCACAAACCACCTACCTTACATATGTACTTCGTGTATGCAATAAACAAAAGGAGAAATAGCACGCACCTTTCTCTTGCTCCAGTTCTGACTTGGCAGCGGCTTGTACAGCTTGCTGCAGTCTTTACTTTTCTATGTATTCAATTATTCTTAAATGTTAGCCAGTCTTAACATATGGATGTGAATCATGGACAATAGGACAACAGACAAGAAAATCACTGGAGTCTGTAGAAATGTGGTTTTACAGAAGAATGTTGAGAATACCATGGACAGCTAAGAAGAGTAATGAAAACGTTCTGAGAGAGGTCAAAGCAAAAAGAGAGCTAATTTCCAATATTAGGAAGAAACAATCATCATTTATTAGCCATGTAATGAGAAGGGCACAGCTGGAATATATTGTAACAACTGGAAAAATTAAGGGACGAAGAGATAGATGGAAGCAAAGAGAAAAAATACCAGACAGCTTAAGAGAATGGCTTGGCAGAAGGCCAACAACAGAAATGATAAATAACTTTCGTGATCGAAAGTTGTGGAGAGACATGATCACCTACACCAGCAGGCCCGGTACTTGATGATGATGATGTATTCAATGGCTGGAATTATTCCTATATTCTGGAGGCGAAGACGCGCCTCCCAGCGGCAGAGCTGGAAGTTGTCAGCGACTTACAGCTGATGGCTTGCGCCGTGATCGGTGATCCAGAGCCACCCAAACCCTGCTCCGGCTCTCCGCGGTGCCTCTAGTAAAACACTAACCTGTCTAGTCTGGCCAAGCGAGTAGGGATCGAAGAAGGAAGACAACCCGGTACTCAAAGTCGTGCTGAAGTCGGATGCGTTGGGCCGATAGGCGCAAATATCACAGTTATTCTGCAAACCACAACACAACCCAGACACGCCCACTTAACGCCATTTTAAGGACGGACGACGAAGAGCTGTATTCCTTTAGTCATCGGGCGATCGGAAGCAAGCACGCATTCCTAGCTTATTTCTCATCTCATTAGTTTTCATCTTATCTCTCAGCTATTTCCTGCCATGCGACTAACATATTTAATTTTAGTAGTGGTTATTTATGTATATTATATATTTATATACATATACACACGCGCTTATTCTCTTGCAGAATATGGAGAGGTCACCCGTTCACGCCCACTCCTTCCACAGTTCTCTGGGTTAACTTCCGGGCTAAAACGTGTTGTCCGCTATTGCTAGCGATTCCCAGCCATGATTATATAAGGGAGATTTATGATGTTCGAAAACACTGCACGGCTGTTTGACTTTAATAGTTTAGTTGCTTTGTTTCGACGTTCGTTTAAAATAGAATCTGTGTTTTTTAAAACTACATACATATTTAATGTTGGACATGTGATGAGAAGAGATAATAACCGAGTAGCAAAGCAAGCCCTCATGTGGGAAACAACAGGTAAGAGGAAAAGAGGAAGACCCAGAGAGACACTGAAAAGAACATTGATGAGAGAGGCAAGAGCAGCAGGAATCGTCTCCCTCAATGAGATAGAGCTGCTTGCACAGAACAGAGACAAATGGCGAGATTTGATAAAATATATTTAAAAGAAAACTGCTTGAACAAAAATTCAGATATGAGAAGGAGTATCTTGGTCTACGCCCTATGGGCCGGCAACGGCTCGAAAGGTCAATAGATAGATTTAATTTAAATTATTGCTTCTTATTTTTGATGATAACCTTTTTCGGCATTCTCTTTTTTCTTTCTTTTTCGTTTCAGTTTTATTCTTCTCTGTTTGATTTTACGTCTTTTTTCACCATCTGATTTCTCGATTTCTTCCTATTTTACATTCTACCTCTTTCTTTTCTTCTATTCTATTTTATTTATTATATTCTTCCTCCTTGATTATTCTTCAACAAGGGAGCTCCTAAAAAACAGCAGAAAGAAACAATCAACAATTTTTCGGGCACATCATGAGAAGAGGAAAGTTGGAATACTTGTTTACAACTGGCAAAATAAAAGGAAAGAGAGATCGCGGACGACAAAGAGAGAAAACACTGGATAGCTTGGTGTCATGGCATGGAAAACAGTCAACAACAGAACTGATACAATGCACTGTAGATAGAAGATTGTGGAAGGATATGCTCACCTACGCCAACAGGTATGGCACATGATGATGATTATCATTATTCTTATTTTTCCCTCATTACTACTATCATCACTGTTACTACTACTACTACTACTAGTACCACTACTATTACTACTACTACTACTACTACTAATACTAGTACCACTACTATTACTACTACTACTACTACTACTAATACTAGTACCACTACTATTACTACTACTACTACTACTACTACTAGTACCACTACTATTACTACTACTACTACTACTACTACTACTACTACTACTACTACTACTATTACTACTACTACTACTACAACTACTACTACTACTACTACTACTACTACTACTACTACTACTACTAGTACCACTACTATTACTACTACTACTACTACTACTACTACTACTACTACTACTACTACTACTACTACTACTGCTAGTACCACTATTACTTCCAAAACAACACCTGCTACTACAACTACAACAATTACTGTTACTATGAATATTACTGCTGCTACTACTACTATTACTACTACCACCACCATTACTACTACTACTACCATTACTACTACCACTACTACTACTACTACTACTACTACAGCAACTACTACTGCAACTACTATTACTACTACAATTACCATTATTATTACTACTACTACTACTATTAACACAACTACTACTACCACTACAACAACAGCTACTACTGCTACTACTTCTACTACTACTACTACAACCACTACTACTACCATTACTACTACTACTATTACTACTACTACAACTACTACAACCACTACTACAACCACTAATACTACCACTGCTACTATTACTATTACTACTACTACAACCACTACTACTACCACTGCTACTACTACTATTACTACTACTACAACCACTACTACTACCACTGCTACTACTACTACAACTATTACAATCACTAATACTACTACTATTACTACTACTACAATTACTACAACTACTACAACTACTACTACTACTACTATTACTACTACTACAACTACTACAACCACTACTACTACTACTACTACTACTATTACTACTACTACCACTACTACAACCACTACTAATACTACTATTATTACTACTACAACTACTACTACTACCACTACTACTACTACTACTACTACTATTACTACTACTACTGCTATTACAACCACTACCATTACCACTACTACTATTACTACTATTATTACTACTACTACTACCATTACTATTACTACGACTACTACTACTACTATTACTACTATTACTATCACTACTACTACTACAACTATTACCACTACCACTACTACTACTACTACTACTACCACTACAATTACTACCACTATTACTACTACTACTACAACTATTACCACTGTCATTACTACTACTAATACTTCTACTACTACTACCACTACTATTACTACTACCACTACTATTACTACTACTACTACTACTACTACTACTACTATTACTACTACTACTACCACTACTACCACTACTACTACTACTACTACCACTACTATTACTACTACTACTACCACTACTATTACTACTACTACTACCACTACTATTACTACTACTACTACCACTACTATTACTACTACTACTACCACTACTATTACTACTACTACCACTACTACCACTACTACTACTACTACTACCACTACTATTACTACTACTACTACCACTACTATTACTACTATTACTACTACTACTACTTCTACTACTACTACTACTACTACTACTACTACTACTACTATTACTCTTCTTCTTATATACAAAGCCACATATCGGTTAAACTGTAGCGCCGTGTATTCTCTCTATTTCGCGTGGTCCGTGGCCATTCTTAGAGGAACGTACCCATATCTGTTTCATGATATTCATCTCTGTGTCGCTGTCCTCTACATTTTCCTTGATTCTTCCCTCCCTCGCTACTAGAAAAGACCCATTAGTAAACGCTTGACCCAGAGGCGTTGCATTAGAAGCGTAGTTACGCCTTTGTGGAATACTCATAGTGACGTAACATTTACAAAGAAAAGAGTCAGGTAGTAACAATCATCATCATCGGGCTGCGTGGCATTATCTAAACTCTACACTAATCACAGCCCGTCTGAAAGAATCTCTGTCTCAACCCAGGTCTCCCACTTCCTCTGTTGTCTTGTTTAGCTCGTTCAGTATTGAAGATTTTTATTAATTCAGTGGAAGCGATTACAGAGACAACATTTTTCATGGTTTTAAATATTAATCTACATGTTTACATTCATCTAACATATACCATATTATATATGAATTTTTAGATAATTAAACAAGGAATTCGATTTCACCAATGCCCAGATGATACAAGACATGTAAATAGAATATGGTTTGAAGACAGTTTACACTAATCAAATTGAGAGTGACGCACTGTGCTGCGCAACGTAGGGAAAGAGTTACGGTCTCTTTGATGTGTTGAAACACATTTTCTCTTAATCTGCCCGTATCCTCTTTCATTAACAACGTTGACAGTTTTATATTTCTTTACTATGTTCTATATTATATTCTATATTATATTCTGTATTATATTCTGTATTATATTCGAATGGCTCAGACAAAATCAGCTTTCCCAAAAGGGAGGAAGATTCTGTGCAATTCATTTTTGACAATAGAAACAAGAAAAAGAGCTCTTAAATGTTATATAGAGTCAGTCTTAACATATGGATGTGAATCATGGACAATAGGACAAGAGACAAAATAAAAGAGTTCTTAAATGTTATTTAGAGTCTGTCTTAACATATGGATGTGAATCATGGACAATATGACAACAGACCCAAAAAAAAAAAAAAATCACTGAAGTCTGTAGAAATGTGGATTATAAGAATGTTGAGAATACCATGGACAGCTAAGAAGAGTAATGAAAACGTTCTGAAATAGGCCAAAGCAGAAAGAGAGCTAATTTCCAATATTAGGAAGAAACAATCATCATTTTTTGGCCTTGTAATGAGAAGAGAACAGCTGGAATATATTGTAACAACTGGGAAAATTGAGGGACGAAGAGATAGAGGAAAGCAAAGAGAAAAAATACCAGACAGCTTAAGAGAATGGCTTGGCAGAAGGTCAACAACAGAAATGATAAATAATTGTCGTGATCGAAAGTTGTGGAGAGACATGATCACCTACGCCAGCAGGCCCGGTACTTGATGATGATAATGATGATGATATTATATTATATTATATAGTCGTGATCAATGTGGAGGTCAATGGTCTCATCTGCGATAACACCGATAAGAAAGACGCTGTCATCTATACAGACGGATCTGTAGAACGACACCAAAGGAGTGCATGGGCATTTACAGCACGCTCGGCGGGCAGAATAGTCAAAGAAGACAGTTGTGCATACGTTATGACTAGGACTAGCATGACAATGGAGGCGATGGCAGCGACCAAGGCATTCATCTGGCTAGAGTCACGAGACTACACCTACGCCTGTATACTGAGTGATTCGATGAGCATGATAAAAAAAGTGGGTGCGGGATCTGTAAGCAGGCAATGGGTAGAGTCTTTTGCAGAAGTCAAAATTACGTAGGGTCACCTTTGTCTACGTCCCAGGACATGCGGGAGTACGGGGAAATGAAAGAGCGGACAGATTGACTAGCTGTGCTATTAATTGAGGACGGGCAACCGATGGATCGAACGGACATCATCAATGCCCTCCGAGATGTGGGAAGGACACAGGACATCGACAATCATGAGTCCACGTCACTCCTTCGAATGAAAGAGGTGGGAGTTTAAGATGGGCAGAGCCAGAAACGATAAACATAGTGAGCGTTTTAGAAGACTTATCAACCAACACAGAACTGGAGTCGTCAGTTGCTGGACGCTTCGACACTTGCTGAGAAGGGGACCTCATCACCTATGGGCATGTTCGAAGTGCACGGATTATGACCCGAAAGTAACTCACTATTTCTTTCTCAAACTCGTTTATCCTGTATTCCCGTCAATATTCCAAACTCACCATTGACTTTCAGTAAGATTCTGTTTCTCTTTGTGTGTCCACAAAACGTCAATTATCTTCTTACAATTGTGTTCAAAAGATCTTTGTTTACTTGCGTTTGTTTTCTAAACTTAACAAACAAAAAGTGAAAGTAAAGGTGAAGTACGATGGTCATATGTTTAACGGGGACTTTCGTCTCCAAGATGGCGGATCTAGTCCACGTCCTCTCGACCGCTGCAGAAAGTGCATTCGGGGTCTGATTAATTTCGGTTCTCCATTGCACTTCTTTGCGTTAAAGTCAAAATGATGATATATAAAATATGACAATCATCATTTTCAGGAGGACGTGAACTTCGTGGTATCTGGTGGATAGGCGGCAGGAACATTGCAGGCTTTGCATGAAAAGTGTTCCTTGTTGCAGTTTCCTCATATTCCCAGTCCATGGGGGACTGCTTGGTCTCGATGCAAGACGCCGGCCTCGAGACAGAGAGGTTATAGGTTCAAATCTCGGTTACACCAGCTGGGATTTTTATTTATGATTTCTCTCTGCGGCAACCACCCCTGGTCTCAGCAGCGAGACCCGGCTTGAAACGTCAGTTACTCATCGACGGATAAAAAAAACATGAGTACCTCCGAAGTCGGAGTTATCTGCCTGTACGGCGAGGAACCCCTGTGCACACAGTTGCCAGGGAAAAATAGATTATAACGCAAAATTCAGTTCCTAGTCTCTAGGGACTTCGTCAGAGTTGAAAGCTGGCGAACGCAACAACAACAACAACATATGTTGGGCATGTGAGGAGGAGAGATAATAACCGAATAACAAAGCAAGCCCTTATGTGGGATACAACAGGTAAGAGGAACCAAAAGAGTGACACTAAGAAGAACATTGATCAAAAAGGCAAGAGCAGCAGGAATTGGCTCCCAAAATGAGATAGAGTTGCTTGCACAGAACAGAGACAAATGGCGAGATTTGATAAAAGATCTTTACAAGGATTTAAAACTGCTAGAATAAAAATTTAGATAAGAGAAAGAGTATCTGGAGCCGGCTACGGCTCGAAACCTAATAGACAGAAAGTACAAAACTTGAATCGGCGTCTTAGCACGCGCATTTTCACCTATATGTTCTCGGCCGCCTATCCAGAGGTGTTCGGAGACTTCTGAATAGTGTCGCCTCAAGTATCGAAACTCACGATGCGAGGTGGCATTCCTCACCTTCACAGAGTACTACTCTGGTACCCATTTCTGCCAGCGGCTGGGTTGACCGCAGGGGCATTTTCTTTCCACCTAAGAGTACAACTCATACTGCTCCCAGCGGGAATCGAACACGCGTTGTCCGAACGTCGTTAGTCCAGTCGGGTGGTTTTCCCAACCAGGCCACCGAGACCACCATCATCATTATCGAGTGCCTTCTCCGCAACGAAGATTGGCTACCAAGGATCGCCATTCTACTCTGTTTCTTGCTTTCATGGTGCATGCTGTCATAGATTGACTTGTCCATCTTTTGATGTTACTCGTCCATGTTAGTCTTGGTCTGCATCTGCCTCTTTTACCTTGTATTTTTCCTTCCAATATTACTTTTAGTAGGCTGTTGTGTCTTTTAACATAAAAAAGTAAAGTACCCCCCGTCACGCCAAGTGGCGTATAGGGAAATATGGTGTTAGTGACCCTATATTTTACAGACCTTCAGCACATGATTTTTGGGGTAATGTGGTCGGTATTACGCCCGTGCTGCTTTTACTTTCCCAGAAAAAATCCGGTACCCATTTAAGGCTGGGTGAACCCGGAGCCGTCGGTTGGGATCGAACCCTACCCCTTGTCCGTAGTAGTCCAGTTCACTAACCACTGAGCTATCGCGGCTCCTACTAATTTTTAGGGAATTAGTAAAACCCAGGTGTCCTCGCCAGGATTACGAACCCCGGCTGTTGCCGTGGTAAGCCAACCGCCTATCGATTGCGCTAACCGGACACCCTGTCTTTTAACATGCCCCAAAAATTTCATTTGTCTTGTCTTAATTGTATTTAGTAGTTCCTTTTTATTTTCAGTTGTTTTAAAACTTCATTGCTTTACCGAGACCACCAAAGCAACAACAAAAAATGCTGTCTTCTCTATCCACCCAGTTCTTTCCATTCTTTCAACAAAAAAATATTTAAGGGCGTCAGTTTTCTTTTTTTTTTTTTTTTATGCCCCTGTTTCTGTACCGTGCAAAAATAGCAGTAGTAGCCTCCTCTTTACAGTCAGAGTTGACTATGGGTTTTGCAGCGTCCCCAAGAGAATGTTCTTTTTTAATTTCTTTTCTCTTGCCGTGTATTCTCTGTTTCTATGAATCGGTCCGCTTCTTGCTTGAGTTGGAGCTTTAACAATTTTGCCCGGATAGCGGCCGTGTGGCCTACCCTTTATCACTTCTGTCAAGAGTTCGATAACGTGCGAGAGTGTACACGGGACCTCATTTGTTTTCTTCGTCATCCGACAATAAACGGGTGAACGATAAGAAAAAAAAAGTTTGATGTAGACAAGACAGGTCAACGTTATAGGCTCATGTAGACAAGACAGGTTAACGTTATAGACTCATGTAGACAAGACAGGTTAACGTTATAGACTCATGTAGACAAGACAGGTCAACGTTATAGACTCATGTAGACAAGACAGGTCAACGTTATAGACTCATGTAGACAAGACAGGTCAACGTTATAGACTCATGTAGACAAGACAGGTCAACGTTATAGACTCATGTAGACAAGACAGGTCAACGTTATAGACTCATGTAGACAAGACAGGTCAACGTTATAGACTCATGTAGACAAGACAGGTCAACGTTATAGACTCATGTAGACAAGACAGGTCAACGTTATAGACTCATGTAGACAAGACAGGTCAACGTTATAGACTCATGTAGACAAGACAGGTTAACGTTATAGACTCATGTAGACAAGACAGGTCAACGTTGTAGACTCATGTAGACAAGACAGGTTAACGTTATAGACTCATGTAGACATAGACAGGTTAACGTTATAGACTAATGTAGACAAGACAGGTCAACGATATAGACTCATGTAGACAAGACAGGTCAACGTTATTGACTCATGTAGACATAAACAGGTTAACGTTATAGACTCATGTAGACAATGACAGGTCAACGTTATAGACTCATGTAGACAAGACAGGTCACCGTTATAGACTCATGTAGACAAGACAGGTCAACGTTATAGACTCATGTAGACAAGACAGGTCAACGTTATAGACTCATGTAGACAAGACAGGTTAACGTTATAGACTCATGTAGACAAGACAGGTCAACGTTATAGACTCATGTAGACAATGACCGGAATAACGTTATAGACTCATGTAGACAAGACAGGTCAACGTTATAGACTCATGTAGACAAGACAGGTCAACGTTATAGACTCATGTAGACAATGACAGGTCAACGTTATAGACTCATGTAGACAAGACAGGTCAACGTTATAGACTCATGTAGACAATGACAGGTTAACGTTATAGACTCATGTAGACAAGACAGGTCAACGTTATAGACTCATGTAGACAAGACAGGTTAACGTTATAAACTCATGTAGACAATGACAGGTTAACGTTATAGACTCATGTAGACAAGACAGGTCAACGTTATAGACTCATGTAGACAAGACAGGTTAACGTTATAGACTCATGTAGACAATGACAGGTTAACGTTATAGACTCATGTAGACAAGACAGGTCAACGTTATAGACTCATGTAGACAATGACAGGTCAACGTTATAGACTCATGTAGACAAGACAGGTCAACGTTATAGACTCATGTAGACAATGACAGGTCAACGTTATAGTCTCATGTAGACAATGACAGGCCAACGTTATAGACTCATGTAGACAAGACAGGTCAACGTTATAGACTCATGTAGACAAGACAGGTCAACGTTATAGACTCATGTAGACAAGACAGGTTAACGTTATAGACTCATGTAGACAAGACAGGTCAACGTTATAGACTCATGTAGACAATGACAGGTTAACGTTATAGACTCATGTAGACAAGACAGGTCAACGTTATAGACTCATGTAGACAATGACAGGTCAACGTTATAGTCTCATGTAGACAATGACAGGCCAACGTTATAGACTCATGTAGACAAGACAGGTCAACGTTATAGACTCATGTAGACAAGACAGGTCAACGTTATAGACTCATGTAGACAAGACAGGTTAACGTTATAGACTCATGCAGACGAGACAGGTCAACGTTATAGACTCATGTAGACAAGACAGGTCAACGTTATAGACTCATGTAGACAAGACAGGTTAACGTTATAGACTCATGTAGACGAGACAGGTCAACGTTATAGACTCATGTAGACAAGACAGGTTAACGTTATAGACTCATGTAGACAATGACAGGTTAACGTTATAGACTCATGTAGACAAGACAGGTCAACGTTATAGACTCATGTAGACAAAGACAGGCCAAGGTTATAGACTCATGTAGACAAAGACAGGTCAACGTTATAGACTCATGTAGACAAAGACAGGCTAACGTTATAGACTAAAATTTCTACATTTTTTTTTTTGGGGGGGCGGTGGTATGTAAAAAGGAGGAAGGAGTGGATAGAGAGAGAGACAGAGAGAGAAAGAGAGAGAGAGAGAGAGTGAGAACATCTACTTTTTTTCTTTCAACTCCCTGTCGCATTCAATCGTACCCATCATGCAGCATAAAAATAAACGAGACAAATCTGAAACAAGTGCAACGTTTCACATACTTGGGCACAATAATAACGTCAGATGGGAGATGCACCACACAAAAAAATAGCAGAATAGCTCAGGCCAAAATAGCATTTCAGAAAATGAAAAACGTCTTATGCAAGAAATCTATGTCAATAGAAATAAGAAAAATAGTTCATCGGTGCTATATACAACCGATTGTGACCTATGGAAGCCAATCATCGATTAGAGGCCACAGAGATGGGATTTCTCAGAAGAATGTTGAAAGAGACATAATAAAGAGATTATAATGTTGTTTTTAGCTGTCCAGGGAACTGGACAGCTAAAAAGACCAATGAGGAAGTTCTCAAAGAGGCCAACACTAAAAGGGAGCCCCTAAGAAACATCAGAAAGCAACAATCAACATTTTTTTCGAGCACATCATGAGAAGATGAAAGTTGGAATACTTGGTTAAAACTGGCAAAAATTAAAGGAAAAAGAGAGATCGCGGACGACAAAGAGAGATGATACTGGATAGCTTGGTGTCATGGAATATAGTCAACAACAGAACAGATACGATGTACTGTGGACAGAAGATTGTGTTGGAACATGACCGTCTACGCCAACCGGTATGGCACACGATGATGATGTCCACAAGAACCTTCTCTCTTTATCATATGTTGGGCACTATTGTAGCAGGTGTTCATCAGTCATTTTGTCTAGGCCACAGTCACATTCATGAGAAGTACATATACTAAGGGTAAAACAAAAGAAATCTCAATATTCTCTTAGAAAGCTATGTCTGCATTGATTTTTCTATACTGAGATTTCGCTCATGTCTTTGTCTTTTTTTTATTACCAACTTGTATTTTCTGAGTATGTTTGTATAGTCCAGTCTCGTTGAGTAGTTGAGATCGATGTATAATACGCGAGGCGTAGTCGAGGTCTCTCGGAGGAAGAATCATCATAATCATGTGCCAGACCCGTTGGCGTAGGCGATTTTAAGATTGTCCTTCAACAATTCTCTTTCCACAGTAGATCGTATCAGTAAAGGTCAAGGTAAAGGTTAAGTTAAAGGTCAAGGTAAAGTACGAGGCTTGAATCGGCGTCCTAGTACGCGAGTTTTCATCCATATTTATTCGGCCGCCTATCCAGAAGTGTTCGGGGACTTCTGGATAGTGTCACTTCAAGCATCGAAACTCACGATGCGAGACGGTATTCCTCACCTTCTCAGATTACTACAACTCTGGTACCCATTTCTGCCAGCGGCTGGGTCGACTGCGGGATTTTCTTTTTTCCAAACACGAGTACAACTCACACTGCTTTAGTCGGTAATCGAACACGGGTTGTCCGAACGTCGGTAGCCAAGTCGGGTGGTTGTCCCAACCAGGCTACCAAGGTCGCCATTGCTTTAATTCTATCGATGACCGTATTCTATGCTGTGACGTAAATCTATCTATAGTTCCATAAGAAATTCCTGCCCACAGAGTTTATTAATTATCTCGGAAACTGTTTGATGAATTTCTGTCATTCTTTTTCGTGAAATCTTATTTTTCACCGACCTTCAGTCTGATTTTTTGGCCTACTGTCATGCTTTTAGGGAAGATTTTTGCTTATTTGAGGTATATAAAAAATATGATTTTCTTGCTTGTCCTAAATTTTAGAATTTTACAATACCCACATTTGTTGTAATCAACTCACCAATTCATCATCATTATCGAGTGCCGTCTCCGCAACGAAGTTTGGCTACCATGGATCGCCATTCCACTATGTTTCTTGCTTTGATGGTGCAGGTTGTCATAGATTGACTTGTCCGTCTTATGATGTTACTCGTCCATGCTAGCCTTGGTCTGCCTCTGCCTCTTTTACTCACCATTTAAAAAAGCAAATTTCACGTGCACACCACACAATCTTAGCACCGTTTCGCACTCTTAACTTCTAAGACGCGCGCCAGGGATTTTTGTTGTTGTTGATAATTTCATTTCCGGTTTCTTGTTAAATTGATCCAGGGGCGTATTTTGACAAAATATTTACTATTAATGAATATTCCTGTATGTGTGATCATTTGTAAGCTGTTGTGAAGTGACTACTTGATTTTTAAAACCATGAAGAGTTTAAAGTGTAAATTCATCACTATGCAAAAGGTAACTGTGTTATTGTACATGCACTTTTGTAAGGAATCTAAAAGGGGTCGGTTATATTACTATTCAATGTAATACGGATACGCCTTTGGCTTGCATTGTTAGAAAATTAACATAGTTTACAGTAAAATCTAATGTTTAGAGCACGCGGTTTGATATTTTACTAAAATTATAAAACAAAAAACGATTTGTACAAAATTCAAACTACCTTTGTACTTAAATGTTATAAAATCTGAAGGTCGGTGAAAAAATAAGATTTCATGAAAAAGAATTACAGAAATTCATCAAACAGTTTCCGAGATAATTGATCAACTCTGTGGGCACGAATTTGTGAACGAGCTATAGTATTTTCTCTCGTTGTCGTCCGCGATCTCTCTTTCGTTTTATTTTGCTAGTTGTAACCAAGTATTCCAATTTTCCTCTTCTCATGGTGTGCCCGAAAAATGTTAATTGTTTCATTTTTTTTTTTTTTTGAACTCCCTTTTTGTGTTGGCCTCTTTGAGATTGTCGTCGTTGGTATTTTTAGTTCTACAGGGAACTCTCAATTTACTTCTGAGAAATCACATATCTGTGGTTTCCTATAATCGTCTTTTCAGTGGTCGTATGGAGGAGACATAACGCGCTGCGTGCGAAGATTGTTGTTGGGATTGTATCTTCTTCAGCGTTCAAATTTTGTGATTGTGCTAACTTGACTCTTTGTTCTGTTTTATGATTGTGCTAACTTGACTCTTTGTTCTGTTTTATGATTGTGCTAACTTGACTCTTTGTTCTGTTTTATGACTGTGCTAACTTGACTCTTTGTTCTGTTTTATGATTGTGCTAACTTGGACTCTTTGTTCTGTTTTATGATTGTGCTAACTTGGACTCTTTGTTCTGTTTTATGATTGTGCTAACTTGACTCTTTGTTCTGTTTTATGATTGTGCTAACTTGGACTCTTTGTTCTGTTTTATGATTGTGCTAACTTGGACTCTTTGTTCTGTTTTATGATTGTGCTAACTTGATTCTTTGTTCTGTTTTATGATTGTGCTAACTTGACTCTTTGTTCTGTTTTATGATTGTGCTAACTTGACTCTTTGTTCTGTTTTATGATTGTGCTAACTTGGACTCTTTGTTCTGTTTTATGATTGTGCTAACTTTATTCTTTGTTCTGTTTTATGATTGTGCTAACTTGACTCTTTGTTCTGTTTTATGATTGTGCTAACTTGACTCTTTGTTCTGTTTTATGATTGTGCTAACTTGACTCTTTGTTCTGTTTTATGATTGTGCTAACTTGACTCTTTGTTCTGTTTTATGATTGTGCTAACTTGACTCTTTGTTCTGTTTTGTGATTGTGCTAACTTGACTCTTTGTTCTGTTTTATGATTGTGCTAACTTGACTCTTTGTTCTGTTTTATGATTGTGCTAACTTGACTCTTTGTTCTGTTTTATGATTGTGCTAACTTGACTCTTTGTTCTGTTTTGTGATTGTGCTAACTTGACTCTTTGTTCTGTTTTGTGATGGAGGGGTAGGAACAACATCACGACACACGATGAACTTGTTGCAAGGTCAGTTCTCGTATTGGTGTGTCTGAATACCGGTCAATGTGGCGGATGGGCGGCAGGAACTTGTAAAGGCTGTGTAAGAAAAGTATTCCTTGTTGCAGTTTCCTTATATTCCAAGTCCGGCTTGTTGCAGGAGCTACTGAGTTAAGTGCTCTGTGCACACCGTGACCTGTGCATTTAATCAGTTTTGATCGTGTTTCGATATTCCGAAGAATGATGATATCGTATGGCGGGGAACAGATGGCTGTGTTCACTTTCTGTGCGGTTTCGCCTTATGTCTTTTGGCATATGCTGAGACTGCTATGAATGGTACTGTAGCTACCTTTCATTGTTTTGGAGGTTAGATATTATTTCGGATGACACTGGTACAGGCGGTTGAGCAATTATGGATTTTAATTCGTTTGCAGTGATACCGGGGCCTTCCATAACCATAACCATAACCATAACATGTGTGTATGTCATGATTATTACCATAAACCTGCGCCATTGCTGACACACTCCGTCTTCGGTAACTGGAGTGACTGTAACTGAAATGCCACTTTTTGAATGAGGCGACCAACCGTGCTGGGCGAATGTGGAAAAGTTTCTTCCTAATACAACTAGACAAAGACGTGCAGGACCCGAGGCGCTGTTATTAAGATGTGTTGATAAGTTATCGACTTGGGCTGTTTCCGCAAAGTGTTGTGGGGCGGTGGGGCGGTGGCTGGTCCTTATATATAAAAAATATACATGTGTGTGTGTGTGTTAATGTGTATATATATATATATATATATATATATATATATATATATATGTGTGTGTGGATGTTTTTGTTGTGTGGTGAAGTGTTCGTTTCGGACTGTGAGAATTGTTGTCAAATACTGGAGGAGATGAAGAGGGTCAAAATATTGAATACGCGAAGGAGGGAGTGAAGGAGAGAGTGGGGAAGGGCGGGGTAAGAGAGAGATAGGGAACGAGAGACAGGAGGGAAGAGAGAGAAAAAGGGAACGAGCGAGAGAGGGTGAGAAAGGGAGAGAACGAGACAGGGAGAAAGAGGTGGAAAGAGAGAGAACGAGACAGGGAGAAAGTGGTGGAAAGAGAGAGAACGAGACAGGGAGAAAGAGGTGGAAAGAGAGAGAACGAGGCAGGGAGAAAGATGTGGAAAGAGAGAGAACGAGACAGGGAGAAAGAGATGGAAAGAGAGAGAACGAGGCAGGGAGAAAGAGGTGGAAAGAGAGAGAACGAGGCAGGGAGAAAGAGGTTGAAAGAGAGAGAACTAGGCAGGAAGAAAGAGGTGGAAAGAGATAGAACAAGACAGGGAGAAATAGGTGGAAAGAGAGAGAACTAGGCAGGAAGAAAGAGGTGGAAAGAGAGAGAACGAGACAGTGAGAAAGAGGTGGAAAGAGAGAAAACGAGGCAGGGAGAAAGAGGTTGAAAGAGAGAGAACTAGGCAGGAAGAAAGAGGTGGAAAGAGATAGAACGAGAAAGGGAGAAATAGGTGGAAAGAGAGAGAACTAGGCAGGAAGAAAGAGGTGGAAAGAGATAGAACGAGACAGGGAGAAAGAGGTGGAAAGAGAGAGAACAAGGCAGGGAGAAATAGGTGGAAAGAGAGAGAATGAGACAGGGAGAAAGAGGTGGAAAGAGAGAGAACGAGGCAGGGAGAAAGAGGTGGAAAGAGTGAGAACGAGGAAGGGAGAAAGAAGTGGAAAGAGAGAGAACGAGACAGGGAGAAAGAGGTGGAAAGAGAGAGAACGAGGCAGGGAGAAAGAGGTTGAAAGAGAGAGAACTAGGCAGGAAGAAAGAGGTGGAAAGAGATAGAACGAGACAGGGAGAAATAGGTGGAAAGAGAGAGAACTAGGCAGGAAGAAATAGGTGGAAAGAGAGAGAACGAGACAGTGAGAAAGAGGTGGAAAGAGAGAAAACGAGGCAGGGAGAAAGAGGTGGAAAGAGAGAGAACTAGGCAGGAAGAAAGAGGTGGAAAGAGATAGAACGAGACAGGGAGAAATAGGTGGAAAGAGAGAGAACGAGGCAGGAAGAAAGAGGTGGAAAGAGAGAGAACGAGACAGGGAGAAAGAGGTGGAAAGAGAGAGAACGAGGCAGGGAGAAAGAGGTGGAAAGAGAGAGAATGAGACAGGGAGAAAGAGGTGGAAAGAGAGAGAACGAGACAGGGAGAAAGAGGTGGAAAGAGTGAGAACGAGGAAGGGAGAAAGAGGTGGAAAGAGAGAGAACGAGACAGGGAGAAAGTGGTGGAAAGAGAGAGAACGAGACAGGGAGAAAGAGGTGGAAAGAGAGAGAACGAGGCAGGGAGTTAGAGGTGGAAAAAGTGAAAACGAGGCAGGGAGAATGAGGTGGAAAGAGAGAGAACGAGACAGGGAGAAAGAGGTGGAAAGAGAGAGAACAAGACAGGGAGAAAGAGGTGGAAAGAGAGAGAACGAGGCAGAAAGAAAGAGGTGGAAAGAGAGAGAACGAGGTAGGGAGAAAGAGGTGGAAAGAGAGAGAACGAGGCAGGGAGAAAGAGGTGGAAAGAGAGAGAACGAGGCAGGGAGAAAGAGGTGGAAAGAGAGAGAACGAGGCAGAAAGAAAGAGGTGGAAAGAGAGAGAACGAGGTAGGGAGAAAGAGGTGGAAAGAGAGAGAACGAGGCAGGGAGAAAGAGGTGGAAAGAGAGAGAACGAGGCAGGGAGAAAGAGGTGGAAAGAGAGAGAACGAGGCAGGATGAAAGAGGTGGAAAGAGAGAGAACGAGACAGGGAGAAAGAGGTGGAAAGAGAGAGAACGAGGCAGGGAGAAAGAGGTGGAAAGAGAGAGAACTAGGCAGGGAGAATGAAGTGGAAGGAGAGAACGAGGCAGGGAGAAAGAGGTGAAAAGAGATAGAACGGGGCAGGAAGAAAGAGGTGGAAAGAGAGAGAACTAGTCAGGAAGAAAGAGGTGGAAAGAGAGAGAACGAGACAGTGAGAAAGAGGTGGAAAGAGAGAGAGAACGAGGCAGGGAGAAAGAGGTGGAAAGAGAGAGAACGAGACAGGGAGAAAGAGGTGGAAAGAGAGAGAACGAGACAGGGAGAAAGAGGTGGAAAGAGTGAGAACGAGGAAGGGAGAAAGAGGTGGAAAGAGAGAGAACGAGACAGGGAGAAAGAGGTGGAAAGAGAGAGAACAAGACAGGGAGAAAGAGTTGGAAAGAGAGAGAACAAGACATGGAGAAAGAGGTGGAAAGAGAGAGAGAACGAGACAGGGAGAAAGAGGTGGAAAGAGAGAGAACGAGGCAGGGAGAAAGAGGTGGAAAGAGAGAGAACGAGGCAGGAAGAAAGAGGTGGAAAGAGAGAGAACGAGGCAGGTAGAAAGAGGTGGAAAGAGAGAGAACGAGACAGGGAGAATGAGGTGGAAAGAGAGAGAACGAGTCAGTTTTCTTCTCGGTCCACTCAATTCTAGAATCTTTATTTTATGTTTTCTTCTCGGTCCACTCAATTCTAGAATCTTTATTTTATGTTTTCTTCTCTGTCCACTCAATTCTAGAATCGTTATTTTATGTTTTCTTCTCGGTCCACTCAATTCTAGAATCTTTATTTTATGTTTTCTTCTCGGTCCACTCAATTCTAGAATCTTTACTTTATGTTTTCTTCTCGGTCCACTCAATTCTAGAATCTTTATTTTATGTTTTCTTGTCGGTCCACTCAATTCTAGAATCTTTATTTTATGTTTTCTTCTCTGTCCACTCAATTCTAGAATCTTTATTTTATGTTATCTTCTCTGTCCACTCAATTCTAGAATCTTCATTTTATGTTTTCTTCTCTGTCCACTCAATTCTAGAATCTTTATTTTATGTTTTCTTCTCTGTCCACTCAATTCTAGAATCTTTATTTTATGTTTTCTTCTCTGTCCACTCAATTCTAGAATCTTTATTTTATGTTTTCTTCTCTGTCCACTCAATTCTAGAATCTTTATTTTATGTTTTCTTCTCTGTCCACTCAATTCTAGAATCTTTATTTTATGTTTTCTTCTCTGTCCACTCAATTCTAGAATCTTTTTTTTTATGTCTTCTTTTCTGTCCACTCAATTCTAGAATCTTAATTTCATGTATTTTTCCCTGTCCACTCAATTCGTTTCATAAGTTAAAAAAGAAAAGAAAAGAAAAGTGCCCCCAGTAACGATACGTGGCCTATAGGGAATGTGGTGGTAGTGTCTGTAAATTTTACACACATGATTTTATTTGGATAATGTGATCGGTATTACGACCGTGCCGCTTTACTTTCACTCATGGAAGCCTTGCAACCATCCTTATACCTCAGCACTGCTCTCCCTGGGTTCGCCCTACAATATTTGTTGGGAGTAAATTATTTGCTTGCTACGCCTAGGAGAATGATATAGAGAGATTGTTTTTGTGTATCAAAATAAGCATCATTATTTGTCTACGGTTCCACGTTTTGACTGCGGATCTACGGGCCGGCTGTGTTAACAAGAAGAAGTTACGATAGAGAAGCAGTTACATAACCGGTAATTGATCTTTCCACCAACTAATTGATATCTAAGTAAAAAAAAAAAAAACGTAAAGTACCCCCGTCACGCCAAGTGGCGTATAGGGAATATGGTGTTAGTGACCATAATTTTTACAGACCTTCAGCACATGATTTTAATTGGATAATGTGGTCGGTATTACGCCCGTGCCGCTTTACTTCCCAGAAAAAAAATCCGGTACCCATTAAAGGCTGGGTGAACCGGAGCCGTCGGTTGGGATCGAACCCTACCTCTTGTCATTTGTAGTCCACTTCACTAACCACTGAGCTACCGCGGCTCCCCAATTGATCAGACTCTGTTTCAACCAATTTAACCAAAGCTCTTGAGACCAGTGATAACCAAATAGAGCACGAGGGCCAGATCCGGCATGCCAGTATATTTCTCTTGGCCCGCGTCCACATAAACTACTTATTAAATATCTATAAATTAAAAAAAAAAAATTCCCAATTGGTTAAAAATTATAAAATAAAGATAATTTTGAAATAAATAATTAATTGTCTTGTTACAAATGATACAATATTTCGTAAAAGTGCAAGCATTATTTATATATGACTAAATCATGTCGTGTCATTTTTAGCGATGTTCTTAAGTTTGTCCAGGTCAACCTTAATTAGGTCACCGCCGCCATCAATTGGAGCATGACCACAGTCAAGGTCTCTCTTTCCATGGAGACAAATAATAATAAATAAATAAATATTATTCTAGAGGGAAACTTCCGAGGCGATAATTTAGCGAATCATAGGAGGAAGATGGTATGTTTTACAGCAATCAGTAAAAAATGACAAATAAAACAACAACAGAAAAAAAATAACAATATATGGTCCGAAGCAGGATCGAACCCATACTCCTTGGCACTGCGCCTTGCCACGAGAAGCCAAATGTTAGGGAACACTGCCATTGTCGCATACGGGTTCGATCCTGCTTCGGATCATATGTTGTTCTTTGTTTTTCTTCTGTTGTCGTTTATCTGTCAGTTTTTGTGAGTTCTGTAAAACATAACCTCTTCCTCCTATGATTCACTCTCTCTTTCCATCCCTATTCGTGGACGTTTTCTCTGGGGTTTTCTTTGACTTGTCTTCTCCATGTATTCATAGGCCTTCTTGACTTTCTCTTCCCTCGTGGGTTCCATGACATTGACTGTCTCACTATCTTGCATCCCGTTCTCTATTCATAATCTGTTGTTTGATTGCCCATTGTTTTGTTCTTTCGAGATATCTTCATTTTTGATCTTGTTATACCATCAGTTAGAGGCCACAGAGATGGGATTTCTCAGAAGAATGTTGAAAGTTCCCTGGACAGATAAAAAGACCAATGAGGAAGTTCTCAAATAGGCCAACACAAATGGGAGCTCTTAAAATACATCAGAAAGAAACAATCAAAATTTTTCGGGCACATCATGAGAAGAGGAAAGTTGGAATACTTGGTTACAACTGGCAAAATAAAAGGAAAGAGAGATCGCGGACGACAAAGAGAGAAAATACTGGATAGCTTGGTATCTTGGCATGGAAAACAGTCAACAACAGAACTGATACGATGCACTGTAGATAGAAGATTATGGAGGGACATGATCGCCTACGCCAACCGGTATGGCACATGATGATGATGATATACCACCAGGATTTCATTTAAGAATCTTCCTGAAGCAATTTGAAAAAAAAAAATATTTGTAATTTGTATTTAGTTATTATTCAACATCCGTGCATGTGAGCTACATTCGAGATTTGTTTTTATATTTGTATTAAATATTCGTAACTTTGTGCCCGTTTTTACTTTGTTTTGTATTATTATGTTTCGTTGTTGCTGTGATTATTTGTTTTATTATAGAAAGCTGTTCGTGCTTTATTTATTCTCTGCTTAATTTTTCTTTTTTCACGGCTGTTTGCTCTCATCTCAAAGTGCCATTTTAGTTCAATTCTGGAAAAGTTTGCATCTTCTACGGATGGTGTCCTGAGTGTAGTACATTCCTTTCATTGTCTCTAAAGTGATATTTTGTGGGGGTGGTTTCAATTTGTGACAGCACGCACGCACGCGCGCGCGCGCACACACACACACACAAGAAAGTAAAATGTTGACCTAAAGTCAGATTTTATGTGTGAACGATATTTTATTAATATTAAAATAACAAAATGAATTTAAATATCTGGGAACAATGTTAACCTCAGATGGTAGATGTACAACAGAGGTGAGATGCAGAATGGCTCATGCAAAAACAGCTTTCCGAAAAATGTGGAAGATACTATGCTACTTTTTTGACAATAGAAACAAGAAAAAAAGAGTTCTTAAATGTTATGTAGAGCCAGTCATAACATATGGATGTGAATTTTGGACAATATGACAACAGACAAGAAAATCACTGGAGTTTGTAGAAATGTGGTTTTACAGAAGAATGTTGAGAATACCATAGACAGCTAAGAAGAGTAATGAAAATGTTCTGAAAGAGGCCAAAACAAAGAGAGCTAATTTCATAAATTAGGAAGAAACATTCATCATTTTTTTGTCCATGTCAAAAGAAGGGAACAACTGGAATATATTGTGACAACTAGGAACATTGAAGAACGAAGAAATAGAAGGAAGCAAATCGAAAAGACTCCAGGCACCGTAAGAGAATGGTTTGGCAGAAGGTCAAAAACAGAAATGATAAATAGCTGTCGAGATTGAAAGTTATGGAGAGACATGATCCCTTACGCAAAACAGGCATGGTACTTGATGATGATGATGGTGATATTATAGTAGTGAATGCTCGTAGGAAAGAGATCAAAGATTTACAAACTGAGAGTTTCAGGGGGATACTCAGTCTTGTAACCACAGAATCAGCGTCATGGAGAGTCGTCCCGGCATCGAAGGTTGGCTACCACGGAACGCCATTAAGCTCTGTCTCTTGCTTTGATGGTAATGTGGTGAGAAGAGACAACAAGAGAAGAAGGTGGCCATATGTTGGTCATTTGATTAGAATATACAAGAGAAGAAGGTGGTCATATGATGGTCATATATTGAGAAGAGACAACAAGAGAAAAACGTGGTTATATGTTGGTCATGTGGTGAGAAGAGACAACATGAGAAGAAGGTGGTCATATGTTGGTGATGTGGTGAGAAGAGACAACAAGAGAAGAAGGTGGTCATATGATGGTGATGTGGTGAGAAGAGACAACAAGAGAAGAAGGTGGTCATATGATGGTGATGTGGTGAGAAGAAGGTGGTCATATGATGGTGATGTGGTGAGAAGAGACAACAAGAGAAGAAGGTGGTCATATGTTGGTCATGTGGTGAGAAGAGACAACAAGAGAAGAAGGTGGTCATATGATGGTCATGTGGTGAGAAGAGACAACAAGAGAATCTCAAATGGAAACCAGAGGGTATGAAACAAAGGTCTCTCTAGAGAAACACTAAAAGGAACACAGCACACGTTATCCTATCTCTCGTTGATGTTGGAAGGCTTGCCCAGAATAGGGATGTGGTTCCAGATACAACGCGGGCCGTGTGCAAAATCTGAGACTTTAAAGGAAGAGTTATCGAACATGGAGAGTGTAGAATCTATGCCCGGTGTACCGACTTAAAGCTCAATAGACAGACAGACAGACAGACAGACAGACAGACAGACAGACAGACAGACAGACACAGCTTAAATAGACAAAAAAGATAAATAGATGGACAGACAGATAGACGGACGGACGGACGGACGGACGGATGAATGGATGGATGGACGGACGGATGGATGGATGGATGGACGGACGGACGGACGGACGGACGGACGGATAGATGGATGGATTGATGGATGGACGGACGGATGGATGGACGGACGGATGGATGGATTTATGGATGGATGGATGGATTTATGGATGGATGGATGGATTTATGGATGGATGGATGGACGGATGGATGAATAGGTATGTAGGTAGGTGGGTGGAGGGTGGGTGGGTGGGTGGGTAGGTGGGTGGGTGGTTGGATGGATGGAGGGATTGATGGGAGAGAGAGGGAGGAATAGATGGACGAGGGGTAGGATTGAGTGAGAGAAAGAGGGAGGCATGGATAAATGGAGGAAGGTATGGAAAAAGTGAAGGATGGATGAATGGAAGGAGGTAGGGAGATATGGATGAATTGATGTATACATGGATGGAGTGAGGGATCGATGGATGAATGGATGGAGTGAGGTATCGATAGATGAATGGATGGAGTGAGGGATCGATGGATGAATGGAAGGAGGTAGGGAGATATGGATTAATTGATGTATGCATGGATGGAGTGAGGGATCGATAGATGAATGGATGGAGTGAGGGATCGATGGATGAATGGAAGGAGGTAGGGAGATATGGATGAATTGATGTATACATGGATGGAGTGAGGGATCGATAGATGAATGGATGGAGTGAGGGATCGATGGATGAATGGATGGAGTGAGGGATCGATGGATGAATGGAAGGAGGTAGGGAGATATGGATGAATTGATGTATACATGGATGGAGTGAGGGATTGATGGATGAATGGATGGATGGTAGGAAGTAGGGAGATATGGATGAATTGATGTATACATGGATGGAGTGAGGGATTGATGGATGAATGGATGGATGGAAGGAAGTAGGGAGATATGGATGAATTGATGTATACATGGATGGAGTGAGGGGTCGATGGATGAATGGAAGAAGGTAGGGATAAATGGATAAATTGATGTATGCATGGATGGAGTGAGGTATCGATGGATGAATGGATGAATGGATGGAGTGAGGAATCGATGGATGAATGGATGGAGTGAGGGATCGATGGATGAATGGATGGAGTGAGGGATCGATGGATGAATGGGTGGAGTGAGGGATCGATGGATGAATGGATGGAGTGAGGGATCGATGGATGAATGGGTGGAGTGAGGGATCGATGAATGAATGGATGGAGTGAGGGATCGATGGATGAATGGATGGAGTGAGGGATCGATGGATGAATGGGTGGATGGATAGAGAGAAGTAGTGCCGGATAGAAGTATAAAAAATCGCACTCTATTAACAAGGGGCTTGAAAACAATAGACCTTGAGGGCGACCTGCATAAAGATGGATAAGAAAAAAACACACAAAAATGTGACAACAGAAGAGACCAATCAAAGAGGAAAAGACCAACTAACTAACCAAAAAGTTAACTGTCCCCTTTGACCCTGATTGTGAAACAAAGAAGTAAAGAAATAGAAATAAATAAATATATTCACGTTTTACACGCCCTCTTTAAAAGTGGACAAGCAGAGAACATTAGCAGATATCCGGCACACTTTCCATATTTGGAAGAAAAAGAAAGATTTCATAATTTTGCTACAACAAATTAAAATTACTTTTTGTTTACATTTTCAATGTCCTTAAAAAAAAACCAAAAAACATGTTTCTATTTAGCTCATATGAATTACCTTGTTACTACCTGGCAACATTATATTATTACCTCTACCAATAAGCTGTCCACATTTCATATCATCTTCTAGCCAAATGAAAATAACTCTAATTATGACCATTGAACCATTTTGAATTGCAGCTCTGAAATCGTTTTCACCGGAGATTTAATCGTGCACCAGCAGGAATATTAAGATATGCCAGATATAATTCTGAAAATTGATACAGTATAAAGCCGTTATAAAAAGAGAGCTTAATTTGGCTTAATTCAAACGTGTATTAGTTTTTTTGTACGCTCAATTATATAATATTGAACGCTTAAATAGAGCAGGCTGTATGCGTAATTGACAGTTCTCGGACGTGGAATAGAACTACGGTGCTAGTAGCGTAATATTAAGGGCGTTAGAGAGTTCCAGACAAGAAAATTAGTTAGTATAGATGACTTTAGTACTTTGTAAAAATAATTTACAAAAAAAAAAAACTATTTTCTTAAAGTCAATTTTTATATTTAAAAAAATAATTCATGGCTAAACGTGATGACTTTGGGAACAAATAAAGCTTAAATATACACAGTTGTTTGCCAGTGATACTTAAGTCTGTTTGCTCGTTTGTGTCACTCCAGGTAGATTAAATACACGTTCATGTGGACTTGATTTTAGAACGGAATGGCTACACTAGGATGTATACCTATATCATCATCGTCGTCGTCATCATCATCACCATCATCATCAATATCCTCTTCTCTTTGATCGTAATCATAATCATCAATATCGTCTTCTCTTTCATCATCTTCATAGCCATCAATATCTTCTTCTCTTTTATTATCATCATGACCATCAGCATCATCAATATATTCTTCTCCTTCATCGTCATTATTATTATCATCCTCCTCCTCATCATCATCACCATTCATCTTCTTCATTATCCTCTTCATTTTTATCACTATATTTTTGCCTTCATAAGCTCTTGCGATATACTTTCGGCGTGTTTTCTTAATGTACTTGTTATTGAGTTATTGAATTATTTGCGAGTCATCATCATTGCACTACGAACATGCCCATAGGTGCTCAGATCCCCTTCTCAGCAAGTCCCGCAGTGTCCAGCGACTGGCGACTCCAGTTCTGTGTTGGTTGATAAGTCTTCTTACACGGCCACTAAGTTTCTCATTTCTGGCTGTGTCCATCTTAACTCCCATTTCTTTCATCCGAAGGAGTGACGTGGGTTTAAGGTTGTCAAAGTCCTGTGGTCTTCCCACATCTCGGAGGTCGGAGGGCACTGATGATGTCCGCCCGATCCATTGGTTGCCCGTCCTCAACGACAGCGCAGCTAGCCAACCTGTCCGCTCTTTCATTTCCCCGTACTCCCACATGTCGGAGGGCACTGATGATGTCCGCCCGATCCATTGGTTGCCCGTCCTCAACGACAGCGCAGCTAGCCAACCTGTCCGCTCTTTCATTTCCCCGCACTCCAGCATGTCGGAGGGCACTGATGATGTCCGCCAGATCCATTGGTTGCCCGTCCTCAACGACAGCGCAGCTAGCCAACCTGTCCGCTCTTTCATTTCCCCGCACTCCAGCATGTCGGAGGGCACTGATGATGTCCGCCCGATCCATTGGTTGCCCGTCCTCAACGACAGCGCAGCTAGCCAACCTGTCCGCTCTTTCATTTCCCCGCACTCCCGCATGTCGGAGGGCACTGATGATGTCCGCCCGATCCATCGGTTGCCCGTCCTCAACGACAGCGCAGCTAGCCAACCTGTCCGATCTTCCATTTCCCCGTACTCCCGCATGTCGGAGGGCACTGATGATGTCCGCCCGATCCATTGGTTGACCGTCCTCAACGACAGCGCAGCTAGCCAACCTGTCCGCTCTTTCATTTCCCCGCACTCCTGCATGTCCTGGGACATAGGTAATGTACTTGTATAAACTTCAAGTCCTACCGTACAATTAATAATAATCGCGCCTTAACTACAGCTGTCACATTTTTAAAACAAACAGTTTAACTTATCGGAATATAGTTCTGACAAATGCCAGCGTTGAGGATGTGGTCGGAGTCTGGGAAACGTTGTGCACAGTCGTGCAGCAAGGACGCTGAACTTACAAAACCTGGCACAACGATGCTGACATACAACATTGATTGTGTGGACAATACGAAGACATGGCGGGGGCAGTGAAGTTTCCTGTCTGATAAAGGAAGAGATATAGCATTGTCAAAAACCTCTCTCTCTCTCTCTCTATATATATATATATACACTTGGTTTTATTATTAAAACTTATTGAGCGCGTGAAAAAATGGCGGTTTCTTTTCGCCGGTCCGTTGTTAAGGGCGCCTAATTTATTTATTTGTCAAAAGCTCACAGTGTATCCGCGTGCTGCAGAGCGGTTTACTGGAGTTGGCCAGTCTATAACGTGGAAACGGGTTCTGGGCCGTGCGACTGAGTGAGTGCACGTGAGTCTAGACCATCCACAGCATCGACGTTCATCGACAAAATCATCTATGACGACGGTAAGTATTCCGATGCAGCCCAAACGACAACATCGAAGAAGGAAAACAAGACCAGGTAAGAGAGGTGGCGTTAAACTGTCGAAGTGTGAGAGGCTAGGCCTAAAGTATGTGCGCGTTAAATATTGGAATTGTGGGTCCATAAATCAACGACGGCCCATTCTTGATAAGCTACTGTGCGGCGCCGATATAATGGTTTTGCAAGAAACTCTTCTTGGTGGCAGGACAGTAAGTACTCCTGGCTTTCATTGTTTCTACAATAGACGACACCTTGGGCAGGCCATCCTTGTGCGCAACAATATGGTGGCAGCTGAGGTTGATATGACTGCGTGGGACAATGCAGAATTGCAGGTACATGCGGTAGGGTGCAGACCCCAGTTCATTTCATATTTGTAAATGTGTATGCCTGTAATGGGAAGGTGGACACACACCAATGGCAGAATCTCTTCGACTTCGAGGAAGAGAACGTCATTTTCTGCGGAGACTTTAATGCTAGAGGAAACCAGTGGGGTAACGTCATAACCAACAAACAGGGAGAAGACCTAGAGAACGCACTAGTGTCAGTCGATTCAGTGTGCTTGAATGATGGAAGGGCAACAAGAATGGCCACTCGAACAGGGGACTCTGATAGTGTCATAGACCTGGCACTGGTGTCTTCCACCTTCGCACAGGTTGGCAGGTGGAGTGCACTGGGGTTCCACGGAAGTGATCACTATCCATGTGTCCTCCTAATTGAGAATATCAGAAATAAAAGCCAGAAAAGAAAGCTCTGCACATTCCACTACGATAAAACAGACCAGGACGTCATTGACAAAATCAGACATAGGAAACAGAGCGCCACTCGTAGGAGGCAGGAGAGATGGACGCAGCCACCCTGGTGGAACGTAGATGTCGAGGAAGCTTGGTGGAGCAAGAGACAAACGGCCAAGACATGGCAGAAAGCTAGAAGGAATGGAAGAACACAACCTGAGCTCTTGAAGCGTCTGAAAGTAGAGGTCGATCAAAAAATGATGCACTTTAAACTATGTGCGAAGCAGGCTAATGATGCCAAATGGAATTATTTCTGTCAAAAAGTGTGCTCAGAAAAATCTCTAGCCACATTCTGGCGCCTTCATCAGAGCATGAATGGCACAACACGGCACAAAGGCATTCCGAGATTTCCTGAGCACAGGCCGGATATGGCACAAATCTGATGAGAGCAAAGAGAAGGCCCAGCTTGCCCGCTACATTGAGCAGACGGACCAAAGAAATGAGGCTGTAAGAATGAGGATACGGGGGTCGCTGTCAAAATTGTGTAAGGATGTAGTGCTGGAAGATCTCACAATCACAACCGACACCGTTCGCACAACCCTTAAAAGGTCACACAACACTGCTCCTGGTCCAGATGGTGTTCGGTACGATGACATAGGCGATTTAGCTGACGACTTGAAAAAACTGACCAATGTGTTAAATGCCAGCATTCGGAGTGGCCAGATTAAGAAGGAGTGGCTACACAGCTACTTACTACAGCTACCGAAGCCAAACAAGGACCATTCTCAGATCAGTGCCTACAGAATCATCACAATGCAGAACACTGCAGGCAAGCTGCTGGAGAAAATAGTTGCCCGTGTCCTCACCTGTCACGTTGAACAGAAACGCGCATTCCCACCCACACTCGGAGGTTATAGATATAACAAAGAGACATGGCAGTTTTTGCTTATGACGTCTTCCAAGGCTTCCACAGACGAGAGGAGTCATGTGCTGCTGCTATAGATCTGGAGGATGCATACAACAGGGTACCATTTGAATATCTCATGCATATGCTCCTCAAACTGGCGGTGCACCCCTTCCTCATTAGATGGATCGCCGCGGCACTGTTTCAGAGGAAGGTGATACTCAGATGTGGAAGTTGGTCTTCCGAGCCAACATCCATTTGTCCAGGGCTGCCACAAGGCTCACCATTGTCACCAGTTCTATTTAACGTGTACACAATAACGATCACAGAACAACAGCTGGATGGGAGGGAAAGAACTATGACTTTTGCTGATGATATTCTGGTATATCGACAGGGAAGAGACAGACGGGAATCGCCTCCACAATGCAAGACGAACTCGATCGCATTTCTTCCTGGTGTGGGGTTTCAGGTGCCTTGGTTAATCCTAATAAAGCATCAGTTTCATGGTTCTCCCTTAACAATCATATCGTTAATACGACCACACCGGTAGTACGAATGGGAGCTGATGAGGTGACCAGGGACAAGTTGATGACATACCTCGGAGTTAAGTTTGATCGCAGCCTGTGTTTTCGGGACCACGTCGACCATGTGATAACAAAATCCTGCAAAGGATTAGCCGCTTTGAAGGTCATGGCAGCTGCCAACATCGAGCAGAGGCTACTTACTCTTCTGTTCCAGGGATTAGTCCTCGCATCAATCGAGTATGCCCTGGCAATTCTTACTGTCAGTACGACTCAAATTGATAGGCTGGAGAAAATACAAAATGAAGCCATGCGCATTATCTTGGGATGTATGAGGGACACTCCATGTGTAGCAATGAGGTATCTTCTTGACTTTCCAACCATGGATGACATAATCAAGATCTGGAGAGCACTAGCATACCTGAAGATAAGTGCAGATACAGAGCATCCATTGCACCACGTGCTCAACACAGAGAAAGGTGCCAGGCTAAAAAGAGGCAAATCATGGGTGGGCCGAGCAGAAAATGTCATCAAACAGGTCTGTGGGCTTACCAATATCAGCGTTGGTGAGGAGTGGATACCGGTGCCTACGTCATTCAAGGGGACATTATCAAGGAACAGAAGTCAGTCGTGGTCAATGCGGAGGTCAACGGTCTCACCTGCGATAACACCGATGAGAAAGATGCAGTCATCTATACAGACAGATCTGTAAGACGACACGAAAGAAGTGCATGGGCATTTACAGCACGCTTGGCAGTCAGGATAGTCAAAGAAGACAGTGGTGCATATGTCATGACCACGAGTAGCATGACAATGGAGGCGATGGCAGTGACAAGGGCATTCAAATGGTTAGAGTCACAAGACTACACCCACGCATGTATACTGAGTGATTCGGTGAGCAGGATTTAATCAAGTGGAGGCGAGCTCTGTACGCATGCAATGGGTAGAGTCGTTGCAGAAGTAAAAAAATATGTAAGGTCACCTTTGTCTATGTCCCTGGACATGCGGGTGTATGGGGACATGAAAGAGCGGACAGGTTGGCAAGCTGCGCTGTCGTTGAGGACGGGCAACCAATGGATCAGGCATCATCAATGCCCTCCGAGATGTGGGAAGAGCACTGGACTTCGACAACCACAAATCCACATCACTCATTCGGATGCAAGAGATGGGAGTTAAGATGGGCACAGCCAGAAATGAGAAACTTAGTGGGCGTGTAAGAAGACTTATCAACCAACACAGAACTGGAGTCGTCAGTCGCTGGACACTGCGGGACTTGCTGAGGAGGGGATCTGAGCACCTATGGACATGTTCGGAGTGCAATGATGATGACCCGCTAATAACTCAATAACGGAAATATATATATAAATCCATAATTGTTCAACCGCCCGTGCCAGTGCCAGTGGAATTATCCGAATTAAAACTAATCTCATTGGAGGATCCAAACAAAGAAAGGCAGCTGCAGTCCCCTTTATATCAGCTACAGCACACGCCAAAAGACACAAGGTCGAGCGGCATCGAAAGTCAATATATATATATATATATATATATATATATATATATATATATATATATATATATAGAGAGAGAGAGAGAGAGAGAGAGAGCTAAAGTGGTATAAAGACGAAGAGAGTCATTACATAAAACAACTACTAGGGAAGGCTCAACTTTAATGAAATTAATTCCCTGTTGGGTTCTAATCATTATAACTTTACATGCAAATTTTGAATATCTTACAACAAGCGGTTAAAAAGATATCGATTTTAAAAGTTGGGCAAGAGTTATGAAACAAGCTATAAGACTTCCATGTGCCGTCTTCGCCCCGAGAGAAAAAGAAAGAAGGAATGTACTACACCTACCTGTCCGTCAACAATATTCGTTAATACGTAACAGACCTATTCTTGTATTTGAACTTATCGAGTCTCGGTAAGATGAAAGATCAATCAGAGTCGTTCATCAAAGTGCTACTGTATTCAGTTTTGTAATTCCTTCAACATCCATTTATTCTTTCCCCCCTATTTGAAATTGTATTAACATCAATCCTGCTAATGTATCTTCGTCAACAAAATTGGGTCTAGCAATCTTCCTTTGTCGCAAAATAAAATTGTAATTATTTTCCATTATTATTTTAAATGGACCCTTCGATGATCCTTTATCAGCTCGAATTTCGTTTCTTCTTTCTCCGTCATAAATAGTTTTTTATGTTTGCCGCTTAGGATGTCTCATCATATATTCAGTTCGCATTTATTGAGGTACTTTTTATAATGATTTCGCTTTTATTTTTATCATAAACTCTTTGATTCCTCTCATCTTTAATTCACGACTTAACGGAACTGCCTTGAGTGCTTGTGTGTGTTTGCTTATCTGCTTCATAAATTTAGCGTTGCTGTTCTATTTGATTTTAACATTTATATTCTAATTTATATTTATATTATACTTTTTCTTTACGTCCATATACTGTAATTCTTGTCATATTCATTGATCTTTAGCCCATCATTTTGTTTTCAAGAAACTAAATTATGTTTCATTACTTCGAGTTTCATGTTTTTTGATTATCATTGAATGAATCATTCTTTCATTTCCTTCTTGTATTCTTTATCTTTTCCAATTTACTTTTTCTTTTTATATTCTCTCTAATTTGTGTCACATGTGATGAGAAGCGATAATAACCGAATAGCAAAGCAAGCCCTCATGTGGGAAACAACAGGTAAGAGAAAAAGAGGAAGACCCAGGGAGACACTGAGAAGAACATTGATGAGAGAGGCAAGAGCAGCAGGAATCGTCTCACTCAATGAGATAGAGCTGCTTGCACAGAACAGAGACAGATGGCGAGATTTGATAAAATATCTTTAAAAGAAAACTGCTAGAACAAAATTCAGATAGGAGAAGGTGTATTTTAGTCTACGCCCTATGGGCCGGCTACGGCTCGAAAGGTCAATAGAATTTGTGTCGTTATTATATTAACCTCTATTCATCCGTTTCTTGATATCAACTCAAATGGCTAAATCGGTTGGGATTTTTATTTATGATTTCTCTCTGCGGCAACCACCCCTGGTCTCAACAGCGATGCCCGGCTTGAAATGTCAGTTACTCATCCTCGGAAAAAAATATGAGTACTTCCGAAGTCGGAGTTATCTGCCTGTACGGCGAGGGACCCATGTGCACACGGCTGTCAGGGAAAAATGGATTAACACGCAAAATTCAGTTCAAAGTCTCCAGGGACTTCGTCAGAGGTCAAAGCTGGCGAACGGAAAAAAATGGCTAAATAATTACTTGAACATAACGATGGATGGCAGAGGACTAAAGCAAGTGGTGGAAATTAAACATCTAGGTAGTCTAGAGACAAACGACAATTCACAAACAGCAGAATCAGACACAAGATGCAATAATGCTTGTCAAATCATTAGACAGTTATCACCACTATTGTCCAACAAGGAAATAACTCTGGAGGCAAAACGGGCACTTTACAATGTAATCTTCATCCCAACTTTGTGCAACCAATGCCAGACCTGGACCATAAGCACAAGAACAATAAGAAAAGTAAACATCACTGAGATGAAATGCTTTAGACGAATGACAGGATTCAGCCTGAGAGATAATATCAGAAATGAAGAAGTGAGAAAACAGCTAGGAATAACCCCAGTCATAGAATACATAAAGAAGCAACAGATACAATTATTTGGCCACGTGATAAGATAGAAAGTAAAAAAAACACAGCAGAACGAGCTTTTAACGAACGTTACGAGAACGCCAGACCCAAGAGCCACGAAAATATGAATTGATGGAATATTAGAAACACTAGGATTTGATGGAATATTAGAAACACTAGATTTGGTGGAATATTAGAAACACTAGGATTTGGTGGAATATTAGAAACGCTAGGATTTGGTGGAATATTAGAAACACTAGGATTTGATGGAATATTAGAAACTCTAGGATTTGATGGAATATTAGAAACACTAGGATTTGATGGAATATTAGAAACTCTAGGATTTGATGGAATATTAGAAACACTAGGATTTGATGGAATATTAGAAACACTAGGATTTGATGGAATATTAGAAACACTAGGATTTGATGGAATATTAGAAACACTAGGAAACATAACAGCAGCAGATACCATCAGAAAAGCAAAAGAGGGCAAATGATATCTCTCTTCGACGCTGAAAGGAAAATAAGGAAGGAAAGATGTGGTAGAAATCATCATCATCATCATCGTCATCATCATCATCATCGAGTGGGTAAATATGATTTTAAAAGTCGTGTCAAGTGCTCTTTTCATGAAGGAGGGCAAAATCGTATAGGTTTTAAAAAAAAACTTCTTTAATGTAACCATCTGAAGATTTACAATTAGTACGTCAACATATGGGAGCCGTGATAGCTCAGTGGTTAGTGAACTGGACTACAAAGGACAAGAGGTAGGGTTCGATCCCAACCGACGGCTTCCGGGTTCACCCAGCCTTTAATGGGTACCGGATTTTTTTCTGGGAAAGTAAAGCGGCACGGACGTAATACCGACCACATTACCCCAAAAATCATGTGCTGAAGGTCTGTCAAATTTATGGTCACTAACACCATATTCCCTGTACGCCACTTGGCGTGATGGGTCACTAACACCATATTCCCTATACGCCACTTGGCGTGACGGGTCACTAACACCATATTCCCTGTACGCCACTTGGCGTGACGGGTCACTAACACCATATTCCCTATACGCCACTTGGCGTGACTTTACTTTACTTACTGCGCAAACATATCTCATTTGGCACCTAGCCATCTCGCACGTGGGGAAACATCTCCGGGTTCCCCCCTCCCACCTCCACGTACATTAAAAAAAAACCTTTCATTTCCCGATTATTTTGCTGGTTTTATCTGAATTATCTGACTTAGATTTGTAAAAAAAAAACCCGATTTCGCATGCAAGAGCCGGAGATAGCGTTACTGGGAATCTAAAAGCAAAAGAAATGCGCCGGTGTGAGCGTCACTGGGAAGGCAATGCGTTAATTAAATCAAGGTCTAAACTTACGGTAGACTTAGCAGCTCGATAAGGGATAAACATTTGATGCTCAAAGAAATTACAGAACAAACAAGAGAAAGTGGGTTCGGATCCCGGTAATGTCAAAAGTTTGTTTTAACGGGTGAAATAAAAACTCACACCAGAACACTTCAAAGCGGCTGCTAAGGACAAGCGGCCTCTCCGGTTCTATATGTTCCTGAGGACGAGCAACATGAAAAGATGGACAAGTCAACCTTTGATAATCTGCACCATTAAAGCAAGAGACAGAGTGGAATGGCGCTCCATGGTAGCCAACCTTCGATACGGAGACGGCACTCAATGATGATGATGATGATGATATGTTCCGCCCACGAAAGTAAATGAATAATGCCCTAAAGATAGTTTTTTCACCCATCTTATACGATTTCATTCTTTGTTTCCAATATTTTTCTTACTGTGTTCTTGTCTCTTCTTTTCCTTCTTCGACAGTTCTCTTTTCTTTGTGTTATATCAAATAAATGTTATACTTTATCAGTTTCTTCATTTTCATGTTTACACATCTTTATTATTCTAACTTTCGTTATTTTGTTTTCTGTCTTACTATTTACATACTTCGGTAATTTTTCTCTAATTTCACTATTTTCTTAACTTAATTTTGTGAGTATTTTCTCCGCTAAAGGAGTTCGATACTTTATCAGACAATATTTATGAGTTAGACACTTTATCAGACTACGTTTATGAATTAGACACTTTATCAGACTACGTTTATGAGCTAGACACTTTATCAGACTACGTATATAAGTTAGACACTTTATCAGACTACGTTTATGAGTTAGGCACTTTATCAGACTACGTATATGAGTTAGACACTTTATCATACTACGTTTATGAGTTATACACTTTATCAGACTACGTATATGAGTTACACACTTTATCAGACTACGTTTATGAGTTAGGCACTTTATCAGACTACGTATATGAGTTACACACTTTATCAGACTACGTTTATGAGTTACACACTTTATCAGACTACGTATATGCGTTAGACACTTTATCAGACTACGTTTATGAGTTACACACTTTATCAGACTACGTATATGAGTTACACACTTTATCAGACTACGTTTATGAGTTAGGCACTTTATCAGACTACTTTTATGAGTTAGACACTTTATAAGACTACGTTTATGAGTTAGACACTTTATAAGACTACGTTTATGAGATAGACACTTTTTTCTGACTACTTTTACGAGTTATATATTTTATCATTCTACGTTTATGAATTAATCACCTTATAATTTTACTTTTATGAGTTACACTTTACCAGAATACGGTTATTAGCTACCCACGTTAATTGGCGTACGTTTATGATTTAATCTTAAAGGAAGAAGTTTGAAACCTAAGTGAGCTGTGTATCACATCCGTAATGATCATGTTTCGACACTCCAATTGTTTACGATGAATCATGATATACAAGGAACAGTTGGCTGTGTTTACTTTCTGTCGGGTTTCGCCTTTTGTCTTTTGGCGTGTGCTGGGACTGCTATGCTAGGGCTACAGTTACCTTTCTTTTTTTGGGAGATGAGTTAGTAATTCTGATGATTCCACTGGCACGGGTAGTTGAGCAATTATGGATTTTAGTTCGTTTGCAGTGATACCGGGGCCTTCTATAACCATAACGTATATGACTTAAATTTAATGGACTACGTTGATGAGTTAAGCATTTTATCAGACTACGTTAATGAGTTGAACATTTTATCAGACTACGTTGATGAGTTGAACATTTTATCAGACTACGTTAATGAGTTGAACATTTTATCAGACTACGTTGATGAGTTGAACATTTTATCAGACTACGTTGATGAGTTGAACATTTTATCAGACTACGTTAATGAGTTGAACATTTTATCAGACTACGTTGATGAGTTGAACATTTTATCAGACTACGTTGATGAGTTGAACATTTTATCAGACTACGTTAATGAGTTAAACATTTTATCAGACTACGTTTATGAGTTAAACATTTTATCAGACTACGTTTATGAGTTGAACATTTTATCAGACTACGTTTATGAGTTGAACATTTCATCAGACTACGTTTATGAGTTGAACATTTAATCAGACTACGTTTTGAGTTAATAATTTCATCAGATTACATTTATGTGTTGGGCATTTTATCAGATTACGTTTATGAGTTAGACACGTTAATAGACTACGTTTAAGAATTAAGCTTAATAGACTACGTTTATGAGTTAAACATTTTATCAGACTACGTTTATGATCACTATGCTTCCAGATGCAAAGCTCTGTATAAAGAGTTTTCTTTTATCGTTTAATTTTAAAAAAAATGATAGGAAAAGAAACGAAACTATCAACTGATGTGTTTTTTATTTGCATTTCTGGTGTCTGCTGCAGAATTTCTGTTGAGCCGGAGAATGAATGAATGCGCGGTGCTGTCGCCCCGAGATGTTCAGGTCAGAGTTATTACCTTACCCCCCATAAGGTTAAAAAAAAGAATACCTTCACGGCCCTGTTGTAGCTCAAACTTGCTGATTACGTCACTGGAGAGAACGTCGGATCATAACAAGATTTTTGAAGCAAAAAATGTCAATAGAAGTGAGAAATAGAATTCGTCAGTTCTATATAGAGCCAAGTCTAATCTATGGAAGTGAATCATGGACATATACGCAGATGAAAAGATGATTAAAGGCCACAGAGATGAGAACTTTTAGAATAGTTTTGAGGATTCCCTGGACAGCTAAAAAGACCAACGATGAAGTTCTCAAAGAGGCCAACACAAAATGGGAGCTGATTAAAAACAGTAAGAAAAAAATGGGAATTCTTAGGGCACATCATGAAGGAGGAATTTTGGAATGCTATGTTACAACTGGTAAAATACAAGAAAAGAGAGATCGTGGACGACAATGAGAAAAGATACTTCATAAATTGGTATCTTGGCACAGTAAATAATAAATAATAGAATTAATACGACGCGCTGAGGACACAGAAATGTCGAAGAATTTGATCGCTTTGTCAATCGGTATGGCACATGATAATGATAAGGTAGAAAAAAAACTCATCTAAAAAATAAATGAAATGAAGAACCTTTTACGGACGACATTAAATTGTTGTGATTGTATGACAGTAGGAAATCTCCTCGACAACTACCCCACCCCACCCCCCACCCCCACTTACCACCATCGCGAAATAATATTCAATGACTAATCGTAGACCTCTGTCAACAATCTTCCATCTCACGCGCCCCCGTCCTCTCCCATGTCTTGGGTATCCTTTCTCCACTAGGCCGTAACTCATGCATTATTAATCAGCCACCCCACCATCCCCACGATACAACTAGACTTCCACACAAGAACCATACCCTCCATTGTGTAGCTACCAGACTTCTTGCGTCCTTCTTAAGTGAATCATGATGTCGCATTAATTTCCAGCAGGCACGAAGAACCTTGATTTCAATCTCAAATCCTGGCCATAGGAGCCAATTAATCAGCCCCGCACACAATATTCGAGTACAGCGCCACACTGCGGCGCCCTCTTATGTAATGAAAGAGCAATTTGCCAGCACGCAAGCAGTGATTCAACCGGGACTACTTTTTATCAGTGCGCCGGTTCTATTTTTTATCATGAATCTCCAAAATCGCGCTCCCTTACAATTAATCTACAAGATCTTAGGGAATTGACTCAGACAGATCAACGATGCTTTCAAAATAAAAATCAATACTAGAAAAGACAGACAACAACTATCTAAATAAGGCTGTACAGAATCTAGCAAGACATCAATCAACTTTATATTTAAAGATTAGACTGTTGTACATTGATAATAACAGTTTATGTTATTGCTGCTAGGATCATCATCACTGCACAGCGGACGATCCCATAGGTGCTACGATATCCTACTCAAGAATCTCGAAAAAAATGCTAAGAGAATCCTGGCCCACGTGCACGAAGTCCTTAGCACGGTATGGGATCCACGGTATGGGATCCACGGTATGGGATCACGGTATGGGATCACGGTATGGGATCCACGGTATGGGATCACGGTATGGGATCTACGGTATGGGATCCACGGTATGGGATCCACGGTATTGGATCACGGTATGGGATCCACGGTATGGGATCCACGGTATGGGATCCACGGTATGGGATCCACGGTATGAGATCCATGGTATGGGATCACGGTATGTGATCCACGGTATGGGATCCACGGTATGGGATCTACGGTATGGGTAGGTTTCTGTGACAGATTTACCCGGGACGTGGCCACATTTATTTTCCACTATCTCCGATTTTAACAGCTAAGGATTCTTTAAACGTCAGCTCGTGCACACGGGATGTCATGTTTGTTGCCGTTATCAGAGAGGGCTAGATATCGGATCTGAGTACCCTAGAGATCAGGGGAGGGTGACGTCACAAAGAAACCACGGATTAATTTTTCCAACTTTTGAAATATCACCACCGTTTCTGGTAGGATTTGAACCCGAATCATTCCTATCCAGAGGTCCACGTTGTACTTCTAGACCTAGCCAGTCACCTGGCAATAACAATATTATTTCATCATCATCAAGTACCGGGCCTGCTGGCGTAGGTGATCATGTCTCTCCACAATTTTCGATCACGACAGTTATTTATCATTTCTGTTGTTGACCTTCTGCCAAGGTATCCTCTTAAGCTGTCTGGTATCTTTTCTCTTTGCTTCCCTCTATCTCTTCGTCCCTCAATTTTCCCAGTTGTTGCAATATATTCCAGTTCACTTCTCATTACATGACCAAAAAATAATGATTGTTTCTTCCTAATATTGGAATTTAGCTCTCTTTTTGTTTTGTCTCCTTCAGAACATTTTCATTACTCTTCTTAGCTGTCCATGGTATTTTCAACATTCTTCTGTAAAACCACATTTCTACAGGCTCCAGTGATTTTTTTTTTTTTTTTTTTTTGGTCCTATAGTCCATGATTCACATCCATATAACAATATTGTATAATAACTACTAAACTTGTACAGTGAATGTAAAATTATAAAATGAAAAGAAAACACACAAAAAACATGGCTTATCTAGCGACTACTAAGAAAATTAATTGAACAAAACCCTAAGGGTTGTTAATTAACAGCAAGACCATATTTTTCATAACTTTTAAAATTAATAATAAAATTGTAAATAATACGATGCAATTATAATTATGATAATTTAGGACAACATTTGAAGGAATTACTTTACACAGCCTAAGTTTCAGTAATCTTTATGTTTATATATAAAGAAGTACACACACACACACACACGCACGCACGCACGCACGCACGCACGCACGCACACACACACACACATATATGACAATCATGAAGATACAGACTTTCATTAATGAAAGCTTACACAGAATAAAAGGATGGAAATGGCAGAACAAAATTACTAAAATAGAATTATGAAAATGTACCAGTCAAATACCAGTAGATAAAGAGATTCAATGAAGACGATGGCGCTGGATAGGACACACTGCGGAAGCCAATGAAGATAATTACACAACAGGCCCTTTTTTTTAATCCCCAGGGGAAAAGACAAAGAGGAAGACCAATGAATTCTTGGAGAAGACAGATAGAAGCAGAGATGAAGATGATGGGGAAGACATGGAATGATCTTAAAAGAATGACAAGAAAGAGAATGGGTTGCAAAGTGTTTGTTGAAGACCTATGCTCCACAGGGAGCTGAAAGTGTTTGTTGAAGACCTATGCTCCACAGGGAGCTGAAAGTGTTTGTTGAAGACCTATGCTCCACAGGGAGTTGAAAGGTAGAAGAAGAAGAATATACGTTTTCCAATCACTCCCCAAAGTCACCTTTAAATTGAGTATCTTGGCCGATTTGGTTTGATGTCGGATTGTGTACATGAAGTTCCCCAGTTCGAATCCCATGCCGCTGGATTGTTTCACGTTGAATCCATGGTCAGTTTGTCTCTTTACCCCTGGTCTCTGGGTAGTGGATCAGATTTCTAGCTCTCTCCAATAGTGACAACAAAAAACATAAGCTATCGTGTGCCCTCTGCGCAGGTTAAAAACCCCTTGATTATTGGAAATCGAAAATAGTAGGTTAAAAGTGGCTGCTGCCAGGGCAAAATTGGTGGAAAAAAATCTACCCAAATCGCCAAACTCTCGACGACAGGAAAATGTAGTTCATCTGGAGTCGAAGAATATCTGCCTGTTTAGCGAGGGATGGACAGCTGATCAGACGGCTGCCGATGTGAGAAATAAGAAAAAGTGATATTCATGCAAAATTTTAGTCCCTGGGAACTACGCTTGAGATATAAAGCTGGTGAGGGCAAACAAACAATAACATATAATCCTACATAGGAAACTCTACATGTGTTTCTATGCCTGTTATTTTATTTATTTATGTGTCTTCTAATTCACCCACTATAACGAGCTCTACATGTGTTTCAATGCCTGTTCTGTTATTTATTTATGTGTCTTCTAATTCGCTCACTATAACAAGCTCTACATGTGTTTCTATGCCTGTTCTATTATTTATTTATGTGTCTTCTAATTCACTCACTATAACGAGCTCTACATGTGTTTCTATGCCTGTTCTATTATTTATTTATGTGTCTTCTAATTCACTCATTATAACGAGCTCTACATGTGTTTCTATGCCTGTTATTTATTTATGTGTCTTCTAATTCACTCACTATAACGAGCTCTACATGTGTTTCTATGCCTGTTATTTATTTATGTGTCTTCTAATTCACTCACTATAACGAGCTCTAAATGTGTTTCTATGCCTGTTATTTATTTATGTGTCTTCTAATTCACTCTCTATAACGATCTCTACATGTGTTTCTATGCCTGTTATATTATTTATTGATGTGTCTTCTAATTCACTCACTATAACGATCTCTACATGTGTTTCTATGCCTGTTATTTATTTATTTGTCTTCTAATTCACTCTCTATAACGAGCTCTACATGTGTTTCTATGCCTGTTCTATTATTTATTTATGTGTCCTCTAATTCACTCACTATAACGATCTCTACATATGTTTCTATGCCTGTTCTATTATTTATTGATGTGTCTTCTAATTCACTCACTATAACGATCTCTAAATATGTTTCTATGCCTGTTCTATTATTTATTTATGTGTCTCCTAATTCACTCACTATAACGAGCTCTACATGTGTTTCTATGCCTGTTATTTATTTATGTGTCTTCTAATTCACTCACTATAACAATCTCTACATATGTTTCTATGCCTGTTATTTATTTATGTGTCTTCTAATTCACTTGCCTCGACGAACTCAACAATTCAAGCAATACTTTGATTATAAAACAGCTACATTTATGGTTTCTGGTAATTTAACTTACTATAGACACTGTTCCAACACGACCACCTATGAGCAGACAACAATTTCCATGCAATCCTTCTGGCGTGCCGACCTTATCAAAGGATTTCTTAAACATCAAACGAAATGTTTGAGCGTTTAATAGCATCTTATAAATTCTTTACATCTTTTATTCACCCGTTTAGGAGCGTGGAGTACTCAGCACAGCTGCCTTTGCTTAAAGAACAAGCAGTACTTGAGTACTGTCGTTCAGTGCTGACTTCTTCAGGAGGTTTTTTTTTACATCACGTAAGTGCGAGATTTGTGAATGTCACGTGAGGAATTGAAGAGTGTTTTCAAAGTAGGTGACGTAGCTTTTCTTTCTTTCTTTCTTTCTTTCTTTCTTTCTTTCTTTCTTTCTTTCTTTCTTTCTTTCTTTCTTTCTTTCTTTCTTTCTTTGTCTTTCTTTCTTTCTTTCTTTCTTTCTGTCTTTCTTTCTTTCTTTCTTTCTTTGTCTTTCTTTCTTTCTTTCTTTCTTTCTTTTCTTTGTTTGTTTGTTTCTTTCGTTTGTTTGTTTGATTCTTTCTTTCTGTTGTGATGCCAATTGGGTCGAGACCACAAGCCATTCTTTGTTTTTTTCTTTCTTTCGTTTGTTTGTTTGTTTGATTCTTTCTTTCTGTTGTGATGCCAATTTGGGCGAGACCACAAGCCATTCTTTGTTTTTTTCTTTCTTTCGTTTGTTTGTTTGTTTGATTCTTTGTTTCTGTTGTGATGCCAATTTGGGCGAGACCACAAGCCATTCTTTGTTTTTTCTTTCGTTTGTTTGTTTGATTCTTTCTTTCTGTTGTGATGCTAATTGGGGCGAGACCACAAGCCATTCTTTGTTTTTTTCCTTTTGTTTGTTTGTTTGATTCTTTCTTTCTGTTGTGATGCTAAGAGGGACGAGACCCCACGCCATTGCCAGTTCTGAAAATAGCTACCGTCTCACAGCTGATTGTACAAATAAATAACGATTACAGAAGGAAGGCACACTCGCCCCAAAACCTGTGTTGCTGAAGTCGGATATGTCTTGCCAGAAGGCACAGATATCATAGTTTCTTGTTAACTAAGCTATGATACAAGACAGCTTTTTCTTCTTACCGTTCTCCCGTTAAGTGGACTCGGATGCGTTGTCCTACTAATTTCGGCATCCAATTTCCTAAAACATTCAATTTCGGCAAGCGTAGATATGTTGCTCTGATATCGGCCATTTTAGGCCTATCCATTGCGACTTTTAAAATGCATATAATTTCTTACCGTGTGGAGAGTGGAAACGCTACTATTTCACTCCTTTAAACGTGATTCCTAGATATTGGATGTTACTAACCAGAGACCAGGAGAGGTTAAATCACGAAGGAATCATGAACCCAAAGAGAAACTCTTCACACCGCCTATGGCGAGATTTAAACCCCGGTCTTTCTTCTCTCAGGGATCAGCGGCTTACTTCCTGACCACTCAGATCCCCTCACCTCAATAAATGGACGTTTTTTTTAATAGGAAATCTCATTAGAAACATGATTACGTGCAGTATAATTGGAAATGTATGGTCAAGTACATGGGCGCGGTTGCCATTAGAGAGGATCAACATTGTTGGATAACAAGGACAATGTATAGTCATCATCATCATAATGGTTGTCATAATCATCATCATAATGGTTGTCATAATCATCATCATAATGGTTGTCATAATCATCATCATAATCATCATCATAATGGTTGTCATAATCATCATCATAATCATCATCATCAATCATCATCAATCATCATCATCATCAATCATCATCATCAACAATCATCATCATCATCATCAATCATCAATCATCATCATCACCAATCCCTTAACTTTGGCTCCCGTTGAGCCACCTTCACAATTTTCACCCGACCTTCAAAATAAAATAAAATAAACAACTCCTCTCTGAGATATGACAAATATTAACCCTCTCTATTTTCTCTGATATTATCTTCCCACCACTTCCTCTTCATTGTTTTCCTTCTCAATGTGCCCTGAAGCCATACCAACACCTCTTGATCTTGTGACATGCCCGTTCTTATTTAATTTCTATCTGTTAATCTTTGACAATAAGTCTTGAACTGGTCTTGTGGTTAGTTAGGTTTTGTTACCTACTTCCTAACTAGTAATATGGTCTATATAAGATACGTGCAAGATATATCAAAATAATCTCGTCTCGGGAGCTTTATTTATGTTTCAAGATAAGCAGTAAGTGTCCATGCTTTTCACACGTATATAAATATAGACACCACTGTGCTCGTAATAATCTGATTTGTATACCCTAAAGAGATGCTTTTTGCTTTTCTATTGCCTGTATAATGAATTCAATATCATTCTAAAATATTCTAAATAATTTATTCTGCATGATTGCAACAGACACGTCTTGCTCAACTTTGAAAACTACCTAACCACTTATTTCTTCAGCGAATAAAGCAGACAGTCCTTTGCCAACTTTGAAAACCTCCGAACCAAATCATCCTTCAATGAGTAAAGCAGACACCCCTTCCCCAACTTTGAAAACCTCCGAACCAAATCATCCTTCAATGAGTAAAGCAGACAGCCCTTTGCCAACTTTAAAAACCTGCAAACCAAATCATCCTTCAATGAGTAAAGCAGACAGCCCTTCCCCAACTTTGAAAACCTCCAAACCAAATCATTCTTTAATGAGTAAAGCAGACAGCCCTTTGCCAACTTTGAAAACCTCCAAACAAAATCATCATTCAATGAGTAAAGCAGACAGCCCTTTGCCAACTTTGAAAACCTCCAAACCAAATCATCCTTCAAAGAGTAAAGCAGACAGCCCTTCCCCAACTTTGAAAACCTCCAAACCAAATCATCCTTTAATGAGTAAAGCAGACAGCCCTTTGCCAACTTTGAAAACCTCCAAACAAAATCATCCTTCAATGAGTAAAGCAGACAGCCCTTCCCCAACTTTGAAAACCTCCGAACCAAATCATCCTTCAATGAGTAAAGCAGACACCCCTTCCCCAACTTTGAAAACCTCCAAACCAAATCATCTTTTAATGAGTAAAGCAGACAGCCCTTTGCCAACTTTGAAAACCTCCAAACAAAATCATCATTCAATGAGTAAAGCAGACAGCCCTTTGCCAACTTTGAAAACCTCCAAACCAAATCATCCTTCAAAGAGTAAAGCAGACAGCCCTTCCCCAACTTTGAAAACCTCCAAACCAAATCATCCTTTAATGAGTAAAGCAGACAGCCCTTTGCCAACTTTGAAAACCTCCAAACAAAATCATCCTTCAATGAGTAAAGCAGACAGCCCTTCCCCAACTTTGAAAACCTCCAAACCAAATCATCCTTCTATGAGTAAAGCAGACACCCCTTCCCCAACTTTAAAAACCTCCAAACCAAATCATCCTTCAAAGAGTAAAGCAGACAGCCCTTCCCCAACTTTGAAAACCTCTGAACAAAACCCTCCTAAAATAGGAATAAACATTTCGATTCTTGTACCCGCCTTGTTAAACTTGGAGCCACGTAGTCTGGACAATAACCGACAGAGGGCGTCTCGTTTGCATAATTCATTTGCATAACCGATGTCAAATGTATGGCAGTCTTATTAGTTTGTCATATTCGGAAATATTTAATGTCGAAAAGATGAAATTTGTGTGGTTACTTTTTCCAGGATGTTAGACTTAAAACAGTCACGTGATATTGGACCTATATTTAGGCGGAGATGGGATTTTCCATTAAATGACCAATGCGATGTTATCTATTTTTAGAAGCATTTTGTCAAATCTGGGGGAAGTAAAATCAAAACGATTTTGTTTTAACTGAGGGAGTATCTGAGAACAGCTTAGCAGGTACAGCTGGCAATGAATGCAGTGAGCGAGTAAGAAATGTTCTGGAGGTGCAGCGAGCGAAATCAGTAAGTAGGAACAACACAACAGGTGCAGCAAGCGAAATCAGTAAGTAGGAACTGCTCAGCAGGTACAACTGACAATGAACAAATACAGCCAGTAAGATCAGCTCAGCAGATGCAACTAACAATGAACAAATACAGCCAGTAAGATCAGCTCAGCAGATGCAACTAACAATGAACAAATACAGCCAGTAAGATCAGCTCAGCAGATGCAACTAACAATGAACAAATACAGCCAGTAAGATCAGCTCAGCAGATACAACTAACAATGAACAAATACAGCCACTAAGATCAGCTCAGCAGATGCAACTAACAATGAACAAATACAGCCAGTAAGATCAGCTCAGCAGATGCAACTAACAATAAACAAATACAGCCAGTAAGATCAGCTCAGCAGATGCAACTAACAATAAACAAATACAGCCAGTAAGATCAGCTCAGCAGATACAACTAACAATAAACAAATACAGCCAGTAAGATCAGCTCAGCGGGTACAACTAACAATGAACAAATACAGCCAGTAAGATCAGCTCAGCAGATACAACTAACAATAAACAAATACAGCCAGTAAGATCAGCTCAGCAGATGCAACTAACAATAAACAAATACAGCCAGTAAGATCAGCTCAGCGGGTACAACTGACAATGAACAAATACAGCCAGTAAGATCAGCTCAGCGGGTACAACTGACAATGAACAAATACAGCCAGTAAGATCAGCTCAGCGGGTACAACTAACAATAAACAAATACAGCCAGTAAGATCAGCTCAGCAGATGCAACTAACAATAAACAAATACAGCCAGTAAGATCAGCTCAGCGGGTACAACTGACAATGAACAAATACAGCCAGTAAGATCAGCTCAGCGGGTACAACTGACAATGAACAAATACAGCCAGTAAGATCAGCTCAGCGGGTACAACTAACAATAAACAAATACAGCCAGTAAGATCAGCTCAGCGGGTACAACTAACAATAAACAAATACAGCCAGTAAGATCAGCTCAGCGGGTACAACTAACAATAAACAAATACAGCCAGTAAGATCAGCTCAGCGGGTACAACTAACAATGAACAAATACAGCCAGTAAGATCAGCTCAGCGGGTACAACTAACAATAAACAAATACAGCCAGTAAGATCAGCTCAGCGGGTACAACTGACAATGAACAAATACAGCCAGTAAGATCAGCTCAGCGGGTACAACTAACAATAAACAAATACAGCCAGTAAGATCAGCTCAGCGGGTACAACTGACAATGAACAAATACAGCCAGTAAGATCAGCTCAGCGGGTACAACTAACAATAAACAAATACAGCCAGTAAGATCAGCTCAGCGGGTACAACTGACAATAAACAAATACAGCCAGTAAGATCAGCTCAGCAGATACAACTAACAATAAACAAATACAGCCAGTAAGATCAGCTCAGCAGATACAACTAACAATAAACAAATACAGCCAGTAAGATCAGCTCAGCGGGTACAACTAACAATGAACAAATACAGCCAGTAAGATCAGCTCAGCAGGTACAACTGACAAGAACCTTTGTTTATGTCCCTGGACATGCGGGTGTACGGGGAAATGAAAGAGCGGACAGGTTGGCTAGCGGCGCTGTCGTTGAGGACGGTCAACCAATGGATCGGTCGGACATCATCTGTGCCCTCCGAGATGTGGAAAGAGCACAGGACTTCGACAACCACAGATCCACGTCACTCTCTTGGATGAAAGAGACGGGAGTTAAGATGGGCACAGCCAGAAATGAGAAACTTAGTGGCCGTGTAAGAAGACTTATCAACCAACACAGAACTGGAGTCGTCAGTCGCTGGACGGGACTTGCTGAGGAGGGGATCTGAGCACCTTTGGGCATGTTCGGAGTGCAATAATGATGACCCGCAAATAACTCAATAACTAACAAGAATTTCCTTCTTTTGTTCCTCCACTCTTTGTTTACATGTTTCCGTCAGGGGATGAATTATTTTGTAGTCTTCCACTCCTTGACTGACCTCCTTTGCCATTGCGTTGCCGAATTCTAACATTCTGTTGCTCCAACTTTTTCAAACACACTTTCAAGTGTGTCCTTTTATTGATATATTGGACACTACTAAATGTTCTAGACATTGAGAACATTGCTGATTCTCGTAAAATAAGAACATTCGATTAGTGTTATATTTACTTTACTAAATGTTCTAGACAATTAGAACAATGTGATTCTAGTAAAGAAAGAACATTATTGATTCTCGTAAAGAAAGAACATTATATTAGTGTTATATTAGACACTACTAAACGTTCTAGACATTGAGAACATAGCAGGTTGTTGTCAACCATTTCTTGTTTTGCCGAACCAAACGCTGAAGATAACTGAAAGCTGTGTCGGGTCATTCCTACACGAAGAAGAAAAAAGAGATGAAGAAGAGGACGGAGTAAAAGATGATGACGAAGAAATAGATTGATGGAAGAATCTAATTAATGCAATGTGTGTTTTCACCTCATTGATTGTAGGGCTAAAAACGGAAGGCGGTGACATAATTACACGAATGAAAACAAAGAGTTCTCCAACGGTTTATACTCTTCAGCTGATCTTTATGTGCACGGGGTTCGGAACAGTGGGGACCTAAGGAGGTCTCTTTTTCTCTTGTTCGCGTGTGGGTGTCGAGGCAGATACAAAGTTGTGGTTCTCGCCCTTTTGACAGCTTCACTCATTGTCAATCGATGTTGTTGTAATGTTTCTTTGATGTTGTCTGTCCATCTTACTCTGGGTCTGCCTCTTGCTCTTCTCCATTATCCTCTTTTAATATAAATTTTGTATGGTAAGGAATCGCCTAACATTCTTTCTAGATGGACAAACCAGTTTATTTGTTGTTTCTGTATGTAGCATAGGTTTTGTTCAATGCCTACTCTTTCTCTTACATTATCATTTCTGATTCTCTCTTTTCTGGTTACTCCAAGCGCTTTTCTCAGACATCTCATCTCTGTTATGACAAGCTCTCTTTTGTGTTTTTAAGTAAGTGGCCATATTTGGCATTGCTAGCACAATGTGGGAATGAATATACTCTGTATGAGATGTTTCTTGGTGGTAGTAGGTATTGCTTTGTGTTGAAGTATAGGGGATAGGTGTCCCTATATTTAATTTGCATTATTGCATCATATGTCTCACCAAAATATAATTTTCTAAAATAAATTATTTTCTACACTAAGGGTCATAACGACTTATTGAGATCCAAAATACTGTACAGTGTGCAAGGTGAAGCCTGTTGGAGACTTATAGCTGTTGGAGACTTATAGCTGGCTGTTGGAGACTTATAACTGTTGGAGACTTATAGCTGGCTGTTGGAGACTTATGGCTGTTGGAGACTTATAGCTGGCTGTTAAAGACTTATGGCTGGCTGTTGGAAACTTATGGCTGGCTGTTGGAGACTTATGGCTGGCTGTTGGAAACTTATGGCTGGCTGTTGGAGACTTATGGCTGGCTGTTGGAGACTTAAGACTGGCTGTTGGAGAATTATGGGTGGCTGTTGGAGACTTATGGCTGGATGTTGGAAACTTATGGCTGGCTGTTGGAGACTTATGGCTGGATGTTGGAGACTTATGGCTGGATGTTGGAAACTTATGGCTGGCTGTTGGAGACTTATGGCTGGATGTTGGAGACTTATGGCTGGATGTTGGAGACTTATGGCTGGCTGTTGGAGACTTATGGCTGGCTGTTGGAGACTTATGGCTGGCTCTTGGAGACTTATGGCTGGATGTTGGAGAACTATGGTTGGCTGTTGGAAACTTATGGCTGGGTGTTGGAGACTTATGACTGGCTGTTGGAAACTTATGGCTGGCTGTTGGAGACTTATGGCTGGCTGTTGGAGACTTATGACTGGCTGTTGGAGAATTATGGCTGGCTGTTGGAGACTTATGGCTGGATGTTGGAAACTTATGGCTGGCTGTTGGAGACTTATGGCTGGATGTTTTAGACTTATGGCTGGATGTTGCAAACTTATGGCTGGCTGTTGGAGACTTATGGCTGGATGTTGGAGACTTATGGCTGGATGTTGGAGACTTATGGCTGGCTGTTGGAGACTTATGGCTGGCTGTTGGAGACTTATGGCTGGCTCTTGGAGACTTATGGCTGGATGTTGGAGATTTATGGCTGGATGTTGGAGAACTATGGTTGGCTGTTGGAGACTTATGGCTGGATGTTGGAGACTTATGGCTGGCTGTTGGAGACTTATGGCTGGCTGTTGGAGACTTATGGCTGGATGTTGGAGATTTATGGCTGGCTGTTGGAGATTTATGGCTGGCTGTTGGAGACTTATGACTGGCTGTTGGAGACTTATGCCTGGCTGTTGGGGACTTATGACTGGCTGTTGGAGACTTATGGCTGGCTGTTGGAGACTTATGGCTGGCTGATGGAGACCTATGGCTGGCTGTTGGAGACCTATGGCTGGCTGTTGGAGACTTATGGCTGGCTGATGGAGACTTATGGCTGGCTGATGGAGACTTATGACTGGCTGTTGGAGACTTATGCCTGGCTGTTGGAGACATATAGCTGGCTGTTGGAGACTTATGACTGGCTGTTGGAGACTTATGCCTGGCTGTTGGAGACTTATGTTTGGCTGTTGGAGACCTCTGGCTGTTGGAGACTTATGACTGGCTGTTGGAGACCTCTGGCTGTTGGAGACTTATGTCTGGCTGTTGGAGACCTCTGGCTGTTGGAGACTTATGACTGGCTTTTGGAGACTTATGCCTGGCTGTTGGAGACTTATGGCTGGCTGTTGGAGACTTATGACTGGATGTTGGAGACTTATGGCTGGCTGTTGTAGACTTATGTCTGGCTGTTGGAGACTTATGACTGGCTGTTGGAGACTTATGGCT